>JAWNOU010000207.1:1395000-1712500 GCA_035045725.1 Drosophila ezoana
TGCCCAAAAACTGCCCACGCACACGTACACGTACCCACGACACACACACACACACACACACACTGTCACATATGCATACACAGTCCACACACACAGACACACACATGCACGTAGCACTGACGCATTTACTTGGCCGCAATGCAATTGATAAGCCTTAGATCATAAATAACCATTTTCACGTTATCTAAATGCCAACCCATACAGCTGGACCGAGCCGTTCTCGCATACCGCCTGATCAGCTTAATCTGAACAATCTGAGCATACGACATCCGCCTTCATCAACGTCGTCCACATCGTCGGGCTCCACGTCGTCGGGCTCCAGTTCCTCATCGCAGCAGAATAATGTGGCGTTACGCTTTAGCGCCCAGCCCAGCTTTGTGCCAGCTGTGCCGGTGCCCACCATAAGCAGCAGCAGCAGCAGCAATAGTAATGCCAGCGCCAGCGCCAGCGGCAGCGCCACGGATCGTCATAGGGAGCGCATCCGACAGCAGGCATGCGGAAAGTTACAGTTTGGTGAAGGTGCCATCAATACACATCAGTTCACATCGGATGATTTGGAGGATTTGGGCGAGATTGGACGCGGTGCATTTGGTGCGGTCAACAAAATGATATTCAAGAAGTTGGACAAGGTGATGGCTGTGAAGCGCATACGTTCCACGGTGGATGAGAAGGAGCAGAAACAGTTGCTCATGGATCTGGAGGTGGTGATGAAGTCGAACGAATGCATCTACATTGTCCAGTTCTATGGGGCGCTCTTCAAGGAGGGCGACTGCTGGATATGCATGGAGCTAATGGACACCTCGCTGGACAAATTCTATAAATACATATTCGAGAAGAAGCAGCGGCATATACCCGAATCCATACTCGCCAAGATCACGGTGGCCACAGTCAATGCGCTTAACTATTTGAAGGAGGAGCTCAAGATAATACATCGCGACGTGAAGCCAAGCAACATTCTGTTGCACAGACGCGGCGACATTAAACTATGTGATTTTGGCATCTCCGGACAGCTAGTCGATTCGATAGCCAAGACCAAAGATGCGGGCTGCAGGCCCTACATGGCGGTAGGTTTTAGCTGCAACTGTCCGTTGTTTCAATAAGTATAAATGTGTGTTCCTTTTGCAGCCGGAACGCATTGATCCGGAGCGCGCCAAGGGCTATGATGTGCGCAGCGATGTTTGGTCATTGGGCATAACATTGATGGAGGTGGCCACAGGCACATTTCCCTATCGCAAATGGGACTCGGTATTTGAGCAGCTGTGCCAGGTAAGAGTTTGTCAATGCAAATGGCTTTAATGCTCGACATGTACACAACTTATCTTGCAGGTGGTGCAGGGTGATCCGCCGCGTTTGCATACATCCTACAATGGCATTGAGTTCTCCATGGAGTTCGCAGAGTTTGTCAATACTTGGTGAGAGTTTTTTCAGTTAATCAGCAAATGAACAAATGTTATATGTTATATTAATTCCCGCAGCCTGATCAAGAAGGAGAGCGACAGGCCCAAATATAGCCGACTGCTGCAGATGCCATTCATACGGAGGGGCGAGAACAGCCACACGGATGTCGCCGCCTATGTGGCCGATGTGCTCGAGTCCATGGAGAGCGATGGCATTACGCAGTTCACAACCAATCAGCCGGCGGAAAGTTAATCTAAAGAGCGAGTCAAACTAAAGTCATAAATTAACTAAGCAAAAAAACGCAAACTATTCAAAAACAACAAAAGAAAAGAAGAAAAACCCAAAACAAAAAAATGAAAGAAAAACTTAAAACAAAAATTGTTGTCTACTTTGTAGCATTCGTAGTAAACGTAGCGCGTATTTTGTTAAAGCAAAAACAAAGAAGATAAAACAATTTGTAAAATGCGTATAAAATTTTTGTATTTGCGAAGGAAGAGCTTCGCAAAATGTTTATTTTTTGTGCTATAGTAAAAAACATAAACTAATGCCTTTTCATTTAAGTTAAGTGAGCTAGCATTTGAAATTTATGGCTTTTGTTTATAGTTGTTAACTGCAAGCTGGCAAAAAAATAAAAAGCAATAATATGTAAAAATTTGTACATGCCAATAAAACAGAATTTGTTAACTAAAGCAAGCTACGAAATAGCCATAAACAACAACAATTAAATACAACATTCAATATGATTTATGTTTAGTTTATCCGTAAACATTCGATAAACTTTTGTTAAGTAAAAAGCTTTAAATATTTGCCAAGTGGCTGCATTTTTTTTTTTAAATTGTAGACAAATTATGAAAATCAATACAAAATTAATCCAATAAAACATAATAATAATAATAATGAACAACAACAAATCACACACACACACACACACACACACACACACACACGCTGACAACTACACACGTTTTTATGCGTAGTATTTAGTTTGTAAGACCTAAAAATATTTATAAACAAAAAAATACACAATTGCAGCTTGTGAAAAATAAACAAATGTAAGCAAAATAAAAATAAATGTATTGTGCCTAAGTATAAAAAAAAAACAAAAACAAATTAATGACGATATCAACTAAAGTCATAAATAATTCAATAATTAAATAATGTAAAACGCGAAAGTTAGTTTACATAGAATACCTTAGCCAAGCTTACACACACACACACACACACACACACACACACACAGCTACGCTTATATGCATGGCCATGCCACGCCCCTTTCGACACACACACACACACACACACAAGCAATTGCACCGTCTAAGCTCCCGTCTCAAAAATATATTGCCAATGTCTTTTCGATTAATATTTATGTGAAAGCAAAAGCAAAGTTTATTTTGTATACATATACATATATACATATATATATATATTTATATAATATGCATATAATATATATATGCAAAAAACCAACAACTAAAGCACACACACACACACACACACACACACACACACACAGCGTCCAAAAATATGAATACACCTTTGTACGCATGCAGCGTATTAATCATATGTATTTATTTACTTTTGTTTTCATTTGAACTTATTTTTTTTTGTTCGCCTACGCATATAATAAATGCATATTAAGCGCTAAGCTTCAAAGCAACAACAACAACAACAACAACAGCATAAAACAAAAATATTTTTGTAATAAGTAAAAAAATAGCATAGCAAAAAACAAATGCAAGGCAATTAAAATTGCTCTGGCATAAAATATAATACTAATACATATATGTGTATACATAATTATGGCCGCGAGTGTAGTCGCAGCCTGTATACCCTTGCAAAGTTAGGATCGGTTAGCAAAGGTTTCCCCCTGAATGGCATACAATACGAATTTGATCTCAAGTGGATTTAAGCTGTATTCGAAAGAATCTGTTGTATTTATTAGTTCAACTTTTAGATTGTTCGTTTTTGTGAGTTTGTTCGAACCAACCAGTTTCAGATCTTTTCGTAGTAAGAACACTTGGCAAGGGTATAAATTGTAATGGCAATTTGTGTAAAGTTTCTAACATATATAACTACAGTAATATATATGCTAAAGTACTCGTAATTCCCCCTGCCTGCTGTAGAACCCTAGATGCTAACCCCCCCCTCGTTGCAAGTAAACTAACAAAACTGAGAAAGAACTAAGGCAGGTCGCGAGTCGTCATATTTTTTGACAATAAAACGTGTAAAAAAAAAAGTTTGTAAACAAGAGCAGAAGTTGTTTAGGCGTATGTGATGTGTATATAGGCATATACTACAGATACGAGAGCGGATAAACATAACTCGTAGAATATTTAAAAAAATATATATATACTTATCAATATAACTATACTATAATATTGTAACTGCAAGTCAGATCAAGTAGTCAAAGCAAAAGAAGAAGCATTAAACCCAGGCAGAACAGAATCCAATTATCCCATTGCCTTTTAAACTAGCTACTTGCTTATAGAATGTGAAAAATGAATGAAATGAGAACTCAAAGTGAAAACGCAACGTCCAAAAAACCAAAAAAAAAACAAAAAAAAAACAAATGCAAATATTCGCAGAACTTTTTAAAACACAAACTTAGCTTATGCGTAAAGCCAGCTTGGTCCAGCCTAGGAATTAAGCAAGCCTCGATAAAGTACGATATCCTAAGTGCAGAGATTGCTTAAAAAATTAATTAAATACAGGGGAATTTCTGGCCTCCAAGAGTTATTTTTGCGCACTGTACTTAGTTTAAGCAAAGCTACTAACTAACTATACAAAAATAACCTGCTTATACTAAAACTTCTCTCTGTCAACTTGAGGACGAGAGCAAAAAATTAAAAAAAAAAAAATAAAAATGTGAAAAGAAAACACCACGAAAAATTTAATAAGAATTGAAAAGTCTAAAATTATGGTATGGGCAAAGAGACAAATTAAATTGTTAAACCTAACTTGAAGAATTTGTAAAAAGCAACAAAGGAATAGTGAATAAATAATATATTTGAAAAACTCTACACAGCTCTACACGGGCCCATAATAATACTTGACACCCATTTCGAAAATATCTAGCTCGTAGTGCCTATCGAACCAATAATTAACCAATTACTAAATCAAAATCAGCTCATAACATGCAATGCTAAGGCAATTCGTCACACCCTACAACAGTTCCGAGGTCTATTGATTTTGCGGGTAAGTTTGACTTCGAATTCTCAACTGGTTTTTCTTTTTAGCTGTAAGGTGTTTGGGCTATGGAATGGCATGTTTTTGGATACCTTGGTTAGGGTATTATGTTGTCTAAAAAAAATCTTAAACAAACTCGAAAAAGTTCGTATCGTATTTTTTATTATACTATTAGTTATTAATGGAATAAATTTGGATACCTTGGTTAGGGTATTATATTGTTAACCACATAGAAGAAAATATCTTAATTTCAAAAGAATCTGATTCAAATCCTATTATTATGTCGCATGTATCCCATCAAAAACTGCGTCATCTGCCATTTAAAGTTTTTAAGTTCTTAAGTTCTATGAGTATATTCGGGTAGTTTCAACCCAAACACAATCTGAATAGCCCGCTTACAGGCGTTGTAATTATACCATGTTCCTTTTAAATGAATTCCCTTGATTTAATTGAGTCCTTTTTTACTCAATCGTGTTAGCAATTACAGGTTGAAGTTTTGTAGCCAAACTAAACTGCGTGTTTAGATATATTCAATGTGATTTCATATAATATTCAAGGTTCATCGTAGTTGTGGATATCCATTTAGAACAATCCAAGCCATATTAATAGAATCAAATTCAAATCTTATTTCGAATACCAAATCATTTGATTCATTTGTAAGTTATTTGCAAATATTCATTTACAGCTGGATCCTTTAGAATAGTTTAATTGATTTCTAGTCATAGAACCGTCATTCAACTCACTTTACTCACTTGTAATTTGAATACCAAATCATTTTGACTCACTTGTAAGTTCATTTGTAAGTTTGATTCACTTGATTCATTTGTTCGGATATTTCAAATGGGGTTTTATATAATTTTCAAATTTAATCGCAATCATATTTCCCTTAATAATAATTTACAATATATGAATAGAATCAAATTCAAATCTAAATTTGAATACCAAGACGTTTGATTCACTTGATTCATTTGCAAGTTATTTGCAAATATTCATTTACAGCTGGACCCTTAAGTATAGACTTATTATTTTCTTATTATTCGTAAAGTTAGAGTTATAGAATTAATCTTTTTAATTCAAATACCAAATCATTTTGACTCACTGTATTCATTTGTAGGTTTGATTCACTTGATTCATTTGTAAGTTTGATTCACTTGATTCATTTGAAAGTTATTTGCAAATAAAAGTTGAAATCACGCCCTTTAAATGCAGCTAAAATGTTATTATGTTAATATTCATGATATTACTCACAGATAATGCAACTATTATTGATGTTATATTTTTCCATCACAAATCCTATCATCTGCATTCGCATTGATTCAAATGCAAGCTATTTACAAATATGAATTATAAGCGTATCTGTGTAGTCTCAAGCCACAGACGCTTGAGTTTTGTCTAGGTTTACCGGTTTCTAATATGCCTATGGCATATTATTCAGTGGCATAATTTGTGGATATACGCGACTGGCATCCCAATGGATGCATTTGCGTAGAGCGTGGCACGTGGCGGGCATGGAGATTGCCGCATTACGTCGCCCAAATGCGTAATCTCCGACAACATATACAAAGCTGAATGGGCTGAGCTTGGACTTGCACGGCCCGCGCTCAGTATTATTTTGAGCGTGGTGCGCTTAACATATTTATTCGATTCAATTCGATACGATTCGATACGATTTGGGCACTCTTACCAGTTCAACGACATGCTGGCCTGCATCATTCTGGCCAGCTGGCTGACTTTGTTGTGGTTATACTTTCTGTGGAGCCGCAGACGCTACTACAGGGTCGCCTGGCAGTTGCCTGGGCCCGTCGGCTGGCCCTTCATTGGCATGGGCCTGCAAATGATGAATCCGCAGAGTAAGTGCGTCGGAAATCTGGGCCAACTGCAAATAACTTTCGCCTGCAGCCTTTTTGCAGTATATGGACGGGCTTTCGCACAAGTATAAGGCGCCGTTCATCTCCTGGATGGGCACCAATTGTTTCCTCTATGTCAACGACCCACAAACCGTGGAGCAAATCTTCAATTCAACGCACTGCACCAACAAGGGCGATTTCTATCGCTTCATGAGCTCGGCCATTGGCGATGGACTCTTCACATCCAGCTGTAAGTACACTCAGAGAAAAGGTGTTATTCCAAGTGACTGGAGAGGAACTCATACAGTATTCTTCTTTCGTTCCGAAATATTCTTAAATTCGGTACAACTTTTCTTAGATTGAGTACTGTGCTTAAGTTCTGTCTCTAAGAGGTTCTTGCTTAAGTAAGTTTAGTTAGTTTTTCACAATATTTTTACTTGCTTTTAGTAAAAAAAACCCACTACTTAGGGACTTCAGACTTAAAATAAGATTTTGACTACATTCTTAGTTGCTTTAAGCAAAAAAACATACTATTTAAGCTGTAACAGACTTAAAATAAGGTAAAATGTTCTCAAAAATTGCCTTGAGATACTTCGGGATTAAATTAATTTCTTGAATTAAGCAATATATTCTCAGCTTAAGTTAAGTTTGACTAGATTTTCACACTTGTACTACATTTAAGTACAAATTCTATAATATTTTCTCAAAATATATATAAGATCTGAGACATATACCTTATTATAAACGCCGTGTGCTTATTTCCTAGCACCACGCTGGCAAAAACATCGTCGCCTCATTAATCCCGCCTTCGGTCGCCAGATTCTGTGCAACTTTCTGCCCATTTTCAATGCCGAGGCGGAGGTGTTGCTGGAGAAACTGGACCTGGAGGGCGTGCAGCGCGGCAAAAGCCTCGAAATCTATCAAATACTCAAGAAAATCGTGCTTGAGGCTGCCTGCCGTAAGTAATTATTGAATGCGGAAGAACCTTTGCGGCTTATGTGAGCATTTCTTTTTGGCAACAGAGACAACTATGGGCAAGAGGATGAACTTCCAGCACGATGGTTCGCTGGCCATCTTCGAGGCATATAACGGGTGAGTCATAAGACATGCGAAAAAGATAAGACCAGAGGGATATAGACATGATTGGACATGGCCTGGAATAAACACATTTACGGGCTTGCATAAATAAATAACTAAGTGGTTAATAGGAAATTAAGATATAAGAGCCAGCTCTAAAAATAGCTCGTTTAGGTAAAGTGAACACATTTTATAAGCTTCTTATGCGTTGAATTCTACGCTCGATTGCGTTTCAAATCTGTTTCACTGTGACTGCCAGAGATACCATCTGGCCCATTTGTTTTTACCTATTAGCTAATTACAATCCTGCAGCCATTCAGCCAGGGCTAATACCTTGCGACACGACCTGACGCCAGGGATGGGGACAGCGGGTGGCGGGTCTCGGCCTGGGTAGTCAAAATCCCACGTGCGCACTCAGAGAAAAAACGAGTATTAAATATCAATATATAAAATTGTTTATCCTGATTAACTGTTGATCAACACACAGCCGAAACCGCGTAATGAAGGTACACGTTAAGACGTGGTTTCGGGCAATTCCACCCGCAAGTGTGGAAAATTCGCGAAAATCGTTTGTGTAAAACTTTTTTGCTTACCATTTGATCGCCATTAAACTCATTTTCGAAGATCTTTGAGAGAATTTATTTAATACGTGCCACGGGCAAAGCCGGGCAATACGCGCTAGATCAATTATAATTATAATTAATTATAATAAAAATATCAATTATATTTGAATACTAAAATCATTTTAGAGCTCGGAATTGAACTTCAAAAGTTACTTAAATCGAATGAAGAAGACATTAAGAAGGAATTAAGTTATATCAAAATTAGGTAAAATCATAAAAAGTTTACGTTAAGATTTTATAGACTAAAGAGTTTTTGAAAAAAGAGTTCTAAAGATAATAATTTTGTTTCCCATGTGAATTGAATTGCACCTTGACTGGATTTTCATAAAATTTGTGCTTGTTTTTTCTTTAAGTGTACTTGAAGATTTTCCTTATGTTCGTTTTCGTTTTGTTTGCAGGATAACGGAGGTGTGTGTCAAGCGGATGCTCTCGCCCTGGCTTTACCCGGAGCTCATCTATCGATGGTCGCGACTTTTTGACCGGCAACAGAAGGTCGTCGGTGTGCTGTTTGGTTTTGTGGAGCAGGTATGTTAGTGGGCGTTGCCCGCCCCCTCATTGCCTGTTTCCTGCCCATGACTTGCTCTGACTTGCTCTGACTTCCATGTGCTCCTCGTCAAACGCCACAGCTGCTGCAGCCAGCCGTTTCTGTTGTGGGCGTGGAAGGCTCTGATGCGAACAAGCACCTGGAGCAGCAACAGCATCAGCAACAACGACAGCAGGACGAACAACAACAGCGCATCAAGTCAAAGTCGATATTTATTGAACAGGTGCGAGAGCATGTGGAACGTGGACAGCAAATGAGCTGGCAGGATGTGCGGGATGAGGCGAATGTGATTATTGCGGCGGTGAGTAAGCCAATAATGCATAAGGCGACTAACATATGTGGATGATACAGAAAGAAAATTTAAGAAGTAGAACAAGTTAACTTAAAAGACGACTAGCAGGCATTACCCAGTTTTGCCAGGTCTAAGGCTTGTTCTTTCAATTTCAGCTATCAGTTTTTCTTAATTTAAACATATAACAAGAATTCACATTCACTCCCAAACTATATTTCGAATGTTACTGCTGAAAGTATATTACGCTTTCTAACTCGAAAGACTTGAGCTGTGCGTTAATCATCAATCATTCAGTTGGTCAATCAATCAATCAGTCAAGATAAACATTTATATGTTCATGGAACACCTACTAATCAATAAATGAGTAAATCAATCAATCAGTCAATCAACCAATTAACCAATCAGTAGGTCAGTCAATCAATTAATCAATCAGTCAACCAATTAATCAATTAGTAAGTCACTCATTCAATTAATCAATTAGTATATAAGTTAACCAATCAATCAATTAATCAATATATCTATCAATCAAATAATCAATTAATCAATCAATCAATTAATCAATTAATCGATCAATCAGTCAATCAATCAATCAGTCAACCAACAGATCACTCGAGAAAAATATTTCTAACTATAGAAGAAATGGGAGTTAGCAATCAATCAATCATTCGAAGAAAAACTTGTATATATAGAAGAAATGGTAGTTACATATCAATCAAGCAACTAATCAATCAGTCAAGAAAAATAGCTATATATACGTAGAAGAAATGGGATTTATATGCGGGTTTTTTAATTCTATCCGAAACGCTTTAGACCTTCGAGACTACATCGACGGCATTGTACTTCACCATTTTATGCCTGGCCATGCATCCGGAATACCAGGAGAAGCTTCACGAAGAGCTCTGCGCCGAACTGCCGGACCATGGTGACATTAGCTTGGAGCAGCTGGAGAGGCTTAGCTACACGGAGATGGCCATTAACGAGTCGATGCGTTTGTTTGCACCCGTGCCCATGGTGCTGCGTCGAGCTGGACAGGATTTGCAGCTGCGCCGCGATGATGGTGTCTACCTGATACCAAGCGGCACTCAAATCGGCATCGACATCTACAACATGCAGCGCGATGTGCGCGTCTGGGGTCCGCTGGCCAGAAGCTACAATCCGGAGGCACATTTCGGCGCGGCGGCGCCCACCCGGCACGCCTTCGCCTTTGTGCCCTTCACCAAGGGGCTGCGCATGTGCATCGGCTATCGGTATGCCCAGCTGCTGATGAAGCTGCTGCTGGCCAAGATCTTTCGCGGCTATCGCATCAGCACCGATGCACGGCTGGAGCAGCTGCTGGTCAAGGGCAACATCTCGCTGAAGCTGAAGGAATATCCGCTGTGCCGTGTGCAGCGCAGGTAATCAGTGCTCGGTGCGACCTTTTGACCCTCTCGAGTGCTTTCTAGTTTATTGCAATTTTCCAATTAAAAATGTAATTTTTGTTTGCATTTTGCAACGTTCTTAATTGAATTTGTTCAAAACTTGTACAATAATTCACTTATGCTGAGGGCCTCGTTAGCCGCTTCTCACGCAAATTGCCCCAGTTAACCACGCCCCCGTTTCCGCTTCCGCCTCCGTCTCCGCCTGCTAACTGTTCATGGCCAGTTATGGCATGCACCACGTTGCGTATACGTAACGCAATTGATTTAATTGCATTGAACCCAGCAAAGTAGTTGTGTTGTTTCAAGTAATCAGAAAATTGCGCAAATATATTTATTTATATATATACATATATAATGGACCCATTTTGCCAAGGTGCCACATTCCCTGGGGCAGGTGCCACGTGCCACGTGCTGCTCTGCAGGTGCAACAAAAAACAATTTCCAATTTCTATCAAGAAACTAATGGGGTTTCATCAAATGCATGTATTTAAGACATGTGCAACATATTATACCCTATTGCATCTAGTACAGTATGTATTGACTAAAAGCTACAACTGTCTCTGAAACTCTTACCGAGAATAACTTAAATATTTGACTAGACTCGATTTGCATATTTTTTGAGGTTTTTTTTTTTTGCTTTATTCATTTTATTGCAGTCGTCATGTTAATATTATTATTTAATTGGTTGAAAACGTAAAAAATCGTCACAATTATCAAATATGAAATTGCATTTAAATTTGTACAAATTGATTTAAATATTCTTCTTAAATAATATATTTTACTTTTGAGGGTTTTTATATTAATTTTTAACGCATTGAAGCCTGCCATTCAGACTGGCTTTCTTGGCCCCACCACAATCTCCGGCAACATGTGTTAAATGAATAACTTGCCAGTGTTGTGCAACGAAATATGCATAATTCAATGCCTGCTCCCCTGGCAGCCTTCGTACCCGTCTGCATTCGGAAGCCCTACAACGGGCAGGGCACGAGAAAGGGGCTCGTTAACGCCTCAGAACACGGTTAACAAATAGCCTACAAAAGTGTGCGGGGCTGCGGTGGGGGCAGGGGGCGTGGCATCTGCAGTAATCACAACATTAATCTAATACGCGTGTTTAGTGCGGCCAACGGGCGGGCATTCAACTTAATAATAGCTTTTGAACGCTTCGCAATAAGTAATTAAATCATATCCAACAAATCAAAGGGGCAGCGGCGGGCGAGACAAAGGACGAATCCTTGGCAAGCCGCCGGCTTTGGCTCCGTTTCGGGGTTCTGGCTTATTATTAATGAGCAGAAAGTTTAGCAAGTTTTCAATTAGTTATGCGCCTACACTACCATACGCCGAGGCATAATCAAGACAAACGTCGACTCGGTAATCAAATATTTAGCTGCTGCCCCTAATTGACTAGCAAACGGCTATTTGTCTAACAGGCCCTGGCAGTGTGCCTCCAGCTTTGAGTCAAGAAGTTAGCTGACTCGGCACTCTTATCAAATTGCCAGATGAGCGATGGGCCAGGTGAGCTGGGCCAATTCAAGGGGCCAGGCTGCCGCCACAGCTTGTGGCAACTTGCATGGCAAGCGCACTTTGCATAAATACGAATAAGTAGCTGCACTCAATGGCAATTTGCTTGCACAAATAATCCGATTTTCTGAGAGTACTTTCAAAAGTGCAGCGAATTGGCGGGCAAAAAGTAGGCGAAAACCAAGCAAAACTGCTTAAAAGTAATCACACATTATCGCAAGCTGTTAAGCTTGTTCAGCGTTTATTTTAGTTTGAAATATAATACCAATTATTAGCACTAAGCACTTATCAACACTGAGCACTCCCAAATGTATAGTTGTAGTTTAATATGAATTAAAGAGAGCATATATCTGTAAAAGTTGGCAATATATTTCCAATAAGAAAACAGTGTTTATTTTAATTTGAAAAATAATACTATCTACATTCAATTCTTTTTTCGTCCATGTGACATTTATCAACACTGAGCACTCCCAAACATATATTTATAGTTTAATATAAATTAAAGAGAGCATATATATTTGCAGTAACAATACTGTGCAGCGTTTATTTTAATTTGAAATATAATACTATCTATATTCATTAATTTTTCGTCTAAGTGGCATTTGTCAACACTAAGCACTCCTCCCACACATACATACATTTAAAGTTTAATATAAATCAATAAGAGCATATATCTGTTAAAGTTGGAAATATATTTGCAGTGACTGTGCAGAGAAATGTTTAATTTAAATATGCACAACTTTTTTTCTTTTACATACATAAATAAAATGCTCGTCACGATCCCGTTGCTCGATCTGATGTGGCCACTCAAATTTCTGCCTTTAGGCCTTTATCAACACTGTCACTGTGTAAATTTAAATACCAAACAATTGCACAATATCAGCTTGCTGTGTTGAGAAACATTCAATTAAGGCACACACAATTTGGCAGTGTGACCGCAGCGGTGAACATTTAAACCAATACAAAGACACGCAATGCAATAATTTTGTTCACTTAACGTGTGTGTGTGTGTGTGTGTATGTGTGTGTTAATTACAGTTAAACATTTAGCAGGGCAACCCGCATTAACTGCGGACAAGAAATAAACAAAAGCAATGCGTATGCTGCGCAAGTCATGTGGGTTAACCACATTAAAGCACACACACACACACACACACACAAACACACACGCACGCACACAATAACAACAGTTGTGGCTGCTGCAATCGTGAGCCTAATTAAGTTTACTTGCGGTTTACGATACAGAGCCAAAAAAAAAAGAAGAAATCCTGGCCAAATACAGTACTTAAGCAATGGCAAATCGGGCGCTCAGCTCATCAATGTATGTTAATGCCAATTGTTATTGTAGTTTGATGTGCCTTCTGCAAGTGGTTGTGTGTGTGTGTGTGTGTGTGTGTTTGTAGGGTCACAAACTTAAAGTGTCTGCCGCTTTACCTCAAATTGAATAAGGCCATGTGTGTAGACAGCTTCAAACACTTAACTCAATTTGGCGGCTCAAAAACTTTTTGGCCAGCAACTCCTTTAAACGAAGAAGAAGAAAGTCTCAACATAGATTCAACTATATTCGTGAAATCTGAGCAAAAATATTTAGCAAAATTGCATTAAAAAGTTAACGAGTGGCAACTGGCAAACTGTGCGAAAATTTGTCGAAAACTTTCGCGGCGGTTAGTTACGTAATATTCTAAGTTGAAAGTGAGTGATGAAATTAAGAAAGATTCGAAATATCTAACTTGCAATTATATTATTTAAAATTCTATTGCAAAGGTTAGAAAATTAGGCAAATATGTTGGTCACACTCAATTTAAGGGCTAGGCCTAGAGCCAGTTTGCATTGGGCATGGGATTTAAAGAAGAGCGCGCTGCAAATTATCTTGAAGAGTTTTTTGCAATCGATTTATTTAAGAAAACATTCCAAGTTAATGCAAAGGAAAAGTACAGTCACAAAAGTACAGTTGAAGAACCAGCATAATTTGGTAGTTTCTTATAAGCCAAACGCTGGTCACACTGGTTACTTAAGTCAGTGAAATTCCATCTGAAAATTAAACTGTGTTTCATCCCATTTTCGCTGTTATAATGTCCTCTTGCATTTATCTATGACAGTCTCAACTTTGCTGCTTGTTTTCTGACAAATTGTTTTTTCCAGATATAAAATGCAAACTTTCAGTTATTGTTGCGCAGCGGGAAATGCGAACGGGAAGCGCGGGAAATGCGAACGAAACGGGTCGGTGCGGGTCAAGAGGTGCAGAATCGAAGCAATGGCCAAAGTTTAAACAGCAACAGAAACAATGAGGGCGTTACTGGCAACTGGCAACTGACTGGGTCGGGGGCGGGGGCAGAGGGTTAGCTGGTAGCTGGCACTTTAATGCGAACTCTCGCGTCGCGCTGTGTCCCGTGTCAGTTGGAAAACTTTTCGCTGTTCGGCCGACGCCTGCGGCTGCTGTGTCGCATAAATAGGCAAACATGAGTCGAGCGAAGCGCGTGACTGTTGCCTGTTGGGCAACCTCTTGGCCAGTTTAACCCGCCAATCCCTTCCACGCGCGCATACAAATGACTTACTGATTGACTCTCTCTGTGCGGACTTCGGTGGTCGCTCGCCAGCTGCAAATTAGCCGTGTTCATGTGGTCCAACGAGCCAATGTAAAAGCCACTAACACCGCAAAGCCCAGCTCTGTGCGTGCCCCTACCCCCTACCCCTTGACCCATACACGAACTCAGTTCATTTGCAATTAAAGGGTAGCCTGAGTTTGTCCGAAAATGGCCAGCGCAATTAATTAAAAAGTTTGCTGCAAAAACTGCAAGGCCAGCATCTGCGCAACAGGAGCGTGCGGTGCGACGCGGTGCAGCGCGGTTGGATGGCGCAGGTTTCCAGTTTGATGGACAAAGCTCCAAAAATATTTTTGCAGCTGGCAACAGTGGCAACTGCCTTTGTCTGTGTGTGTGTGTGTAAATTGAAATTGCGCATACGACAGGTGGCTCAGCGCTAAAAAATATTCAAAAGCTTCCGTAAAAACAGCAGAGACAAAATAACATAAATAGTTGAGATAGTTGGATAAGTAACCAAAATAATTTGAAACTTTATTTAAAGCGTTGGTCACACTCTATTCAAGTCAAGAGGGAACTTGAGGTAAGGTTAAGCCAAGCGTTGGTCACACTGAATTCAAGAGCAAAGCCAACTTCAGATGGGGTTAAGCCAAGCGTTGGTCACACTCTATTCACTTCTAGAGGTGATTTCAAATGGGGTTAAGCCAAGCGTTGGTCACACTCTATTCAAGTCTGAAGCCAATACTCTATTCACACTCTGGTCACACTCTATTCTAGTCTAGAGCCATCTTAAAATGGGGTTTAGGCAAGTGTTGGTCACACTCTATTCTAGTCTTAAGGCAACTTGACTTATGGTTAAGCCAAGCGTTGGTCACACTCTATTCAAGTCTCAAGCCAACACTCTATTCACACTCTGGTCACACTCTATTCAAGTCTAGAGCCAGCTTGAGATGGGCATTGGATTCGCTGCAAACGATCTTAAAGCGCTTTTTGCAATTAATTGGATTGGAGTTGGAGTTAAAGACATTAAAATGGACCTTGCTAAGATAACAGCCAAGATTTAGGCAGTTAAGTAATTTGTATAGAAGTGGCCAAAGTGAAACTCTCTGCTTTGAGTGCACGCCAACTACAAATGCAAACTAATTGAATTTTTTTCTCGCCTACGTCCGGCACAAAGATTAAACTTATTTTGTAGCCAGGCTAAAATTGTTGCACACTGTTGGGATAATGAGGCATGAAAAGCAGCAGCAGCAGCCAAAGTGATTGGCTAGAAGCTCGCTGGCCTCGACGGTTTATGTCTGAGTCGGGCCAACTGCTACTTGGCCAAATTGTTGCCGGGTTGTAAAAAGTTTACAGCCACGCGTCAGCCAGCTTAACGTGGAGTTGGGCATCAATTTTGCATGCGTCTCGGCTACATGTGAAGTCTTCACTTGCGGCTGCTGTTGTTCCTGTTGGTTGAAGTTCCTGGCAAGGAAGCTACCGTCAACCTGCTGTGATTTATTCAATCAACTTGTGCGTCCCGCCAACAGCTCAAGTTCCTTTTATTATTTAGACATCTTTCGCTCTGCTTCTCATTACCCTTGCTGTAGTTGTTGTTGTTGTTGTTGCGTTGCGTTGCCTTATGCGAATTTAATGTCACTTGGCTGGCTAAGCAAAGCTTGTTGCCACATTTAATCTGCATAATTTTTATGAAACAACAGCGGCAACAATTGAGCAACATTCTATGCCGCAGGCTATTGTCGGCGACGGCTTACGCGTCGTATGCGCAATATGCCAAATGCTTTACATATATTGTTGCATACTTTTTGGCGGCTGGCTTATTTAATTGCCGCGGCGCACACGCCGCGTATGCGTAATGAAAACAAAAATTGCAAATGATTTCTTTAATGAGCAGCTCGGAAATTATCAGGCCAGCTTTTGCTGAGGAGCAGTTGTTTTGTTTTAATATGAATACAAATAAAGAGGGAATATATTTATTCAAATAAAAGCTGTTTCAAAATTTGTTCATTACAATTCAGATTCCCCACAGCTGTAACTTTACTTAACCGATTTGTAGTCACGTAAAGTTTTTAAAAAATATTTTTTTTAGTTAGGATCAGCACATCTGATTGGCATTCAAAAGCAGCCATTTGAGGTGATTTTGCTTGTCGGCTGACAGTAGATAAGTTGTTTTTCTGTTGCTTTAATTTATGCAAATTCCAAGCACGCACTGCGAAAGGGTCAGCCGTGACCTTTGGTTTTCTCAGTTGCGTTGGGGGGGGGGGGGGGGGTCCCAGGTGAACTGTGTTACAAAAATAAATCTGAATGTAATGTGCGCACCTGAGCAGCTGTCGCTTGCGCGTCATTTAATTCATAAAATATTTACCATGCGACAGTTGCAATTAATTTAATTGACAAGCAGTTGCTATTTTGCGGTCAATTCTCGCACGGCAACAGGTGCAACCAAAGGCTACAAAGGCTGCCATTTAATACACAAATCGCCCATTGCAATGCAGCTGTCGCAGCTGCTACCTGAGTACAGAAAGAAAAGCCATCACCTTCCCCCTCTTCTGAGACCTTGCTAATTGCTGTGGCGCGTGAACTTAATAGCTCCGACATGCAATTGATTCTCAAATTTATCAATATGCATAAATGAGTTTTTTCTGACTTATGAAGGCGAGGCTGACATTTTTAATTTATTTCTTTTTTATTAGTGTTTATTTTATTGACTCAAAAAAATGACATACATTTGTGTAACAACACAATAGCATCAAAAGCGGCATTTGTTTAAGGCTGTCGGGAGACTCTCGTCCTTGAACAATCTTCGCGTAAGCCTCTTGACTACACACCTTCCAACGAGGTCTCCTGCTAACCGGTTGCAGTGCCGTTTGTTCTATGGGTTGGCGAATGCTCCGGCTTGGCTCTCTATGGTCGCCATTCTGAGGTCTTTGGGCAGGGTGAAATTTCTTATATACCAGTCGACTGCAGCCAGTTTTGGCTGTTGGGATTTAGCAGCCAGTTGGCCTTAACCATCTGAAAGCTTAGCCCCTTTTATTCATTACTATTCCAAGGTACTTGGCGCTTCTGGCAGGATATAGGGGTCTGTCATCTATCCAGACTGCAGGAGCCTTGCCACGCCCCAGTGTGTAGTTGACCGTCTGGCATTATGAGGCGAGCTAAAAGTTTTTACTGAACCTTTTTGGCATATTCGACCGAAAAGAGTTCGTAGTTTGTTTGAAAAACATTCAAGTGCTGGCAGACAAACAAGCGGTAGGTCGCCGGTTCAAATCCGGTAGGTTTGAAGCGCTTTTGTGCCTGCTTGTAGTTAGCACATTATTTGACCCGAGCGACGCCGGGTAATTACTTTTCTAGTTGGCACGAAAATCAGTCCAGCGATTCAGTTGAGTCGACTCCAACGGGGTAATTAAACATTTTACAAACTCGACGCCCACCAACTAGCCCCGCCCACAAATAACAATTAGGGCTCGCAAAGCGCGACACTTGGCTGCAAAACTTTTAAAAGCTCATTAATGCATAAATTAGGCTGTCGGCCGACACGTCCAGGTCCTTAAATAGCCGTGCGGACCACGAAGATGAGCAGTTGAGGGAGCAAAAAGCCCGAAGCATGGCCAGTCTGCAGTTCCATGGCGGCATCGAGGCGGGCATTGGCTATGCCCAACGGCGGCTGGACGCGTATCGAGTGCCGCAGCTCTTTGGACTGCATCTCCGGATACAATTGCTGGTGGGCCTGATGCCCCAGCCGGCGCTGCCCGCTTGGTTGCCCAACTGGCTGCATTCGCTGCTCCGTCTGCTGGCGCTCCTCCATTGCCTGGTCGTGCTCTTCATAGCGCTGCATTTGGGCGTGCTGTTCAGCAAGACGACACTGGATGCTCTGCCGACGGGCAAGCTGGAGGACATTACCGATGCACTTACCATGACAGTCATCTACTTTTTTACGGCCTATGCCATCGGCTATTGGTGCGTGCGCTCCGAGCGGCTGGTGCAATTCCTGACCCACATCAATCGGGAATATCGCCATCATTCGCTCGCCGGCGTCAGCTTTGTGAATATGCACACCGCCTATCGCGGGGCACGCAACTTTACGGCCATTTGGCTGATCTCCTGTCTCTCCGGCTGCATCTTCTGGGGCGTCACCCCGCTGGTGTTGGGCGTAAGGACTCTGCCGCTGCGCTGCTGGTATCCGTTCGATGCCATGGCCGTTTACGTCTATATACTAGTTTATGCCACACAGCTTTACGGCCAGATTATTGTCGGCGCCATTTTCAGCTTTGGTGGCTTTATGTTCGTCTCCCTCAGCTTCCTGCTGTTGGGCCAGTTCGATGTGCTCTACTGCAGTCTCAAGAATCTGGACGCACATGCCCGGCTGCTTGCGGGCGAGTCTCTTCCGGCATTATGGTAAGCTCCACTAAACGTCTCCAATTTAACAGCTATAAAATATCTTGACTTCTTTACCTCTCTCTCGTATACAATCCTACCTGTACCCTGACTATTTAATTGTACCATTCTACAAGAATATGTACCTTAAATATTTCCCTTTTTCAGTTTTTATCTACTTCTTTATTTACTTTAAACTGAAATCAGTTTAGCTTTCATAGAGAAGTAAGTGTAGCTCTTTCTGTAAAAATAGATCCAGTGTACCATTAAAAAAAGTACAAATTAAGGTACATTTGCGACACATGTGACAACTCTCTTAGTTTTAGTATGTTACATACACAGATTTTCTTTCATTTTGATAATATTTTATATTATTAGCAATTGGAAGACAATGCACATAAAGTACTTTTAAAACAGTTAAGCCCCCACATAGAAAAATTGTACCTATTTCTGTACCTTTGAACAAATGGTACTTTATTGAGGTAAATTTGCAGCATATACCTCGGCTGTGTCGTTAATAACTTTCCTCACGCTCTTATGCATACACAATTATTCTTTCATTTAAGAAGTTTTACCTTAAAACTTTTCTACTTTTAAGTACTTATGAATTAATTATACCCTGAACCCATTGAAAATGGGTAAAAAGGGTATATTGTATTTGTGCAAAGCGCAAATGTATGTAACAGGCAGAAGGAAGCATCTCCGACCCCATAAAGTATATATATTCTTGATCAGCATCAATAGCCGAGTCGATCTAGCCATGTCCGTCTGTCCGTCTTTCCGTCTGTCCGTCCGTCCGTCCGTCTGTCCGTCCGTCCGTCCGTCTGTCCGTCCGTCCGTCCGTCTGTCCGTCCGTCTGTCCGTCCATCCGTCCGTCTGTCCGTCCGTCCGTCCGTCTGTCCGTCCGTCCGTCCGTATGTATTAACACAAGGTTCTCAGTACCTATAAGAGCAAGAGACTTGAAATTTTAGCTGTAGGTCCTCCAGGTGCCCGCGCAGATCGAGTTTGTTTCCGATAAACGATAACTTGCCCCGTTTCCAAGTAATCGATAAAAATGTATATCGAAATCCCGTTTTTAAGCAATTTTGGTAAATTATAAGAGCTAGAGTCACCAAACTTGACATGTAGCTTCTAGAATAGTATATATATATCGATTATCTTTCATTTTATACCTATTGCCAACTTCCCGCTACTCTCTATCTATAAGCGCGCGCTGCATTTGGTGATGGAATAAGAGGGTTCAGGGTATCCCCTAGTCGGGAGCTCCCGACTAGAACCTCTTACTTGTTTTATATTAAAATCAGTTTAGCTTTCATAGAGAAGGAACTGTAGCTTTGCTATAATTTTAGGTACATTTGCAGCACATGTGGAAAATCTCTCTCTCTGTCTCCCTTTACATAGTTCTTCTTTCATTTACCAACACGCAGCTTCTTCACAGCGTTGCCACCTAGGCCGACAAGCAACCAACTGTGACGTATATGAATAAGCTGATTAGCCTAAGACTAATTCTACTTTTCTTGTCAGCGATTTACAGCGGGAGCTGCTGCTGGACAAATCGACCTGTGAGCTTGGTGAATATGCTTTGCTGCAGGAGCACGCAACGGATTTGAACAATTTTATAATGGCGCGCGGGCATCCGCCGGCACAGAGCCTGTCAAGGGCCGCACATGCGGGGCTTGTGGAATGCGTGCGTTTGCATCGCTTTGTCCTGGAGTTCGCCGCGGAGCTGGAGCAGCTATTCAGCCCGTACTGTTTGATCAAATCGCTGCAGATCACTCTGCAGCTGTGCCTGCTCGTGTTCGTGGGCGTCTCCGGCTCACGGGAGGTGATGCGCGTGGTCAATCAGCTGCAGTATCTGCTACTGACCACCTTCGAGCTGCTCATGTTCACCTACTGCGGCGAGCTGCTGCACAGGCACAGCGTCCGCGTCGGCGATGCCTTCTGGCGTGGCGCCTGGTGGCAGCATGCTCCCCACATGCGCCAGGATGTGCTCATATTTCTGGCGAACAGTCGCCGTGCCGTGCGGGTAACGGCCGGCAAGTTCTATGTCATGGATGTGAATCGCCTGCGATCGGTGAGCTTATGAGTTGCTTTAACTAATGTCCTTTCACTATATATCCTTAACCCTCTGCTAGGTCATCACGCAGGCGTTTAGCTTTCTGACGCTGCTGCAAAAGCTGGCCGCCAAGAAGACAGCCGTCGAGTCCTAGGACCATGCCCATTGTTTGCCAGTGCTAATATTTATTTTGCTCATTAAAAACATGTCGAGTAAAATGCAAATAATATTTACATACGTTTCCGGCTCGTGCCTTTATTTGCTTAACATTCCACAACGCCCAACTCAGTCCGAGTGGGCGTGTAACTGCCGCCTTGTATACGCCTTTGGCCTATCTTTGATAAGGAACTCGTGCCAACCCAACTCAAAACATGCAAAAGCAACAAGCCGAGATTTGAATGCCCTCCAGAAACGGCGGCAATTCTGGCTACATTATGTCTGCAGCTCATGTCAACTAATTACAAGCTGGTTGTAAATTTCTAAACACAACAATATTTTATTTGATAGACATTCAATGCAGCTAATTATGGTGAGTTCTTACTATAGCTCTATATACCTCTTTGTATTTCATTTTTAATAAGCGTACAAGTGCCAGTTGAAAGTCTTAAAAGCCACTTTATCATTTATTTTTGTGCTCTCGAGTGCCATAACAAATAATATGCTGCTATAAAAAAAAGAAAAAGTAAAAGAAAAGAAAAGAAAAGCCAGCCTGTGCCTATCTCTAGAGCAAAGTTCTCAGATTTGCCAAACAGCCTAAAAGTCGACTTTAATTTTGGTGAACGCGCGACGCACGTACGAAAACTTATGGAAAAGTTTTCAACTCATTTGCGCTTTGCATTTTTCATTGTGCCAAAGACACGCACACATATGCCATGAGTATCTGTGTGTGAGCGAGTGTGTGTCTGTATGTGTGTGTGTGTGTGTGAGTGTGTGTGTGTTTGTGTGTGTGCAGGCAACGCGTGTATTTATAGTGAGTCATTTGTTTCTGTTTTTTGCTGCCGCCTATTTTGAGGCACCCACGTATTTCCTTTGTTGTAATACCCATTGAAAATGTTATGAATAGGGTATATTACAATTGAAGAAATGTTTGTAGCAGGCAGATAAAATAAACTCCCATCGCTCATTTAAATTTTTCTAAGTATTTTAAAATGTGATCATCTCGGGCTAAGTCAAATCTTTGCATAAACTGCAATTTATATTGATCAATAGTATATATAAATATATATATATATATGTATATATATAGTTCTGAATAAATATTCTCAAGATATTCCAAACATATTATCAGTGCGCCCGAACGTCGGCATTTTGCGTAATTTCCATTTTTGCTTCGTCTTAAAATGTGTTCAAATATTTATACTAAAACTTAAGCTGATTACAGGGCATCCCCCAGTCGGTCAGGCTCGAGATCGAGCTAGCTTGCTTTGTTTTCGGTTGTGTTTTTCGCTTTTTGTTTGTATGCTTGTTAGATTATTACCTTTTTGCTCATTGTACTTTTGGTATTTCGTGTCGTTTCGGAAATACCTTTCACTTTGTCGATTTATTCCTTTGCCAGCTAACTACCTTTATGCGTGTCTGCAGGAGCCAGGACATTTATATTACCTGATATTTGATAAGCGCAATGCACAGCAGCAGCAGCAGCAGCTGTAGATAAATGTGATTGCCATATTTCTCTGTCAGGATGACAGCATCCATGGCAACCAGGTCGATCTCATTTGAGCTTGCGGCCATAATGAGACGAAACCGCGTAGAATAACGACTCAGCTTTGAGCTTCCATGTCCAAGGAAAGAACAGAATGCATTTAATGGCAGCTGCAAGCTGAGCCTTAAACAAATCAAATTGAATTGAGACCGAATGAGCCATTGATGGATGAATTGATTGAATTGGCAATAACATCTGCTCGCCCAAGGTGCATTGGTTGTACATTTGCTTTGTTTTCTACAGTTTCTTAAGTTTCTACATTTATTTCGGTTTTACAAATGGCATAATTTCTATATATACAACTATTAGTCATGACTGACTGATTGATTGATTGATTGACTGACTGTCTGACTTATTGACTAACTGACTGACTGACTAACTGACTGACTGACTTACTGACTGACTGACTTATTGACTGACTGACTAACTGACTGATTAACTGACTGACCGACTGACTGACTAACTGACTGATTGACTGATTGACTGATAGACTGCCTGACTGACTGACTGACTGATGGACTGAATGACTGGTTAACTGATTGACTAACTGACCGACTGACTGACTAACTCGTTGACTGATTAACTGACTGAATGAATGGCTGACCGACTGACTGACTGACTGATTGATTGACTGACTGATTGACTGACTGACTGATTGATTGAATGACTGATTGACTGCCTGACTGACTGACGCTGAAATTTTCACTGTAGTTACTTTATTTGATACAGTTAGACGCGGTTTAGGGAAATTCCATTTTCATATTTAAATCTTTTTGGAAAAGTTTATTTTGTACGTGCCACGGGCAAGGCCGGGCTATACCCGCTAGCAATATGATATAACATAATAAACAAATACTTTACTTTAATTGATATCCCAAATTTAAGGCAAAGTGCTAGGGTTCTGTGAAAACTCGCTGGTAATACAATAGAACATAAATATTCCCTAAATGCCGAGACTTTCATGCTAAATATTTAATTCATTTGAAGCCTACATTTTCGGCCTCCTCCAACGCAACAGGGCAAGGTCGCACTTCAGCTTCCTTCCAATTCCTGCGCCTATGCGAAAAATGTTTGTGGTCCGGCGCTGAAATGCGCGAAAATATGTTTATAAACTAATTTGTTTTGTTTTCAAGCGTAGTAACTACAGTTGAGTTGGCCCCCATGCAAAGTTGAGTGCATGAATAACAATCTTCGGGCCATTTGTTTTGGATAGCGGATGCCAGCTGTCTGTCATTGGCCTGGCAAACAGCCAGACAAATATCTGGGCCCGCATGGCATTTGCCATTGACGAGCCCGCGCTGCAGGCAACGGGACCTGTCGACAACTTTGAAGTAGTCTCCTCCAAATTAAATTAACACAAAGGCATCTCTCGCTTCGGCATTTTCCACTGACAGCTGGCGGCATTTTAATTGAAAGCAATCAATAACAACGCGCCCAACTCTTCCAACTTAGACCAAAATATATATGTATGTGCTGCCAGCTGCCAGAGATTTGCAATGAACGCGGCTACCCAAAGCCATCAAATATATCATACTACAATATTCATTTAATAGCTTCAGTCTAGCTAATAAATTTGATCAACATATTTTAGAAACTTTAATGTTCCGCTTCATAAACCAATTTTATGAACTTCACTCATAAACCGACCTGTTAAATAAACCAAAATATATGCACGTTTTCCAACACTTTTGAGAATATTTGCCTGTTGCTGACGTGTTGTAACCTTCTTTCATTTCGTCAATTTGCAAATGCTGACTTATAAAGTCTAGATAATAAATGTCATTAACGTATTTTAGAAACTTTAATGTTCCAATTGAATGAACTTGCATGACAACCGGACAGTGCTGTAAAATAAACCAAAATATACGCACGTTTTCCAACACTTTTGAGAATATTTGCCTGTCGCTGACGTGTTGTCACCTTCTTTCATTTCGTCAATTTGCAAATGCTGACTTATAAAGTCTAGATAATAAATGTCATTTACGTATTTTAAGAACTTTAATGTTCCAATTTAATGAACTTGCAGCACAACCGGACAGTGCTGTAAAATAATCCAAAATATATGCACGTTTTCCAACACTTTTGACAATATTTGCCTGTCGCTGACGTGTTGTAACCTTCTTTCATTTCGTCAATTTGCAAATGCTGACTAATAAAGATTGATTTAATTCAATTAATTGTATTTAAAACTAACTCTATTGTTCATTATTCAATTATTGCGCTTGTCACGGGGCGGTCTTATTTTATTAGCATGATTCTTCAATCATTTGCACACATTTCCTTGGCTGCCTGTCATTTTGTCACATAATCAAACTAAACAGCCCACACACACACACAATATTGTTGTGCCCTTTGGCTAATTTAATTAACCTGCTAATATTCAATTTGCAAATTTATGCTTGAGTTTTCAGTTAAGACTCGATGAAGTATTTTTGTGCATTGAAAATTAAATTGGCTCGTACAACATGTCGCATACGTAATGTCCTTGTTGGTGCTTTAGAACGCTTTTGTCAGCGTGTTGCTGTCATAAATTGCAAATAACCAGCAGCGTTTTGGCATGTAAGCCGCACACACACACACACACACACACACAGACACACACACACACACTCACACACACACACACTCACACACACATAGACCTGTCTCTGCACAATCAAAGCGACTAAACAAAGGCCACGTATAATTTCCCATCGTGGCAACTGTTTTGTCAGTGTCCTAGTGAATGTGTGTGGCTGTGTTGAAGGTCCTTTGAGCCTGCTGCCCACACATGAAATAATACTATATGAATGTGCGCAATCATTTTCGAAGCGCGTTGCAATGCTAGCATACAATTAAACGCTGCCAAAGGCATTTCTGGGTATCTCTGGGCATCTCCAAATTCGCCCTAAACTATTTGGTTTTGATTGGCATAATGCTATTATAGGTGCTGCATTGTTGTAGTATTCGCCCTTGTCAGGCAAAGCAGCTTTGGCAACCGTGCGAAATTGCATTGCGCAAACCCAATCGGAATGCGCAACAAGCAGCTTTGTCCATAAATCAATGAAATCGGGCGCACAGCATGGGCTGGCTTTAAAACGGACCGCCTGCACTTGATATATCGATGTCTCTAGCTTTTTTTTTTGTTCCTTTCCATAAGCTTCAAACAATAAATGGCCATAAATAACCAACAAGAGTCATGCAATACCCTGCCATAGTTTTTACTTTTTCATTAGTCATTATGCACAACAAAAGAAAACAAAGTATAACTAATAAACTGATAATAAATTTTAGATTAATTCTAATAAGTTTCTTAGTTCTGCTGGCTTTCGAACACTGCAGGGTAGTCTCGAGTCGTTCATTTTTGTGTTTGTCTTTTGTTCCCTGAGCTTTACATGCAATTTAACCAAAATTTCACGCCAACTGCGGTGTCCATTTTCTGTGCTGTAAGCAAATATAAATGAATGAATAAATAAATAAATAGTAAAACATAAAAAAACGTGTCGTGTGTGTGTGTGTGTGTGTGTGTGTGTGTGTGTGTGTGTGCGTCTACATGCACAGCTGCACACGCTGAAAAAACGGAAATTTTTTAACACCCAGCACAAAAAGCTTGCACAAATACATGTGCATATTTATACACGCATACAAATGTAAGCGAAAGTGGGCTTAAAACTGGCAACTGCTTGTCTATTTATCCAGCTGAAAATATTAAAAAGTTCTTTGGAAATAAAGCACTTTGCAACTAGTTTGAATTGAACTCGAATGAACCTGGCTGTGTGTTAAAAATAGTTTGAATTTTAAAAGATCTGCTTTTAACTTAATAAAACATAATATTCTATTAAAGATATGTTCAAGTAATGTATACTAAAATTCTAAAATATATTATCATCGGAAAATCTCGTCTTTCATTCTCTAAGATAACAAAATTTTACAAGAACGGCATACAAATTTGAGAAGTTTCTCAAAAAAGGAGTTTGTTCTGGGATCAAATACGACTTTTAGATTAGATTTAACCCCCACGATTTCCCAAATACCCTAGACTTCCACGATTGGACTTCGTTTAGACAAGATGTAGCCATATAAAGTTATTTTTATGTATTTTATTCTCTAATATTTTATATTTTGTGAGATTTTTGGTGAGTTGTCATTGAATATTTTAATTAAACAAAATTTCTACGCAATAAATGAGAAAGTTTCGTTGTTTTTTATTTTCAGCCTGGATGGTTTCTAGACGACCCATATGTCTTTGATTATCCCATATCATAGATATAGTCCTAGGGAACCAAAATTGCCAAATATATGCAAATTGAGCAAGAATTCGATTAAGAAATATGTATGCCCTTTCTTTAAGCAGCCTTCTAGCAGCCACCACGCCCTCTCGATGGTTTCTAGTTGACCCTCAAATCCTTGGTTATACAATACCATAGATATAGTCCTAGTTAACCTAAAGAACCAGATTCCTGCGAAATACGCACTGAAAATGGTCCAATAATATGTATTATTTTTCTTTCAGCAGATCTATTTAACGTCCTCTTATTTAGACTGCTTAACAGCCGTTTTAACAGCGCACCTTTAACTTATGCCTCAGGTGTTGTTTAACAGCCGCCTAATTAACAGTCATGTTAGTCAACAGCAGCCTAACATTTTAGCCCTTGCGCGTATGCAACGAAAATGTTTAATTCGTAGATTTAAGTAGAATTTAGCGACCGTTAATTTCCGAAAATTAATCTGACATAGCTTGGAATAATAACTTCTAACAAATTTCGAATGGCCACAACTCGAGTATTTGAAGTCCGATCGCGGCCAGATTGGATGCTCCGTAATCGTGAAGGTCCTAAGAATCGATTGACATCAATTCCAGGACATAGGTTATCTATTTGGTAGCCCTGCCTGGGGCGCACTTGAGCTCAAATTGGTACGCAGACAACAGCAGCAGCAGAAACAACAAATAGAACAAGAAAAAGCGTTTATTGAAGTAACTTTATTCTTTTGTAGGTTTTCGTCGGGGTCGAAGCTGCCGCGCCCCGTTGTCCGTGCCTCAGGAAGTCCTTAAAGCTGAAATAAAATTAAGAGACGCTGAGTAGTCGCTATTTTGGACTTTGCTCATTTTTTATGGCTTTGGCTGGCACTTTGTTGGGATTTACTTTACGCTTTTTTGTGGCCAGCCAAAGTTGCTCACAAATTTGCGGAGCATTAGGGTGTATTCATTTTTCAAGTGCCTTCAAATAATTATCATAATTATCGTTTAACTAAATAATGTTCGTCTGCAGCGGCAGCTGTAAACGGAGTTAACTTTCCACAACGTCATTTTTTATTCGGTGTAATCTGTGGGAGGTGCAATTGAAAATTTATCAAGGTAAGCTGAAAAGTAAGACGACTAATGTGCCGTAATAGATTAAAAATAACCATTTATCTCTGCCAGTTGTTCCAAGAGAAGTTTATTTTCAACTTGCAGCTTAATTTTCAACTAGCTTAAGCACAGTGTTGTAAAGTTCCAAATGGCTAATGGCATACGGCGAGCTATCAATAGTTTAGCTAGTTTTAGTATTTTATGTATTATTGGGACAACTAAAGCTGGTCACATCACAAAATGAAGCCAAGCTCAAATGTCGTTAATTTGAAAAGCTGAAAATGAGAACACTTTCAATTAATATGCATTGGTAAATAAATTGAAAAATGAAACCACAAACTATTTATTGTTGTACAACTTTGCCATTATAAGCCATTATTAGCTCAATTGTATATTGCCAATTATTTGTATTTATTTCTCCATTCAGTTCTGCAGGCTAAAAAAAGCGCTGACATTCTCGATTGTTGTTTAATTGAGCGGAATTCTAAATGAGCGCATGGGCTGACGACAATGGAAAATATTTGATTGGCTGGGGCGTGGCCCGAGGGGCGTGGCCCGAGGGGGGCTGCCATTAGCAGCACTCGACGCTCGACAATACGATTTGAGTGCAGTTTTATATTCGTCGGAAAATACAAAATACAGACATTTAAATGTATATGTATTTAGATTCGTGTATGAATAAAAGATTTGAGTGGTTGTTCGATTGAATGCACATTTAATAGAAATCAGAAAGGCTCTTCAAACACAGTTAACATTTAGTTAAGCATTTAACATTATCGCTAATATATGTTTTACATATTTCCATATTAATATTTATGTTCCAGTGTCTTTGACCCGGTTGCGCTTAACACTAACAACTATTCATTTATGTGTGTACTCGTAGTATTATTATATATACTTATATACATTCTGTAAACAACATCAACGCACAGAGATATGTCATTTGGGATCTTAACTAGGCTGGGATTTGGTTTGCCTTTGGACTTTAATACTTGTGTATAGCATGAGCTTTTTCTTGTATTGTATTTAAATTCGAATATTTGTATCCACCTAAAATACGTATAAGTTTTTTCTTTTCTTTTAATGGGTTCTACTAGCACTCTGAGTACTGTGATAGTTGATTTTCATCGTTCATTGGCTAAGCTTATTTTAATCTAATCAGATCATAGCTGGCTGGGTTTTATGTATGTATATATGTATGTCTAGCAAATATGCCCCATGGTATTTATTGTGTGTGCATGGTATATGTACAACAAGTGTTGACTAACGGTTTTCTAAAGCTAACATTCACAGTGCCTACTGCACATCTACGTACGTCTAATTCCTCTAATTATACTCAAATACAGTGCTCAGCGGAAATGCATCTGTGTGAATGCATTTAGCTTGGCATAGCTATTGGTAAAAGCGTTTTGTGACAATGCTCCCCCCTTTTTGTCTTAAGCTACATATTTAATACGTAATACTAAGTACAGTTGCTACACATTGAATAAATTCTGCAGAGAACAAAATTCAATTTAATTTGTTCACATTTGCTGTCCACAAATATGAATTTTAAATTCGTTTTGTTTTTTTTTCTATTTCTTTTTTTGCTTAGCTTAATGTCCATTGTATTTTGTTTATCTATTTAGCTTTTGCCAACGAAAGATTGATTTCCACTTAACTCTTCAGGTTTGCAGCACATTAATTTAACTGAAGAAATACAAGTTTATATAATTTTGAAATATTTAAAGACTCAGTGAGTGAATAATACACAAAGTAAAAGTTTTGCCTTTGGCTAAGCACGCAGCATATGTTGGCCAATATGGCGGGCGGCGAGCGGAAACGGAAGTTGCTGCCAGTTGAAGCTGGTTTCTCTTGTGGCTCGCCCCCGCTGGCCCCCGCTGTGCCCCGCTGGCCAGGCTATTAAAGTTCAATGAAGTTTCAACGCCGTGTGACACTCTGGAGGCAGCCTATCAACGACCAGCCCTCCGGCTAGCCGACGGAGCGTCAATGAAGTGAACAAAAGTATATATCCGCCGGCCATCAAATGGCCATAAATTTTACAAACGTCGCGCTGTCTGTTGAGAATTTGTCAGACACTCCGCGCCCCTTGCCGCTTGCCTCTCGCCACGCCCCTCGTTCATCGCCCACTCAGCGAAAAAAGCACTAAAAATGTTTCAGGCTCTTAGGAGTAGGTGCTACTAATGGCACCATTACCTGCTCCTGGGCAGGAGGTGGCCACCCCCCACCCCCCGCCCCACTCTGCGTATTTGTCGCTTACTTTGTAGCCACATCACAAAATTACGCTTTAAACTTGGCCCTCAGCGAAAACTTTTTGAGCCAAATAGCTTTCATTATGGCTCTGCTTATTGTTGTTGCTGCTGTTTTTGCTGCTAGCAGCTGTTTCTGCCCCCAAGCCACGCCCTCCTGAGGGGCGCCTTTTACGTGACCAGCTGAAAAATTGTTTCATTTTGCCACAGAAATAAAACCAAATGAATCAACTTTTCAAATAAAAATACCAATCTGCTCAATAGCAGCAACAACAACAACAACAACAACAAAGGGAACAACAATTTTCATAGACTTTGCGTACGTGTTGAATTTGGCATGTTTGTCGCATTTGCGAGCCGCAAATTGTCATAAATTAAACGCATAATTGCCAAAATAGCCAAATAAACAAATAAACAAAATCCCAGCTTGCATTGATTGCAACAATTTGTTTAAACAAATTGAGGGCAACAACAACAACAACTATAATCAAAGGTATTTTCACAGGTATTTGTAAAATTCCCTTGGCTAGAAATTGTTTGGTTTCGAGCAGCTGCTAACTTATTTGAAAAGCTCTTCAATAAAAATAAATAAGCACGTGTCTCATCGATTTTGCATATTCCATTGCCAAGGTCGGAAAAGGTTTCTATCTATTTCTTATTAGTTCCATGGAAATGCACGTCCTTATTGGCAGCCTTGTTGTTTCCCAGACCTCGGCGGAAACGCACAATACAAATTCAAAGAATTGTTTGCTCTTTGAAAATTCTGTTTTGCTCCGTTTCATAATCGCATTATGGAGTTTCAGGGAACGGGCCATGGCTTGGGCTAGATTCAGAGGAACTTAATACACCTGGAGAAGCACAATTAGAGAGCGATATATTAGCCTCTGTCGCCTGACCAGCTGGCCGGGCTAAGCACGAATCCGAGTGGATTAACAACGGGTAATCTGAATTCCAACACAAACACAGACACGGTCCAGCTTGGGTGTTTAACTTGAAGCTGGCGTCCTTAAAGGTTCGCCGTTGAGCCGCTGTTCGAATGGGTTCTGTGCAGAGCCGAGACGGGCCGCTGGGTGAGCGTTCTGGTCTCGGCAAAGTCGACGCTGGCGCATTTGATGGGCGGCGGCTTGAGAGGATTGGGGGGATTTGAGTTGAGCTTGCCGGGCTTGACGGGCGTCTGCTATCTGCTGGGCCGCCAGGCGCTGTTGCTGGAATAGCGGCAGAGCAGCACCTTCTTGAAGGCCTGCCGGAACACCTTATTGAATATGGTGTAGAATATGGGATTCACCATGGAGCTGGCATAGCCCAGCCAGGTGACCACATCGAATACCCAATGGCTGATGCGCTCCTCGCACTCCGCGCACACCGTTGGCAACAGGTTGAGCACAAAGAACGGCGACCAGAGTATGACAAAGGTAAAGAAGACCACGCCCAGCACCTTGGTGGCCTTCTGCTCCAGCCGTATGATGCGTCCGTGTCGCGACGAGTTTCTCGAGATGACGCTCGAGTTGCGTGAATGATGCGAACGCACAGTTTGCTGTCGCTGCAGCAGGCAGGGCGAGGATTGGGGAGTTCGCGACTTGCCGCCCTCCCCGCCGCCGCCAACTTGATAGTTCATGTTCTGGTGGCTGCGCAGCGTCGCCGAGCGGCGCAGCGGCGTCATTGTCGTCGTCGTGGTACTGGCCAGCGTCTTGGTGGGCGTCAGCAGCAACGAGGTGCGCACGCCGCCAAAGCTGCTGCCGCGCCGGCGATGACGACTCGCATCCCAGGTGACCACCGAGGCGGTCTTCGAGATGCTCAGCTTGCGTCGTCCGGGACAGGGTGTGCCCGGTGCGGCCAGATAGCCGCTGCCATCGCTCTGGGAGCTGCCCTGCGTCTGCTGCGCAGAGCGCGGCGACAAGGTGTTCGCCGATGCGCCGCCAGCTGCTGCAGCTGCTCCTGCCCCGGCTCCTCCTGCCCCGCCTGCGCCCGCACTGATGCTGCCGCTGAGGACGTTCTTGTTGTTGCCGGCGCTGCAAAGGAGCAGCTCCATTTCGCTGGGCGAGCTGCTCACGGCCGTGGTCACCTTGAAGGCCGAGGAAACGATCTTCACCTCGGCCGTCTTCACGCAGCTCGTCAGCGGACGATCGCCAAAGTAGGGGCAGGTGCACACCGGCGGCAGCTGGGGGTAATCCGTTGCATGACTGGAGCTGCCCGCCACATGGCACTGCTTCCCCAGCTGCGGCTGCGTCTGCGGCTCCAGTTCCGTGTCCGAGTGGCAGCCCTTGCTAATGGACGAAGATTTTGAGGGTTTCTCCTCCTCCTCCTCATCGTCATCGTCGTCGTCGTCGTCCGCCACCTCGTTGTCATCGCCGTCCAGGCTCTCGTGCAGCGTCTTGTGGTGCGGGTAGAGCGCATTTTTGGGCAAGCTATTGTAGCGCTTGCGTCGTCGCAGCGTATCCTGATCCTCATCCTCGGCATCCTCGCTACCAGCGCGTCGTTCCCGCCCAGCAGCAGCGGAAGAGGCGCGTCTGCGCTTCTTGTAGGCGCGCAGCCTTTGCGACAGCTGGGAGAGCGTGCTGTCAGAAAGAGCAGAAGAAGACAAAACGAAGACAAATAAGTATGGGGATTTTATTGAAAAATATTCAAATTATTTAAGTACTTTAGTGAATTCTCTTTAAAGGTTAATCAACTCTTTCAACTTAGCAAAAACTGAAATGCATTTCATGAATAAGATCTTTCATAACTTCCCTAACCTGGCAAAAAATATGCGATTCTGGCTTGTAAGTTTTATCATTCAATAGTATTCTACAAATGTTGTACGCTTATGAGAGCTGTCCGTAATGGGAGCCTTTAAATATGTTATATATATATTGCCAGTTTCACACGACTCTTTGCCGGAATTTATTTCTGTTTTTTTTTTTAAATTAAAATTGCTCAGTCAATTGGCAAAACAGAGTGCCCGAAAGCGTGCTGCCTGTCCGCAAACACACACACTCACACACACACACACACATACACAGGCGCGTGCACAACCGCACGCTTTGTGGTCAGCTGGCTTTGTGCGCGCAGAAAAGTAGGCAACAGTTTTTGCGCTTGTTTTTGTTTTCAGTTGCCACTCGCACAGAATCCACAAAATGCGCTTTGCGGTTTGCATTGTTGTTGTGTTCCCTCTCCCTCTCTCTCTCTCTCCCTCTCTCTGGTTTTTACTCTTGTTTTCTTAAGGCAAACATTGTTGCGCTGGCTTCTCTCTCCTCGCTTGCTTCTCATTTCGAATTCATTTTAATAAACGCGCATGAATTTGAGCGCTGGCTTTTGCGGCTGGCTTTCAGTTTTCAGCTTTTCGCAATGCCGCCATTTGTTTTGCATGCAAATGTTGAACCAGCCGCAACTTCATTTGCTGCTAATGAAGACGTCGGGTTAGGGGCGAGGGGAGCAAGGGGAGCAAGGGGAGCGCGTGCCTGTGCCAGTTGCGAGCATTGCCAGCTCTCATCTCATGCATCCTTGACGCTGTCTGACTTGTTTTGCGTGAGACGCGCGCGCATAAATTGAGATTTGAAATGCAATGACAGCTGGCAGCTGCTGGGCTAAAAGGTGGCCCATCTCACTATGCAGAAGCCAAACAAAGCCAAGCTTATTATTGTTTCAGCCACAAAGGAATTAAACAGCCGCCAAGCTCATCAACTTGGCCCAACTGGCAAATCGTCAGTCAAAAGCCGACTGTGTATTCTCATGTTGCCTCATTTTTCTTTTGTGTAGAAAAACAAGATGGCACGCCCAAAATTAAATACCCTAGTTGTCATATGTCATATGTTCGACTGATTCTTCCTAAAGAGCTGCTCGATATGGTATACAGGATCAGGATATCTTCCTAAGCAAAAAAGTTGTTCCTACAAGAACTTGTTTTGTTACAAATTGTTTCTGCCCTAAGTAAGGGTATCAGGGGTAAAATTCTAAAATTAGAATACAGTCAGAATGGCTGGCACAGAGCCAATCTAAAGAAAACCATTTGCCAACATCATTTGTTAACTTCCTTTGCGGGAAAGCGGCTGGAAGGGCTGCTGTCAAAAATGCATGAGACGACAAATAGTCAAACAATTAAAAGCCGATACGACAACTCGTCACGGCTCAGATCGAATTGCCAGACAAATCGCGCACACAATGGCGGGCCTCATTGCCGAGCTCCACTTTGGGCCAGCTTGGCAGCGAAAGGGCCAAATATCTGCCTTTCTCCGTTAAAAAAAATAAAAGGCATACAAAAAGCGAAATCCATTTTATTGATTGCGCAAATTCATTCAACTGTCAAACAAATTGCCGAATATGAAGGCAGTACAAAAACAACTAAGAGTGCCATCAGCGGCAGTGACCGACTAGGAGATACCCTGCGCTCAGCGGCAAGTTAGGTTTCTTATTTTTCCTTTCACTCTGCTTCACACCAAGCTTGGAGTAGATAGCCCTTACAAATTTCAAGATATCGATAATATTTTCAATTCGATATTTATCGATAATGTGAGAGCGTGAGAAGATATCGATAAAATCATATACTCGACCTGGCTTGGGAGAATATCCATTTGTAATTTTTATTTTCTGACCTGGCAACTCAGCTCGTTTCCCTGCTCCCTGCTCCCGCTCTCCCAGAACGTCTCCCTGGGCTTGAAATGCCTCTCACAAACATTTGCTTAAAAGTATGATACCATATTTGCCATTTTAACAGGGTATGAGAAACGGTCAGAAACATGAGACAGACGCTGAGCTTGGAAAAGGGACACAAAAAATTGGCCTGAAACTGAACCCGTGCGGCATTAAAGTTTATTCAAGCCAAACCGAATTTCAAATGAAATATTTAAATATTTATGAAGTCGTTTAGTGAAATTAAAAAAATGTTTAATGCTTAATTAAATTGTTTTAGCTTTTAACAAATAATTTGCTCTTTGAGCTGAGCGCGGGCTCAATTTAAACGCTTGCAAATATCTATATGGCGGATCTTCGAAGAAAAAGAATTTAATTTGTTTTTTCCAAATTAACATTTTTAATTGAGTTTCTGTTGCTTCTTCTGGCTCTTCTTCTTGCCGCCTTGGCAATATAAACCAGTCAACTAAAATTAGAAAATTATTTTGAGGAAAAACAGCAAATGCTGCTGATGCCGCGGCTAAAATCACTTGAGAACCTTTTTTTTTTTTTTTTGTATTTAAAATAAGCGAAAAAATTAATTATTACAAAAAAATGCACAACAATTCAAAGGCGGAAGGACAATAAAAGGCAAAAGGCCAAAAACGGGCCGAGGAGGCGAACCAGAATAAACGAGACACAAAAAAATGTAAACAGAAGAGGCAAAAAAAAAAAGAAGAAACTAAATAAGTGCGAGTTGAACATTTGCCTTGGCTTTTGATGCGGTCAAGCGAGAGGGGCCGTCTGGGGGAGGGGGGGAGGCGGGTGGGGTGCCAGGACTGGCAAATGCTCGAGGATAATACGCTCGTCCGTTCCTCTTCACCCCTCCTTCTCTGTGGCATAAATGTTTGCAGCTGTTGTTGGCCTTTTGTCAGCCAGAGAAACCTGAACTTGCGGCATTTGCTTGAATTCTGGCCAGGCGAAGGTCTCACACAGGAGTATTTCCTGAAGAGCTCAAGAGCTCCTTAAAAACATCCTCTCTGCGTGTGTGCGTGTGTGTGTGTGTGTGTGTGCATATTGTGTGGCAATTGAGTTTCAAGTTTCAATTGCAACATCATAAAAGTAAGCTATAATGTTAGTTATACCCTGTGCTTAACAGAAAATGCTTAAGAGAGGGTATATTGCCAGTAACATGCAGAGGAAATTGTGCTGAAATCAGAAAATTATTTGCTTCGTATTGCAGAAAATATTTGTTTAATGATTCTTTTGCTATGCTATTTTTTGTTTGTATGACAAAAAATGAAAAGCTAACATAACCCCGTTAACATAGCAAGCAGCTGTTAAGCTAACAGCTGCTCAACAGCTATCAGCTACTCGTCATTAGGAGCTAGAGACTTGAAAGGCAAAAGAAGAATTCTATAAAGTATGTAGATTCTTGCCCAACGATTTCTGAACTCTAAAAGCTGTACTATAAAAACTAGTTTATTTTTAATTATCGACAAGTTCCACCTTTTCCCTGCAGAATAAATGCTCTTTGAAAGGTCGCCGGTTCGAACCAGTGAAACCATTTTCTACAATCATTCCTTGATTCCAGAATTACGTTTTACAGGGTATCCCCTAGTCGGCCCCTATAACTGTTTGTTTTCAGCTTGTTAGCCCTCGTTGTTAAACTGTGCTCGAAGAGGCTCAAGTGTTTTCTTTTGGAGCGTTTGCATCGACTGTTTCTTTTGCGAATTTCTGCTTTTTGATTCATTAAATGTCCTTGTGCCTAATTTGTGCTTTAGGCCAGTTTTCAATTAGGTTGCCCGCCCACTTACCCGTCGCTCTGCTCGCCCATGCGGCTGCTGGCCAAAGAGTTGCGCGTGCTCTCGCGCTCCAGACCGAGCGTTGTGCTAGACAGCGCCAGCAAGGTGTTGCCCTGCCTGCACTTGGGCGATGCCGGCTGCAGGTAGCTGCCTCCATGTGCATGCTGCAACTGCAACTGCTGCTGCTGCTGCTGCTGCTTGTTGTTGTTGTGTGGCATAGCGTTGGGGGCTGCCGGAGAAGGGCAGATGAGTTGAGATTGAAAATTCGGATTTGGTGGGTGAGCCCGTCGTTGAGGACGATGCCACGGACTCCAGACCGCGGGACAGCTTCAACATCTCGGCCCCAAACTGATGCAGGGCCGTCATCGTGGTGGGCGTTGGCTCCGGTATGCTGAAGGTTGAACATAATAATTGAATACCTGCGGGAGACATTTGGCTCAGGGTCTGCTTACCTGGAGTCGGGCAGCCAGAGCTCATGATTGTCGAGCGTACTGAGATCCGTGTCCGTTGAGTTTGCCGAGTGCGCGTGCAGCGCCGAGGAGGAGGCGTTGCTCTGGCCCGGTTTCAATAATCGCCGCCAAGTGCAGCGACGTTCTGTAATAAAATATAAAATCAAAACCATTAAATTGCAGTCGAGCATATGGAAGGGCAAAAAAAAAATCACATGCCCTCAATAAGCCAGCTAAATGCGCTTATAAATTCGCACGTGCACACACACACACGCACACACACACACACACACGCATGCACACACGCGCACTTAGAAAGCGAGAGGGAAAAGTCCTGCTACGTGCCTGCGCCAATTTCACTTGCCTTACAGCAGATTTAGCTTAAAATAACTGCACAGAAAAATAACACACTCGTGCCCAGCACTGTGGGCATTTCATGCAGATTTACTGATAAATATTCTGCCTTTTTAAATAACTTAGCTAGCTGATGTTAAGCTAACAGCTGCTCAGCAACAGCACTTTTTTAACATATTTTAAACATTTGCATTGTCTGAATTATGGGTAAATAGCGAATTCATTTTATTTAGTTATTTTAGATAAAAGCTTTTAAATTCTAATATCAGCTACTCTCAATCAATATTTTAAGAGCTTTATTTCAAAAATGAAAAATTGTTTGTGGCTCAACTTTAAAAGGAGCTACAGACAGGAAATTTTAGAAATTTAGGAATATGCTTTATTCTGTTTGTATACCAAAAATAAAGAACTTAACACCCTGATCCTATTAAAATGGAAAAAATGGTTAAATGTATTTGTGAAACAGGCAGAAGAAAGCAGATCCAACCACATAAAGTCTGTCTGTCTCGATCAGCACGGGGTCCGTCCGTCCGTCTGTCCGTCCGTCCGTCCGTCCGTCCGTCCGTATGTATGAACGCAAGGATCTCAGAACCTATAAGAGCTAGAGACTTGAAATTTGGAACGTAGGTCTGTTTAGTGTCCGCCCACTAGTTCCGATAATCGATAACTTGCCCTGTTTCCAAGTAATCGATAAAAATCGATATCGAAATCGTGTTTTTGGGCAAATCTCTTAGGTTTTTAGAGCTAGAGTCACCAAACTTGACATGTCTAGAAGCCACATAAGTAATATATGCAAACTGTTTTAAAAAACAAGAATAATTAACAAAGGCTTACATTTGTTCCATAGTACACACACACACACACATACACAGCTGCAGCAGCACTTAGGCACCGTCGCAATGCGCTCGACTCGCGCTTTGTACCGTCGATTAGCTATCAAATGCCCTGCCCCACAGTCGCACACGGAACTCCACTGCAATGCAGCTGCAGTCGCTGCTTAGAGCCAATTAAATATGCTTAGTTTTGGATTTTCATTTTATTGATTATTGTTATTGCTTCCGAGTGCAACTCAGTTCTTATCGCGACGTTTAAGCCGAATGCTAAAAGGGTGCAAATTATGTGCTTGAGCTCCTGCAGGGCAAGCTTGGATGACGTCAAGTACAGCGGCAACCAAAATCAATGGCTCGAGTGTTGAGAGAGAACTCTTTTGCAGAGTGTCCCGCTTTATTTACAGCTTCACTTCAGCATAGCTGCTTGCTTTAAAACGGGAGTAGGATAGAGAGAAAAACCTTGTAGGCTGTAGATATTGTTCATAATCTGATGGGTAACAAATCCTATGTATATCTGCATTGGCATTGGTTTTGCCCGAAACACGCTCCCGACTGTGCAAACAATTTCAGTTTGCAATTTCAAATTATTCAGCATTGGGTAAATGATATTTACTTAAGCTCCACATTGCAGCATTGCAGGACATTGAAGCTGATGCTGCTCTAGGCGAGCTGCAGCACTGAAATTAGCTATCAACACACACCCACACACACACACACACACACACAGACGACACATACATGCACACAAACCCAAACTCAATTCCTGCCGATGGCTGTCTATGTGCTTTGCTGTGGCTTAGACGACTTTGCATATCCTGGCCGGCATCCTGGCAGCTCGCACGCCTTCGCCCACATTTATGTTAACTTTTCGGACAGTCGACAGTGCAACAGAAATTTCTAATAGGATGTTTTGGCAGCCAGCAAATCACATTAAATGTCGACAGCTGTCTGCCAGTGGGCGTGGCAAGTGTCATAAATATGCATGGCCAAATACACTGAGCCAAATGCGCAGCTCGAGGCTTGAGTATTCAATTAAGTACGAAGCACTCTTGATTTGAGCACAAAATAGGTGTGTCCAAACATGAATTTGCATAATATAAATATGCTGCTGTTTTATTAATTTCGAGAAATCCCCTTAAAACATGGCTGGAAACGTGCGCGGGCTCAGATACCAGAGCTGGAAACCAATCGATGAGATTATATATCGATTATCGATTATATCGAAGTAATTGTATTTTTTGGAACTATCGATGTTTTCAATGAGTCTTTTTGAGCCAAACTTAAGCGAATTGGAATCTTACCCTGATCTCACATGAATTGTATTGCAATTATTATAATTACATTGTATTAATATAATTAATGTCTTCTAATTAGTTTATTTTTGAAAACATCGATACAATCGATGTTTTGCTTAAAAACAATCGTAAACATATATATCGATGTTTTTCCAGCTCTATCAGATGCCCTTATCCCAGAATACAACTGCACATTTTGCATGGGACATACATATGTACATTCTTGAATGGCTTTGGTGTTTACAGTCCGATCTTCATGATAAGGCGTAAAAAAGTTTTTATATGCCAAGGGGCAAGGCTCTTACTTTGCTAACTAGAAGTTCTTTCGAATTCGGGGGAAATGGTGTCTTATGATTAAAAACCAAGTCTGACTGTCTTGGATGTGGGACATATGCACTTACCCAAGGCGGGCGCCTGGCCCAACCAGCCGCTGGCCCAGCCGGGCGTGCCCGCTGACGTCGGGTGGCCACCGCCCAAATTCTGGCGCTGTCTGGCCAGGAGGCGCACAGTCAGACAATATGTGAGCAGCATCACACCCAGCGGTATGTAAAAGCAGACAATGGAGCCGACCAGCTTGTATACCGGATCCGGTATCTGGCAGGTGCCATTCACCAGCACCGAGGCGTGATCCTGCCAAGAAGAACAGCTCGTTAGACAAACCAAAAAAAAAAAAGAAGAAAATAAAAGGCCAGGGGCTCACCTTGGAGTACATGAGGCTGAGCGGCAGGCTCATGGCAATGCTCAGCAGCCAGACAAAGACAATCTTGAGGGTGACGCGACGCCGGGTCTTGTTGCGGCCAAAGCGCATCGGATAGCGCAGCGACAGATAGCGATCCACGGATATGGTGCACAGGTGCATAATGCTGGCCGTGCAGAACAGAACATCCAGGCATATCCAGGTCAGACAGTGCTCCGAGCTGAGCGGAAAGTGGCCTGCAAAAAGATAGAGAGAGACAGCAAGAGAACAAAAGAGAGCGTGAGAGAGAGAAGGATAAATAAGTTTGGCTTTGACTTTTATTAAGTGGACTTTGCTTGTAAATAACAATAAAAGAAGAGGGCAATAGTCGAGAGTGAACGACTACTAAATACCCTATACATCTATTAACAAGTATTCTTAAATGACTCTTCCGTTGAATGTTGGATTGTTGAAAGTTTGCAAGTTTTTTCAAGATTCTTGATTATACTGGAAATTAATGAAGCTGCCTAAGATTCCCTTTTACGCACTCTCAATATATACAGGGCATATATGGGCAGCTGTTGTGGACCAAGTAAATGCAATATTTTCCAACTAGCCAACGAAAATAGGCAGCCAACTGTCGCTTGGCCATTTGATTTGATTTCTTTTATGTCCGCCCCTCTCTCCACCGCCTCTTATGGCCACGTCTGCCTCTAGTCCTCCCTGGTGGCTTGTGCAACATATTTGTGGCAGCTCCTTCATATGAGCACCCTCCGGGCCAGCGGCGCCCCCTTTCTACAGTCGTTTTGCGCAGCTGTTGGACGTCATAACTCAGCGAGATGCTCTAAAAGCCAAGTATGGCCGGCTTTAATGTGTTGTGCCAGGCAAGGGGTGTGCGTGTGTTTGTGTGTGTGTACTGCACTGAGTTATTCCCGTGTGTGTGTGTATTTTGTAAGATTTGTGTGCAGGATTTGTGGCTGGAATTTGACTGGGCATGAATATTGTATTGCTGCTGATATGGGATTTCGCTGGGACCTGCACGCTTTTGAAATATATGACTCGAGACAAGAAATGTGAGCACATTTTAAGGCATTCAGACAGGTGATTTACTACGTTAAATCGCAGCTAACGTTACCACAACTAGCTCGGTTGAAATACAATTGGAATACCAAGCTGCATCTTAAGCGGTTCAGAAATAACTTTTCTGCCTGCATTCTGATTGTTTTCCACAAGTAAGTAACATATATGCGTAACTATCTCCTATTGCACAGAAAACAAAACAATCGCAATTGCAATGCTGTTGATGGAATTCAATAAAGACGTGTACATGTATACAGAAATTCTTGCGCTCTGCGCTGAGACTAGGGCCGTCTCTCACACGTTATCTTGTCTCTAGCTCTTATAGGTTCTGAGATCCTTACGGACGGACGGACGGAAGGACGGACAGACAGACATGACTAGATCGATTCGGCTATTGATGCTTATCAAGAATATATGGACTTTATGGGGTCGCAGATGCTTTCTTCTGCCTGTTACATACATTTGCACAAATACATTTTACCCTTTTTACCCATTTGGAATGGGTTCAGGGTATAAATACCGGGTTCGAGCCTGAACAGCTAACAGCAGCATTTAGTCTTGATTGAGCTGAGCTAATTCAAGTAAATTAAAGCCTAGCATGCTTTTAGCCTTCACACAGTGCCCGGCACTTTACACCTAAACGTACCTAACACATATATCAAGAGCACGACTTTCACCTGGTGTTCGATAGCAAATTGCTCGGTTAACATGACAAACTGCCTGCCAATCAACTGTTGCTGACTGACGACATTCATAATTCGAGTTCCTTGGGCCATCAGCATTTGTCAATGCCTCCAATTGCAAACCATTTTGACCCGAGCTCCTCTCGTGTAGGTGTTACAAATACAAATGATACGGTCATTGCGTCAGGGCAAGCCGAGCGATTTATGTCCGGGACTAAAGTGTCAATTAAATCGATTTGGGACGCCCTTTAAGCCCGAACGTGGGCCGCGCGGCAAAAGCATTGAAAATAAATTTGTTAAAGCGCCAAGCAAAAGGGAAGCAGCTCGAATTAAATATATATTTAGTTAGAGGGGGCAGGACGAAAGGTAACAGACTTATAACGGATACGCATGCTACCAAAGTTTCGTTTCCCTCGATTCCTGTTCCTGTGGCGGAGTCGAACAAGTTAATGTACTCAAGTTTCGAGTGCCCAACTGGGAGATACCCTACATCGCAAGCTTGCAAGCATAATTGCCTCCTTTTCACTTTAACAAGAACATATAGGCCTTTCTCTGCCTGTCACATACACTTCTACAAAAATAATATACCTTCCTTACTCATTTGTAGGGTATACAAAAACACAAAAGGGCCAAGCTGCATGCCTGAGGTCTGCCAGCGACTTGGGGGTTAGGCTACGCTTTTATTTGTGTTTCGATCTCTTTTATTTTGTTGCTTCTTGCCCGGCTGGCAGTTGTGTTGTGTTTTGTTCATTCACAAAAAACATTTCAACTTACAAATGCGAAACAAATTTCAAACAAAAGCGCAAAGTTCTTAGCTGGAAATAAATTTTTAGCTGATTTCTTTTGTGTGTTTTATTTTGTTTTGCATACTCCTCGGGGCCGGGGCCCATAAAAACTAAACTCAAACACAAATAGGAGCTAAAAGCTGGGCGCAGAAACTTGGCAACCGAAATGACTTTGTAAATGCGTTGAAACTTATTTAATTTGCTGCAAGTTTTAGTGGGTCAAATGGAGGGCGGCCAGTCCCAATAATGACTTTTATATTTATCAAATCAACTAACAGACCGGCACGCCAAGATTCAAGTCATGCCGCAAATACGATGAAAATCTGCCTGCTTAGCTATAATGCCCTGTAGGCATTAAACGTGGGTATATTGCAACTAGAGTTGTCATGTAAAAGCCAGACGAGCCAACTGTGATGTCATCTTTGACTGGGAAGACGAGCTCAATCGATCGAGCCATGCACTAATCTCAGAGACTTGATAAGAACTGAACTATAGTCATTAATCTAAGAGAGAGTATGTTAGACGGTCATCTTTTTATACCCTGTAGCCATTCAAATGGGTATATTCCAACTATAAGCCAAAGGAGCCAACTGTGAAGTCATCTTGGATTGGAAAGCCTTAATCTCTGAGACTAGATGAGCTAAGAACTGGACTTCAGGCTGTCATTGAGACAGGATATGTAAAACGGCCTCCATTTCAAAAAATCGATATCTCGAGGCATATTCCTCGCCAAAGTCATCAAATTTGTCACGCAGCTCTGAGGAATCGAGAGTATTTTACTTCCTAGATACCTTTCCGAGACATAGCCTTGATATTTGGTATATAAACATTTAAAAACCATCTGCTAGTTTCGATAAATGCATAAAATTCGAGAGATTAGATTAGAGTTTCGGTTTTTCTGTATGCATTTTTAGTATAGCGTATTTCGCAGTCGACGAGACTTAAGTTTCTCTCGCATTTTGGCTGGTTTTCAGCGTGTTGCGACGGATCCCTGCTTGTGACAACATAAGCTGTTGTATGACAAACCAAACGAACGGCCGAAACAACAACATCAGCAACAACAACAACAACAACAACCACAAATATTTGAACACTTTTCTGCGTTGGCAAACAATGCGCGTGCAGCGCTCCAAGCGGCGGGAGGACGCAACAACGAAGCCTGCTGCTGCTTCTGTGGAAATATGCCAAAAATGATTTATGGCTGTTGTTGTTGCTGTTGTTGTTGTTGTTGTTGCTGTTGTCGGGCATCGATTTCAATTTGAGTTCGAATTTCGTTTATTCGCTCCCGTAGAGCATCAACAATTAGACACATTTCTGCCAACTGTTTGCGCTTGGCTAAAAGGGTTTTCCGCTGTGAATTTGCTTAGCCAAACTATTTGGCATATTATTTATAATGTTGTTTACCTGTTTTGCAGCACTTGAATTTCTGTTGGAAATCTGACTGCGATGCGGTTCAATGGGCATAAAATTAAATGCGCAAATCGTAAATCGCAAACCCAATCAACGGGGGCCAAATATCAAAAAGAAGGCAACAACAACAACGAGAATAAACAACTTGTAGAACTCAACATCTCAATGGTTTGTGTCAATAAAAGAGCTGACAAATAAATTTACATTGTGCACATAACAAAATTGCAAAATAAAATTGCGTGTATGGAAATAAAAATCGTTGTGCGATATTCCAGGAAAAAAAAAATTCACAGCGATTATCAAATAAGCCGAATAAGTCGAATATTCTTCATTGTATTTGCGAAGCTTGTTGTTGGAATTGTTGTTGTTGTTGTTGTTGATGTTGTTGCTGTCACGCACAGTCGCCGGTTCAATTGGCAACAATAACAATTTTCAATAACAAATCAAAAGGAGAGAAAAAAAAACACATTTCTTTGGCATATGACAGCTACTCAGCGGGTTCAGGACCCGAGCAGGGGGGCGGGGAGGGGCCACATGTCGCGCGGCAAAGCTTAAACAGACAGCTGGCAGACAAAACGTTTGTCAGCTGCGAAATGTTGGCCTGCAGGGCGGCACACACACGTACAGGCACACACATACAATGGCTAATAATCAATCATTTAAAGTGTTGCCTACTTTGTAGCGCACGCTTGCAAATAAAATGTTGCCTACTTTTGAGCGCATGCTTTAAAGAGCGCCTCGCATATAAATGGCTTGACTGCTGTTTATCTCTCGCCCCGTCCCTCTCTCTCCCCCTCTCCCCCTCTCTCTCTGTCTGTTTACCCAACCGTCTCTCGCCCTCACTCTCGCACTGTGTGTGTGTGTGTGTGTGTGTTAAGTACCCGCGGCGCTTGTTGACATGTTGTCACCTCCGCTGTCAGCAAATGTATGAAATGGCAACGCAGTCACCTCCATTTCCTTGCTATGCATAAGGAAAAACCCCACTGGGTTTTCCGAATATGCGCATGCAGAATACCTTTTTTTAAATACAGTTACATTATATAGGTATATACATATATATTTTTTTGTGTTTTTTGGCGCATCTGCATGTAAATATCATTTTCATTTCGCGCGCCCCGTTGACATATTTGCATGCATATGCATACGCTTACACACACACACACACACACCGCACATGTCTATAACAGCTACATACATGTTATGCTATATGTATTCGTGTTTATGCGCTTGTATATCTGACCCTTATGAGATGTATTTCGGTTTGTTTGGCGTTTCCTCTTTTTATTTTTAGACCTCGTGCCCATTCAACAGGAATAAATCCGGGTATATTCAGCTTGTGTAAATATGCTCATCACAAGCAGCAGAAAGATGCTTTTGAATACTATTCACTTAAAAATTGTTTGAGGTACATTCCTGATTTTACAACAATTCGACTATCGACAATAAAAAACCATTTTTATTGGTATGCAACTATTGAAGAGGAAGAAGCACAGTTCCTGTCTGTATATATACATTGTACAGGGCATTTCTTAGTCAGTCACTCGCGCCTGTATCAGTTTCATGTTTGATACTCGTATGGCTGGATTTTGTGCAAAAAATGCTGTCAACTCAGAATCAGAATTCAAATGTTGTCGCAGCTGTTCCCACTAGTTGTAGCTGATGTTTATTGTACCAGTTGTTATTGTTGTAGGTGTGTGTGTGTGAGTATGTGTGTGTGTCTGTTTTTGTGGTGGAATATTTACGTTAAAAGCGGCGGCAAATGTCGCCATGCGGCAAATCTCCAAAGGCTGGCCATATGCTAATGGAAAACCATAATGAAAATGTTGAGGCGAGCGAGTGGACAATCTGTGGAAGGACTCGACATGTGCACAATTATGCTCAATTATGCGGCGTAATGATAATTTAATAAAATGTCACACGAAATCACGGTATATATTTGACACACTGCGATCTGTGGCTAGGTGGCAGCACTGGCCGGGGCAGTCAGTGTTGCGAAGCGTTGATGGGCCGAGAGAGATGAGCCCAAACGAAATCTTAATCACATTTACATAAGTAAATCAGCTACAAACTCTGAATCTAAATGCAAATCTATTGAAGTAAAAGCTCTTACTGTGTGCCTATTGCCCCTTGGCAAGGTATTCATCCGGGTTAGTTGGGGCTGCGGATATCATGGGCTCACATCAAACGTTTAACGAATTTTTGCTCTATGTCTGGCAACGCCAGCGGAGAGTGAAAGTAAAGTGTCAGCGACACAGCGGGCAAAGGCCAACAACAATGCGAGAGCCTCCATACGGAAGCCAAAGTCATTTGCATTATTGCCACCCCCGCCTCTAAGTATGTGGGTGTGTGTGTGTGTGTGTGCACACCTGTATATCCATGCATAGCTACAGAGTGCGGCGAATGTCGAGAGCATGAAACGAAATCGAAAGTCAAATGCCAAAGAATATAAATAAAAGGAGGATACGACAGCCACGCTTCAGCCCCGCCCACAAAGTCAAATTGCGTAAAATTTGTGCATGAAAATGGCAGAAAAAAAAACATAATGGAAAATAGAAAAGAAAAGCAAATGAGTTCAAAGTCAAGCAGGAGCAACAGCGGCAGCAAAAGTAGATTGAGACGAGAGTCGAGGCCAAAACTAACCAAAGGAGCGGCCGCATTTCCCTGCAGGCAGCCTCGTTTCTAATAGCTTTCGATTTCCGCTTGGCCTGAACCAGTAATTCCCCTGAACCACCTCCCGCCACCTCCCGCCACCGCCACACATCAACACCCATTCAGCTGATGGCAGCCATCGCCGGCAAAAGTCCATTAAATAGTTTACTTTATGCATGGCAGGCACATTTCACCCTACAGTTATTTATTTGATTTGCCGTCCATTTGCTGCAGATGATGATGATGATGATGATGATGATGATTATGTTGATGAGGACGGCGATGATAAACCCGTCAAAAGGATAAAGCAAGTTAAAGGCCACAATGGCCCAAGAACTAGCGCAGGCCGAGGCAGAAACTAACAACAGCTCGGCCCAAGTTCGTATACTCATTAATATTTCAGTGACAAAGGGTTGATTCAGACATCAAACATTAAACAAACAAACTGTACCGTTCTTATAATTGATTGATTAAAAAACTATTTGATTGAGCTAGAAAGTTGAATGGTTTACTCGAGATGCCTTTTATGAACACTAAGACGGGATATGGAAAAATTCCTCTTGGTTGTTCAGCTGATGAAAATCGTTTGTATCCATTAATTAATTTTAATTAATTAATTTTTAATTTCAATCCCATATTTCATTTCGCAAAATTTTCTTTAAGAAAGTTTCATTCTATTCACGCTGTTCGGTGGAACATGAGGGAATTGACTCTGTGAAAGTTCAATTTTCGATCGATTGGCATTAAACTCATTTAGCCGAGCAAAGCCGGGTTTTAGCTAATAGTTATATAACAGTACACTATCTTTACCCGAAAATTACAGGGTATGTGACACTCCCGCAGTATCTTAAATGCTTTGTCTGAGCAACTCGAAAGAATAACCAACACGTGTGCTTGCACGTGTGTTTGTGTGTGCATGTGTGTGTGTGTGCGTGTGTGTGTGTTGTTGTAAGCGTCCTGTCCTGGTTGATGCACGTAGTCACCGCATGTTCCGCTTTGGCTTTGAGCTCATGTCCTCGTGCGCGTCCTGCCACTTGAGCGGAAGTGTCTATCATATGCATGTTAATAGCTTCCCCAATGCTCAAATTTAGTACAACGCAAAGTGTATTCATGTGTATGTGTGCGTGCGTGTGTTTGTGTGAGTTTATAGTTGAGCTGTGGCCTTTTTAATAAATGGACTAAGTCTTGGCTTGCAGCCGCAGACTAAGGATCATGATTACGAATAAGCACACAGCTCAACGCGTTTAGTAAACAGATTTTGATGGAGCGTCTCTCTGTGTGTGTGTGTGTGTGTGTGTGTGTGTTATTTCTTGACTTTGCCTTGTTGCCAAACTGTTTTTCACCTTCGTGAATTCCGGAACGCTCTCAAACGAACAGACACCAAAAAATTCAATTAAACTGCCAACAGGTTTTTTTTTGCTTTTGTAGAAATTCATTTATATCGTAAGGGATAACACATAGAATATTTAAAAACACAGCAGCAGCAGAGAAGGCAAGCAGAAAGAGCAGACCAGGCTGAGCAGGCAAAAACCTCAATCTCTCTCCCTCTATCTGTCTCTCTCTCTCTCTCTCTCTCTCTCTCTCTTGCGCACACACACAGACAGCGTGCAGGTCGCTGAGCGGCTTTTTGCGCTTTATTTTCACACTTCAGCAAACTTAAGCGCCCACAACACACACACACCCAAACGCACACACACATACACACACAGAGACAAACCGAGCGAAAGTGAGAAAAAGACACAGCCACATAAAGAATAATAAAAACTCACATCAGCATAGTGCATAAAACACTAGGGAACTCTCTACTGTTCTCTCTCTCCCTCTCTCTTGCCCTTTCCCTCTCTCTCTCTCTCTCTTTCTGTACATATTGATACTCTTTAATTTTAAACTTTTACATTGCTGTTTGCAACACTGGCTTTAGCTTAAGATCTGAGTGCAGGAAATTAAACCGCTTAAGTCCAAATTCTTTGTTCGTGAAACATTTAATTTAAATTAATAATTTGTAGAATTCTTGAACTTGAATTTGACTGTGCTTCTTCTTCTCCTTGCCGCAAACAATGTATGGGAAATGAATTCTTAATGAACCTCACTTTATGGCCTGGAAAATTTTCGGTTTGCATGAAATATTCCTTAAAATAATAGCGTATTTTCGCTTCGTCTGTTTTGCTTGAAATTTATTAACGCTGTTGTAAGCCTTATGCCTGCCCTCTCCTCCCCTCCCAAGCTCTGCTCACTTGTGGCCTGGCCGCGCTTTATATCAATGTACCTTTTAATATTTACACAGCATTTTTCATTGCTTTCTTTTTGCATTGTTAACGCTTCGCTTAATACAAACACCTAGCCGACTGCCAGACTGCCCTCTCTCTCTCTCTCTCTCTCTCACACTCTTTCTCTTGATGCTCGCGCATTTTTGACTCAACTTTTGATCTGACAGCAATTGAGAAAGAGGATTTTCATCTGATTCCGATTCCTGCCACCTTACTCCCCTTCCCCCACATAGTATTTGACGCAGTGTCATTAACTTAAGCACTCGTCTATAGCCTAACAAGTCCATTCAAGTTTCTGCCAGCTGGTAGCTTACACAAATTGCTTTGGTTCCGTTGCCACATTACACGCGCTTTAAACGTTTTATTCGGGCTTATTGTTTGACTATTACAAGAGCATTTTCTTATTTTTGTTGATGTGCATGTGTCTGTGTGTGTGTGTGTGTGTGTGTGAGTTGCTGGCAAAGTTTTCAAATGGATTACAAAGCACTTGCGATACCGTTTGCTTTTCGTTTTTGTTCTTGCAGCAATTGCAAAGTTATTGCAACTTTGTTTAAATAGCCAGGACGTTAGGGTATTGCCCCCCACCCCCTTCACCTTCCTCTACCAAACACCGTTAACTATAAGCGGCTTTCAACTTATTGATGAGCACTCAGCATTACATTTCTCCTGCTGCTTTCTTCCGGCAACTGTTGCAAAAACTTTTGCGCCACGCTGCAAATTACAGCAAATTTTTGTTGCATCTTTTAGGCGCACGCAAGAGTTGAAGTCACAAGCGACGAACTTGGGCAATTGTGTTAAGAGGATTTTTGCAACGATAAACTTTTGCCTGACAGTGTTGCAAAGTTGTCTTAAATGAATATACTTAACAGGAATCTGGTATTTTTTAGCATGCAAGTAAATAAAAACCCACAAAACGGTTATTTTCAATATGAAGGTGAAAAAATCGCATCAAGAAAGAGGCAACATTTAGTTATTCCGTTATCAACTTGTTCTCAACGACTTAGAAATGTTAACAAGAATAAAACGTGATTTATTCAATACATACAAAATTCCCAAATGGGTATATTTAAGTGTTGAATCGGAAATAAAATGTTTGAAGTTTCAACAAAGGCATTGCAAATGGAAAAGGGTTCTCATTTTGACCAGTTAAAGGGCATTTCATATAATACCCTAGTTCGAGCTAACCGCAACGTTTTATAGGGATTGTGTCTAACGTTTAAACGTAGTTCATTTAGTTCATTTATGCCTGTTACAAATTGTTGGGATAACAACGAGTAGAGAAACAACAACAATAATGAGAGTCATATTACGGGACATGCAAAGATATTACAAACTTTTCTTTATGAGCATAAAAGGCTCATTGGCTCGTTTGTCCCAGGAAACGCCGAGACGAGACGAGCCCAAACGAGTTTTTCTTTTTCCTTATTCTTTTTTTTATGTTATAAAAAAAAATTACCAAACATCGACGAGCACGGATGACAACGGCAGCGGCAACGGCAAATAGCCGAAATATGTTAGCAATACATGACAAAACCCATATCCTGTTCACTTCTGCAGCCCAGCCATAATTTATCTTTATGCTTGGGCTCATGCGTTGGGTCCTGCTCCTGCTCCTGCTCCTCCCTTGAGAAATATGCTATTCAGCATTCTTTAGTTTTTCATTGCATATTATTGAACCGCTCTGCGCACAACTAAATTTACGAAGCATCATTTAAAGCTGAATATAACCAGAACTTTTCTTCATACAAGTTGAAGCCTATCCATTTTAAGTCTGGGGCAAGTTTGTGGCAGCTTAGCAAGGTTTTTCAAGAAATTTATAATGCACAGAAGGAGACATTTGGTAATGGTAATATGGTAATGGTAATATAGAATATAGAATATAGAATATAGAATATAGAATATAGAATATAGAATATAGAATATAGAATATAGAATATAGAATATAGAATAAAGAATATAGAATATAGAATATAAATAGTTCAAGTTCTGAACTGAACAAAAAACAATTTCTTTTTTTTGCTAAGACACGAAACATGGGAAAGATCGACAGGAAATTGAGTTGTTGTAAGAGATATATATCGGACAACTTTGGAACCCAGAATAGCTACTCTATCCAAGTGCCTTTAGACATGGCCTTGTCATGTGTGTGTGTGTGTGTGTGTGTGTTGTCACTTATGCGCCTCTGTGGAATGTTGCAACATGCCCGCTGCCTTTGGCATTTGGGCAGCAACAGGAATTTGAATATTTGACTGTCGACTCGAAAGCCACAAAATGCTTTGCAGTTGGCCAAATGCTGGCTGCAAGTGAAGTGCAGGCTTTCAAATACTTTTGTGTGCTGCAAACAAAACTTTTCGCATAATTTGCACAATAAGCACGCACAGAGCTTCCCCAGGGAAGGGGGTGAAGGGGGGAGCATTGCAATTGCATTAGTTGACAGGCTTTTCGGCTTGCAGCTGCCAACATGTGTTAGCCATGTGAAAGTTACGACCTAATGCCAGAGTACTTGGCCCCGTCTTGGGGGGGGGGGGGTTACTTAAAAATAGACCGTATAAATTTATGGAGCATAATAAGCCCAGGCTGACGAAACTTTGTCTGAGTTGAGTACAAAAGGAGCACAAGAAAAGTGGAACTGGCGTGGGCTTCACTGTACAGGGATTTATGCATAATTCAAACCTTATTCAACCTTATCCAGGCTATAAATACTGTAATTGCTTACAGACATGCACAGACATTTGGCTAAGACGCGCTGCTTTTTCCAATAATTTCGACATTATTCAATTAGAAATCTAATTTTAAAAACGGAAAACTTTTAACAGCAAAGTTCAATGCACTATAAATACCTGAGCACTATTCTGCTCAGTGCTCACACAATTCACACTGAAAATATGTGTTCAACATTTGCGGCACGTGTCAATTTCCATGTTTACTTTTGGCCGTCTGTTTGTTTAGAAACTGAAAACCGAATTAAATCCCGAAATGCGGACGTGCTTTCGGTTAAGCAAGCAAATCAAAGCAAAAATTTTATTTTACACTCAAAAACCTACACACGAAATATAACCTCACAATCGGGCACACATAACCTCACAAACGGGCGCACATAACCTCAAAATTTGGTTACTTTATAATATGCACATCTCTGCATGTGTACGAACATCTGTATCCATCTTGTCCGCTTCTGTTGTTGTTTGCTCAACTGCTTTTGTTACCATTTTAATGAAAGTCCAAAAATTTGCAAATCAAGCAAGCTACAATGAGGCGGAACAAGGCGATGCGGGGCGGGGCAACGGCAAGGGCAAGGGCTGCAACAGTCTGAGTGTGGGATTGCCGTCAGCCCTGGCCGTGTGCTGTGTTCCATTTAATTAAATGAAAATTGCATTTGTTCGTGCAATAATTGGAAGCACCGAGAGTCCTCATATGACAAACTGGAACAGATATTAATTCAGCAAAAATACTTGCATTTGCGTACACATGCATGCGCGTATACATGGTTACTATTTACAATTATACAATTACTCGAATCCCTGCTCAGGTTTGGCCATTCATTTGTGAATTTATAATTATATTCTGTTGAAAATTGCCTTTCAACTGCAGCTAACAACAAATGAGCAAATAACTTCTGTAGAAATAGTCAGCAAAATCATACGTTGCTCAGTTTTCTGATTAAAGTGTTGTTGTTAAATAACAATTTACCATATAAACTACGAAGAAAAGGGCACACTGACAGTAACGACTAAGTGGCAGCCCTTTAGCTTCTAGTTAAAAGTTAATTCAAGCATGTCTAGCATGTGCATATGCATGGATACTATTTATGTGTGTTGGACAATTACTCGTATCCCTGCCCAGTTGATTGGCCCGTCATTTGTAAATTTATAATTATATTCTGTCGAAAGGTGCCTTTCAACTGCAGCTAATGAATAATTAAATTCTTAATAAATATTAACAAATTAATTAAATGAAACAAAATCATACGTTGTTCAGCTTTCTGGTTAATCTGCTGTTGCATTGATTGCTGTTAAATAACAATTCGTGAAGCGTTTACTAAGTAACCATATAAGAAGAAGAAGAAGCAGAAGAAAGGGGCACACTGAAAGTAACAACTAGGTGGCAACGCTTTAGCTTCTAGTCTAAAGGCAATTCAAGCGCCAAGTGTTGCAAAGTGTGAAATTATAATTTAATGCTTAAGAACTCTGGCGGTGCCAGACTTATATGTTTTAATTAAAACAGAGTTGTTAGCTAGCTTTTTAGATGGTTTTAAAAGAAAAAGAATACAAATGCTTTAAAAAACTATATAAAAATATGAAATTAAAGTCAAAATCGTTGTCAAAGCTAAATGCACACATCATAATCAAAGCTTGGCTACAGCAAAGCTTAAGCTTGAATCTTGCAGTCCCAGTCGATCAATCCTAGAGGAATTTCTAGGCTTTATAGCCAAAATAGTTGGCGCGTTAAGCTAAGCGTGGATACCGCAATGCGCACTTCATTTATCAGACTTTGACACTGACAGCACGCGTCCAGTTTCACTCTTTGAGTTGATTAACGACGTGGCGCCAAAAAAAAAAAAGAAAGAAGGAAAGCAGGACTATGTAAGGCTTCAGCTAGTTAGCATAGCAGCAGCAGCAGCAACAACAACAAACATTGCGCCGTTGTCAAGTCATATTTCACTTTAAGCAACGCCCACGCTGGACAAATTCAAATGAAATGTCACAGTGTATTTGCGTCCAGCTCTGTTTAGTGGCTCGGCCAGGAAAAAACCAGAAAAAGTGCTCGAAGCACATTTGTGGGACAAGCCCGACAACTGTCAACAAGCAAACCCTAACAAACATCGCATTCCAGCTGCACGTGGCTGGGAGCAGCACACGCGGCGTATGCGTAATGCCCTTGGCTCAGCTGTTGGGCCCGCCATAAATAATTATAGACAACCCAACACGCTGGCATAAAAATGTAATAATAATAATATGTAGCCAAAATACGATGCCAGTCACGTTCTTTTGGCATTCAAGTTTCGGATTGCCGCTGGATTTTTCAGAGACTCCTTATAAATATTTAACAATCACTTTGAGCAATGCCCGCAGAAAACGTGCACAAATTGGAATTATCGCCGCCATGACTCTCAATTAGTAGCGTTAAATTGTCAAAGCTGACATTGGCGCCGCCTTCCCCCTATCCGAGCTCCTCTCCGAGCTCCACTTGCTGAATCCTCGCCAGGTTGCTTCGTTGTAATCTTGTTTGCTGCTGTTTTGCTTGGCCTGGCAGGCAACCGGAGTTTTCTAAGCATTTGTTGTTGCTGTTTGCCTGTTATCATTTAATATCCTGTCACTTAAGTGTTGCCGGGGCCAAGGCTGAGGGAGCATTTTCTATGCGACAATTTGTTTGGCCCGCATGGCGTATACTTCATGGCTTGCAACTGCCGTCGAGCTCGATATCTGCTGCTTAGCATATTTTATACCGTTGTATACATATATATTTTTATATATTTTATTTATATTTTATATTGCAGGTTCTTAACCCAATCAGAGTGCTCTAGCCGCGAGATTCCGACTTAAAGATACCCTCAATCCAACTAGAAAACTAAGCTTCACTTTGGCGAGGATTGGGAGAGGCATCGAAAAAGTGAGATATTTTTACTATGAGAGAACATAAAAATCAAAATCAAATCTCTTAAAATCTTCGTGTTGTGTTTTAAATATATACAAATTTCAACATTCAAGTTTCTAGCTCTTGTATATCCAGAGATCTACGCATGCAGCCTGTAACATATGTTGGCACACAGCCATTATACCCTCTTTAGGCAGCTTCCAAACTTTTAGCCGAAACTGTTTTTGCTTATGAGAACTCAAGGGTTTTTGAGGTAAGCAGCAAAAAATCTTTGCCTTAGGCGTGTTTTAACTTAAAACTGTTTTTTCCTTATAAAATCTCAAGAGCTTTTTTATTGCAAGTGGATACAATGTGAAATTTAGCCAGCTTTTAGCAGGCTAAACCCTTTCTGTTTGCCGAACAGGTTTTCCCATTTCCAGAAATGCTTTTAGGCATGTTTTCTTCTTGGCCAATTGTTCGAAATCAAATTATGTACTTAGCTTAATTGACCTGTGTCTGGCAAACTTTGACAATTCAATAAATATGCGCGTCAAAAAAAGTGTAGCATACTTTTCAGCGCGCCGTCACGAATACAGCTTCACAACGAACTGCAATGGACTCCATCCAGCTGGCTTGGGGCAATCTTTCGCCATCTTTCGCAATGTTTGCAATGTCAGCGCGGCATATAAATTACATGCCACTTGCTTTGTGGCAAATGAACTGGCGGCTATTTTAAGGCACCACAATGGCATCGCCTGGGCCGGAATTAAATATTAAATTGACAACGAGCTGGGGGGGAGGGGCTAGTTATTAAAAATGCAGCGTTTAATCCATTAGCATTACGTGGCTTAAAGAAGCAGCAGACGTTGAGCGCGGAAATTAAAAGCAAAATAATAATGAAAATATGGAAGGCTCAGTTTCGTTTTGGGGGGGCGGGGCCAGCTATAATAACGCCCACAAGCCACATGCGAAAACAATCGATATTTAAATAATTACAAAGACCTTGAAACAGAGCCACACTTACACACACTTACACACACACACACACAAACACACAAGCACAAACATGCCGTTGCACACAATCTATAAACGTGCATTTGTATCTTCCGCCTTGGACTTGCAGGTGCTTATGCCCTAACATTTATAACAATCACAAAGGTGTTGCATTTTTAGGTTTACATTCAAATTATATGCTGTTGAGTATTTTAAGTATAGTTAATAGGTAAATAGTAAATTTTTAAATTCATTAAATACATTTAAATTATTTCATTAAACAAATGAAATTTCTACATTTCCTTTGTAAGGGTATACAAAAAGGTCGCCTTCAGGCTGTACTCTGCAGTGTAAGGTTCTTCACAGAGTCACTTAATAAGTCAGTCAGTCAGTCAGTCAATCAGTCAATCAGTCAGTCAATTTAAGTCTCACTCATGTGTGGCCTGGCCATTTGGTATGCATGTAGCTGCCACAAAGTAAAATACGAGTGTGGCGACTGTCTGCAGCATATGTAGACATATGTATGCAAACACATGTATGTGTGTGTGTGTGTGAGTGTGTGTGTGTGTGTGTGCCCATGGCTGTGCCTCAATTGCTCTGACATTGACTGCCAAGGTAAGCCAAACAGTGCCTCGGTCTTGGTCTTCGTCTCGTGCTTGAGCTGACTGAATGTCTGTCTGTCTGTCTGTCTGTTGTCCTGCTTCTTGTTGTCCTGCTGCTTCTTAACCCACACTTATATCACACCACCCCCCCCCCCCCCCCCCCTCCACTACACCTTTACCTGTGTACCAGTTGTTTAACTGCCTTGACTTGTCTCTCGTTTGCTTAGTGTTTGTTTTGCGCTCTGCCATGTCTGCCGGCTGTTTGTCAGTTTACCTGTCGTTTTGGCCCACTTCTGAATCCGTCCTTATATCTGTCTAAATATATGTATCTCTGTCTATATATGTATATATTAATGTATCTTCGATGGTTTCTTCAGCTGTCTGTCTGCGTGATTTGGGCCCCACAGCTATTTCCAATTTAGACAAGTTAGCGACTGAGCTCAAATATTATTAGACTAATGGATATGGAAAACAATTTTGTTACCATTTTCCAATTTCCACCTGCCTTCTAGTTATTTATTTATAATGAATTCGCAATTACCAATAAATTGATTGCCGCATTTAGCTGGGAAAGTTGACAAGCCGAGACCTATAAATAGTCGCAAACGGAAATAGACGAAGGCCAGTGCGTGGCCGGAAAAGAAAAATCAAAGAGTTGTCGAAGTGAACTAGTCGGAAGAGCCCGACTAGGCGATACCCTAGTCATTCTATAAGCCCACACTATGAGAAATGCTGTAGTTAGTCAAATTTAATATGGCATTCAAATGTGTTCAGATACCAAAGTCTAACATCTTAGACCTAATCTAAAACTGGTGAAGAACTGGGATACCTCTGGATATCTTCAGAGTGAGAAATATTCTGAAACTGGGCCAAGTTTAAAACAAAGCTTGATCTGCGCAGGCAATAAACGCATCTACGTTGACAATTTCTCTAGCTCCAGCTTTAATAGTATTTGAGATCAAGGACTATTGATGCTGAGCAAGAATATATCTACCTTATGGAGACAGAGATGCTTTTCTCTGTCCGTCGCATAAATTTGACAAAACTTCTATTTTATGCAGAATTCTGCATACGCTTACTGGAATTTTCAGAAAATTGTCAAGGACGTCTTTAAATTACAATAATATATTCCATTTAATTGGATGAACAAAAAGTAAACAAATTTGCAAACAATCGTTTTCCCTGAACTTTCAAACTTCCCAACATTTACCAAGGACATCGTTATAAAATGTAAATACCGTAAAAAGTTTCCATTGATCTTTAGTTAGTAAATCAGTCTGTAAGCCAATCTTTATTAGAGCAAACAGTTTTATTTATATAAATGTCGGTTGAATAAAACTTAACTATTCCTGGAATTTGAATCTATCTCAATCTGAATGATAATCGAAAGCCCTTTTAAGATGAAAAATATAATGCCAGCACGTGGCTGGCGCTATCTATCTGTAATTCTGGCTGGACTTCTCTGTTTGATTTGGAACTACATTTGTAAGCGGACGCAAAAAACACTTAACAGCTCAAAAAGGACTTTGCATGGGCAATGAGCCCGCCGCCTAACGGTAACAAATACAAAATGGCGCCGTTCTTAAAGACAGAAAACTAAAAAAGAAAATGGAAAATGGAAAATCGTAAACTAGCTGCCGTAAGCTTAAAGTAAAGCAGCAGAAGCTGCCCACGTTTCCCACTGCCCGCTTGATTGATGTGCGGATGTTAGACAGCTGCGTGGGGCGTTGCCAGACCGCAGGCAGAAAAAATTGCCACAGTGATTGTCAAAAAGGGTTCAAATCCCCAGCCCAGTCGTACGCAATGATTGTGTTTTAAACAGACAGCAACAAAAACTGTAACAGAAACTTCATTACGTTTCGTCCTTTGGTCCCGAGCGTGCTTTTGGGTCTGGCCCCAAAAATTAATTGTCTGCTCGGCCCAAGTCGACAGCTGCCCTCGATTTGCCATACGTACACATGTCACCGCTGCCCGTGCACCCCCCCTCCCCCCCCCTCTCACCGCTGCTGCCTACGCTCATGTGCAGTTCAGGTGGGTAGCTTAAAGATTTATGACTTAGCTTGCCCAAAGTTTGGCATTAGATTTCGCAATGGCTCATTGCGGCTCGCTTATCTATGAAATGAATGAATCTGAGTGCCTTCTAATCAGAGCAGACGTGTTCCACAAATCAATTCCAACCAGATTTCAAAGAAAGTATATTCCAAAAAACAATTTCGACGCGTTTTCAACAGAACAATTTTGACGAAGTGCAATGCAAATGAGTTCCATAAATAAATTCCACTTCAAAATCTTTTACTAAAAATACATACATACACTTTTTATAAAGTATCTTTGTTTGCTAATTATGAAATAGTTTACACTAATAGACAATCCCAATATCGCAATTTTGAGGTTAAAAATAATAATAATAATAAGAATAATAAGTATAATAATAATAATAAAAATGAATTCGATTATTATAAAAACAATTTCAATTCAACATATGTACATAAATTTAAGCTCAAATATTACCTAAAACTTAGCTTGGCGATTTAAGATTTCGAATTGCGGAACAGCTTGTGCGTGCCAAACTCAATTGAGCTGCGACACATGCTCCAAAAATTTGTTGTTTTTGTTTAAAGCTGTCCCCAGTGAATCTCATCGCCTCACTTCCTATCCCCCCCCCCCCTCTCTCTCTCTCTCTCTCTCTCTCACATGCTCTCTTGTACACAGCAAAAGACACGCCTCTTGGTGCGTGTCGCAGCTTAAGCGCTTAAAATGCTTTTTGACAACAACGACAACAACAACAACAACAACGACAGCAAAGAGCATTGAAATGATAAATTTGCTTTTATCCCGCTTTCTGTTGCTCAGCGAACTGTTGTTGTTGTTGTTTTTGTTCTTTGTCTCCTATTTCTATCCTAATCCTATGTACAGTTATACACCTCTGTCGCAGCTCGCCGCTTGCCGTCTCTGTCTGTCATCTGCTTGGGCTGCTGCTGCTGCTCTTCTTCATCTTCTGCTTCTACCTATTGCCTTGTAAAATTTCATTGCCTACTCTGCAACGCTGGCGGCAAAAATCACAGCGCCGCCAATTTGCGCTCAATTAATTATGCTGTTTATTTCTCGTTAGTTGTTGTTGTTGCTGTCTTCTTCATTCGCTCGTTTTTATTATTATGATTATTATTATTTGTGGCCATACTTTTGATTTGCGGCCGCCTTTGTGTTTTATTATGCGCTGCTGTTGGCGTTGCCACTTAATTTATTTTCGCTGACGCTTTGCGGACATTTTTCATATCTTTTCAGATTTGTTTGGCAGATTAATTTTTTTGATTTTTTAAATATTTTCAGGTTATTAAATTCAGCTGTGTTAATTAGCTGATGCTTTATGCCGATTTACGAATTACATATATTAATTATGTAATCATAATTAGCGCATTTGTCGGACGCGGCACAAAGTGCATTTTACAAGTGTTGGTTAACGCAGACTAGAGGGCGTGGTCAGCGCCTTGCTTATGCAGGAATCTCCATAAAGTGTATTTACAAGTGCTTTGCCTGCAAGTACTCGTGCAATTGCCGCATTTGCTGTGGCTTATATATGTACATATATACAAGTCAGATATAAAATATTCTCGATTACTTTTCCATATATTCTACGTTTTTTATCGGCAGCCCAGCTACGACCCTGGCTAAAACGGGTCGGCATTCAAATTTTTTCTTCTTTGACTGCCAAAAGTGTCGCATAAGCTTTTCTGTAGCCGTTACCCATTGAAATAGGTTACAGCAAGGGGTATATTGCAGCGTTGCAAGTGTATGCAACAGGCAAAAGTGGGAATATTCTATACTCTCGTTTATAAAAATCGATAAATATCGATAAGTATCGATTGCGATTTCTGCTCATTTTTATATATATCAGAGTATGAGAGTGTATTCGATCTCTTATATATAAAAATCGATAAATATCGACTGCGATTTCTGTTACTTTTACAGATATACGGATATGGCCTTCTTCAACTGTCCCTCAGATTTTAAGATGCCTTGATTTTTCTTAAAGATCTGAAAATATGCCAATCGGACATAGCTAAAGACTGTAAACTGTTAATTTTCAAATATGGTATGGCAGGAAGCAGGAATCATAGTTAAGGCAAAGACCATATAAACAGTGTTTATATTTAAGGTATCTCCTAGTCGTGCACTCCCTACAAGTGCACTCTTGTATTCCCTTTTTGTTTTTTGCTTTTTCTGCTGCTATATGCAGTATTTTTCACACTTGATATAACAGGCAGCCATTTGTTTGCACAGCAGGAGCAGCCACGCCCAACGCCCAACGCCCATCGCCCACACTCAAAGGTCGGTCGACTGCATTGCTCACTTTGGCAATGCGATTTGCCAAGTGGATATGTGTGCGCCTGCAGGTGTGCCTTTGTGTGTGTAATGGCTCCCAAAGCGCACAAACAAAACTGTCAACATTGCTGCAGAGGGGTGGCCAGCGGGGTGGGGTCGACTGCTGCCAACTGCCAGCTGCTGCTCCTGCGGCTCCTGTTGGTCTGCTCTCCAAGTGCTTTGCTCGTTTGGCACGTCTAATGCAATTTTTATGCTGCACTGAAGCCAGAAACGCTTCCTGGCCATTGTCTTCGCCAGGCTGTGCCCAACAAAAGAGACGCGCTTATTAAATTGTCGGCAACCCGCTAGTTTTTCTTAGCCCCCCGCCCCTTCCCATTTTCCACTGTTTTTCTGGCGCTTTTCATTGAGTTTATTCTGGTTTTTGTTTAGTCGCTTTGATCGAAATATCTGCCACATAATGCAATCGGCGAGGCGTGCTCCGACTTCGCCGCCATTGACAGGCAGCTTCATTAAATGCGCGCCGCATCACGCTGCGTGTCAGCGACAGCCAAAGGATGCCCAAGGATACGCCTTTGTATTTGTGTATGTGTGTGTGTGTGTGTGTGAGTGTACCGGACCATGCTGATTGCAAGCGCATTTAACGTGCATTGTTATACTCTATACAGAATCGGAAACCTTCCCTTTACGCAGATGCACGAACAAAGGAATAGACGGCGCCAAGACAATTTCAGAGCATCTGCTAAGTTTAAAGCTGTTTAAAAGCGTGTTTGGTAAATCCGTGACTCTAAGTGAAAAACGCGTGGAAAACTTATAATATTAAAGAATAATCCATTATATTTTCTTAATATATCATCATGATAGCATTTAATCGGATTTGAAAAAGCATAAAAATATATTTCCCCGATTTAAAAAGTTCACATTTCCCAGTGTGTAATCAGTGGGAATTGGATTGTTAAATAATAGTTATACGAGAAAGTCAAATGATTATAGATAGTAAACGACGCTAAGATAATTTCAGAGCAGCTTCTAAGCTTAAAGCTGTTAAAAGGCGTGTTTTGGTAAATCCGCCACTCTAAGTGAAAAACGCGTGGAAAGCTTATAATCTTAAGGAGGCATGTGTCGCCTTTCTGAGTGGAAAATTGGTAGAAAATAAACATTAATTCAAAATTAGTATTGAATAATCCATTATATTTTCTTTATATATCATCGTTATAGCATTTAATCGGATTTGAAAATGGAAAGCCGAAATTTGAATTTGATTTGAAAAGGGAAAGCCGAATAATTATAGATAGTAACCTAAAATCACATCTAGAACTAAAAGGCTCATTTCAGATGAGTTTCGCACTTCCAGCTAGTGAAAAATTTGTGAAAAACTAAAAGTTAAATTCAAGGAGCAAAATTCTTGTTGCCACGGTTTACTAATGAGCGCCAAATAGAAGCTCAAAAGCCATGCGGATATATGCCATATATATATATATAAAAGCTGCTTAGCACTCACCTTTTACCAGGGTAAGGATGCCCAGTGGCATAACGAGAACGGCAACCATTAGATCCGTGATGGCCAGCGACATGAGAAAGTAGTTGGTCACATTCTGCAGACGACGCTCCCAGGCGATGGCCAGGCAGACCAGAATATTGCCCGCCGCGGTGCCAAAGACCAGCACCAAGGCGAGCAGGGCCCAATAGTTGTTCGCATCGAACGCGGGCTGAGATCCGGGACTCGGGGTTGGCATTGCGGTTGCATTGCTTAAATTCCAATTGGCCAACGCCTGTTGGTCCGTATAGTTGGACGGATCGGGCAGCCGCCAGAGCAGCAAATGCTGCAGCTGCTCGACGCTCATCTCCAGGCTGTTCCAGCCATCCTCGTCCTCTTCAGCTGTACCCTCGCTGTCGCTATAGCTGACTGTGGCATAAACATCCTCCTCCATGTTGGCTATTTAGATTTGACTGTGCTCTACTTAAATTCCTGCAGTTCTTGTTGTTGCATAGCAATTAGCCAGCGCATATGGGCGTGGCGAAAAGTGGCGCTTTTCACGTGCCAATTGCAAACTGCAAATTGCAAAATGCAGCGGAAATAGGCGCTCCAAAGGACACGCCGAGAATGCAAGCGTGGCCTCAATGCCTGCTGGCCTGCGGCATTACGTTGACGACAGCCAAGCGGATATTGGTGGCAAACATTTTACGGCGCAAAATTACCGGAAGTTACGAGCTGCAACGGAGAACAGAGAGTGAAAATGACAGCTCGAACGAGCTCGAACTTCAATGGTAACAAGAAGCAGAGCTAGAAAATTATTATATAATATTGTAAAGGCGCTTACATTATAATTGCATGGTATATAAAATATAAAAGAACGAAGGAAGGAAGGAAGGAAGGAACAGTCCGGAAGGCCAAACTAATAAATAAGTATAGTTTTCATATAGAAACTCATGCGGTCTAAGGGCTGAGAGATGCCTCCTCTTTAAATATTACACAGTTAGCCGAGCTCTTCGTTTTCTTATAGATCAAGTGCCCCCTCAGCTATATATGCAATATATTTCGATACCTCAACAAATATTCTTATACGATATATGATAAAGTATTCTGATTTTAAGCACAAACAAATCAATTTTGGCAAGCGCATCAAATTAACAGAACACACTCGAAAGCTAATTTTAGAATTCCCAACCAGTTATAACAACAAAAGCTACATATCAGGTTGACTAAATTGTGGCATTTATCATTTGTGAATTAATGCGCTGCAATACATTTTACCACCGACTAACCAAAAGCTGTTGTTGCACTTGATTGCAAAAAAGTTTGCCAATCATTTATAATATTTCAGTTCAATGCACAACAACAAATGAAGCTGTGTGTGTGCGCACAAGAAATGTGTATAATTAATTGAAACATATTTCGGAATGGAGCGCAGGATTAAAACCACAAAAGCCAAAACACAGAAAGTCACCCATACACACACACGCACACACACACACAGACGGGAAAATATTAACCTAGAGCCGAAAGCAAACAACAGTCAAATGAAATTTATTTCCACAATTTACACACACACAGACCGCAAAGGATAACTTCTTCGTCTACGTCTCTTGGTTCATTTTGCTTTGAGAGTGGGCTACTTTTGAGGCCGGCAGGCACTTGAGTGTGTGTGCGTGTGTGTGTGTGTGTGTGTGTGTGTGTGCGGCACACTATATAAACAGTGGCCAGAAAGCAGCCGCAACAACAATGACAAAACAATTCATGAGTAGCAAATGGAGCAGCGCTTGCCAAACTCGACTCGCCTCAGCAGCTTGTTGACTTTACGAGTGGCCCGCCCGCCTTCAGGTGCCACGCCCACGCCAACGCTTTCTGTGTCCAGCCTGTGTGTGTGTGTGTGTGTGTCCGTCTGTTCTGTCCAATTTTCAAGTGTCAATGTTGTTGTTAATTAATTTTCCTGACTGACTGATGCATGCCATAGATAAGAGTGAACACCTTCAGCTCCGACTCTGGTTCACAGCCTGACCTGAACCCTAGTCCAAGTGCCCAGTTCAGTTGCCCTGATAAAATGTTTTGTTCTCTTCTTGTTGGTGTTTTTGTTGTTAAGTGTTTGTTTTTGTTGTTGTTATTGCTGCTTGTGGGGCTGCTGCACCCGGCTAATGACAGTCAAACGACCACTTCAACTCTGTGTGTGTGTGTGTGTGTGTCGAGTGTTTAAATTTCCAGCTGCTCGCTCTTTATACAACTCTATATATCCTGTAGTTAAGCTGGGGTGTTAAAAATGTGTTTAAAATTAGAATGCGCCGTAAAAGTTGACTAGCTGGCAAAGCTGGGGGTAAGAAAGTGAGTGTTGGAAATGACCGCGTGAGTGAAAAACATACACGAAAGGTAGAAAGACACTTCAAAGTTTAGTTAACTTTCAATTTTCTTTTAAAGAAACCAAAAATATGTCCCTTATATAACTCCATATAGCCTGTTGTTAAGCCGGGGGAAATAGTGCTTAAAGTGTGTTTAAAATTAGAATGCGCCGTAAAAGTTGACTAGCTGGCAACGCTGGGAGTATGGAAGTGAGTGTTGGAAATAGCCGAGTGAGTGAAAAACATACACGAAAGGTAGAAAGACACTTCAAAGTTTAGTTAACTTTCAATTTTCTTTTAAAGAAAGCAAACGTGTTAAATATTAATAAAATACATAAATCTAAACAAGGCTAAAGTTGCCTAAGTGGCAACACTGTGTACAAAGTAAGTGTTGAGAAGTGAGAAGTGAAGGTAGACAACCATGGCTTGAATAAATAACTTACCCAACAGAAAGTCAGATGTTTAACGTTTTGTCAACTTTTATCTGTATTCGAGAAGAAATTACCCGGCGTCGCCTGGGTAGATTAGCTAATGTTGAAAATGCAAGTATCAAAATTGTTTGTGTTGTCTTTGCCAACTACAAACACATAAAAAGTTGCCACCACGCGTCTAAGCATTGAAAATCGCTGCTAGATTTGAACCAGCGGCCTCACGCTCGTTAGTCCGACGCGATGTTTTTTGTGTGTTTTTCATACAAACGTTGACCAACCGTGTTTTTCCACTAAGAGGACAAAGAAGGAAAGCAATATGGGAAAGTTTAATTTTGTGTGTATATATGTGCTGCAATGTTTTCAGAAATTGGGCTGGAGCCACAGGATATCCCATAGTCATTCAACAGTCAACAATAGCGTAAATAGCAAATATACCAACCTATAAGTATATATATGTATATACAACTCGGCTTTTTCCCATATATAAATGGCATGTCAGCGCACAAAGCGAAGCGAGAGTCGACTCGGCGCCATAATTATTTGTGGGTCTGTGTGCGGCACGTCAATGGCGGCTATTTGGACATGAATTGCACAAAAGCCCAAATAGTCTGCATATACATACACACATATACATATATATATACATAAATACATATAAAGGACTCGAACAGTATCGAATGAAAAGCAGCGCACCATTAGTCATATTAATCCCAGCAGAGTCATTAAGTCGTAAAAACTGCGAAAGGTAGCAAAATGCCAGCAAATGGCAGCCGGTTCAAGCTGTAGGCTTTACTTTCTTCTGGCTTCTTCCTTCTTTTTCTTATTTTTTTCTTTTTTGACTGATATGAATGTATCATTGAGGTATTTACAAGCAAGCAACGATACGTGCATGCGTCAGGTATTTGGGTCAATTCGGTTTGCGTCCAGTCAACAAACGGATAAAGGCGACTTTAAGTTGCCCACGTCGTATACTTAATTTCGATAATGTGTTAAACATTGCGTAGAGCAAACATCAGGACAAATGCACTTTGCAGCTCTTTTGATAAGTATTCATTCCAGAAATTGGTCAAACAAAGAAAACACAAAGGATTTTGGCTAACATCTTCGAGTTGTGGTTGAAATTGCAATTTAATTTTTATATAATTTTCTGGCTGTCAAACTTTGTGCTAAATTTAACATAGAGAGCCAGGCAAGTTGCCTTAGCATTAAGATAAGGTTCGGCTAATGAATCCCTCGCTGGCCTATATATAGAAATATGAATTTTAAAAGACATGACTCAAGGTAAAGACAAATATCATCTGACGCAGAGCTTAGGCTCAGCTGGGGTTAGATTAAATAACAATGAGATCTCTGGGATAGAAATAAGCAGCTGGGCTAAGAATTTGTCTGCCCAGCTCAAAGTAGAGTTAAAGACATGAAAAAAAGCTTAAAATCTGTCAAGGCTTGGCCAAGTTATTGCTCGTGTTAAGTCTAGGTGGGGTGTTAAGTGAGGATTTGAGAATTTTTACGAGCCTAACGAAAAGCAAGTGCAGCTTTGCAGGCTGCAAGCGCCATTTTCTGCACGAGTTAAAAGGAAAACTGTGCAAATATTTATATTTAAGTATTTACTAGTGTTAGCGACAACAAAAGAAATACCCTGAACCCTCTTCTTCCAACACCAAATGGAGATATATACATATACTATTCTAGAAGCTACATATCAAGTTTGGTGGCTCTAGCTCTTATTATTTACCAAAATTGCCCAAAAAACAGGATGTCGATAACGATTTTTATCGATTGCTCGGAAACGAAGTAAGTTATCGATTATCGGAAACAAATTCGATCTGCGCAGGCACTAGGAGAACCAACATCTAAATTCAAGTCTCTAGCTCTTATAGGTTCTGAGATCCTAGCGTTCATACGGACGGACGGACGGACGGACAGATGGACGGACGGACATGGCTAGATCGACTCGGCTATTGATGCTCATCAAGAATATATATACTTTATGTGATCGGAGATGCTTCCTTCTGCCTGTTACATACATTTTGCACAAAAACATAATACCCCTTTTACCCATTTTTAATGGGTTCAGGGTATAAAAACTTGCCACAACTGTCGACTGTCAACGGGATGTCGGTTGGCATTTTGTTTAGAGAGACGGCAGCTTAAAAGCGTATTTAATTTAATTTCTTGCATTATTTATTTTTATTTTTATTTTTTGGCAGCGATCAAAGCGGCAGCTTCAACATTTTCCAGGCAATTGAAATTTGAATTTGAACCAGAAGCAGGAGAAGGAGGAGGAGCTGGAACAGGAGCTGGAGCGGGAGCTGGAACAGGTGCCTCCAACAGCTTCTAATGCAAATTAATTTCATTTATTTTCTTCGCTGTTTTATTTGTGTATTTTCTGTAATTGAATTTTGAAATTGATTTCATCCAGCCGCATATTTTATCTATAATTATTGTATTTGCATTCGAGTGGAGCTCTTAAAGCTGTCCAATAAATTAAATGAAATATGCGTTACAGGAAGTCGCAACTGTAGTCTACTTTTGTGCGCTGATGTAATGCCCAAAAAACCTCGTGACCCGAACTTGTGAGTCCGCCAAAAATTCTATTCAGTTTTTCCTTTGTGCCGCACCCAACAGACAGGTCAACCGAGAGACAGACAGACAGTCGGACAGACAGGCAGCTCCTTCGGCGATTAATCACAGCTACAGCTGCGGTTTTTGCTACGGAATATATATCTATATACAGGTTCAGGTGAGTGGACGAATTACCATTTATTTTTAGTCCGCACTTAATGATGTGGCCCGAGCAAGAAATAACGAGAGCATCGCTACAGGAAGTCACATAATAACCGGAAAAGGCAACGCACTTGACAAATATTTACATGACAACACACTTTTTAGGGGTATTCCCAGATAACATATTGCAGCTACAGCATATGCATATAATTTTACAGGGTATCAAGCAATTAAAATCTTGGCAAATATTTACATCGTCTTTATACTGCCTTTTGGGGGTATTCCCAGGTAACTGAAGGATTTGATATAGATTAAATGACAGCTATAAACTAAAGCATATGGCAGAAGCCATTTTACAGGGTATTAAATCTAAGCCTAACCAAAAACTTAACAAATATTTACATGACCTCACACTCATCCTATATAGCTTTAGGATATGTTTAGATATCAGCAACAAGCGAAAGCATCTACGCAACCTAAAAGCAATTCTACAGAATATCAATCAAACAAATCTTAGCTAAGCTCAAGCTACAAATCAATGCAAGTAAATGATCGAAAGTGTCCGACTAGAACATACTCTGCAACATGCCAAGCTCGAGGCTGCGCTCTTTAAGTAGATAAATTTATTGCTCAATAAATCATAACCTAAAGATGACATTTGATTAACCGAATACACAAATAATTTAGACTAATAACCTGATTCCACTATGCTCAAAATATGTTACATTTACATACCTCACATTCTGAGGTTCCATTGGGAAGTGTCGGATGTCGGTAACATATGAATAGGAAAAGTAACGTTTCGATAAATGAACAACTGATCGGTTTATTTGATTTAGTAGGGGCTCCATTTAATGGACTACTTGCGGAAGTTGGCCATCTTTAAATGTTAAAAACATTTTTTGAAAATGTGAAAAATGCTGTTTCCTATGGGAAAACGTACAGGCAACATATTTCACATTCAAAGATGACGAACATACATTCAAAATGTAATGTTTGTAGCTAAACTCTTGAGATAGACTGAGCTCTCAGCCCGATGGACCTAACGTAATTATGTAAGCTGTTCAAGAATATTTATACAGTCTATAGATGTTTCTCTCTAGAAGATGTTTCCCGCATTTGACCTAAACTATTTGGCCATTTTGTAGAGCATTTGAGTTGCGTGGCATCACGCTCTGTGTTCCGTTCATAGAACACTTTTGCAACGCGCCATTAATCACGCCAAGCTCCTCTCCCCGGCAGCACTCGCCCCCCTCGACCATAATTATTTAGTTGTCATACCGAGTTGGCACTTAAAACGTTAGCTAAATTTACACATGCACTCAGGACGAGTCAACAGCAAGAAGGGGCATCAAGCAAGGAGCTGTCAAGGATGCGTGCGTGCGTGTGTGTGTGTGTGTGTGTGTGTGGGCGTGCGAAAGGATTCGTGGAGTGGGGCGTGACTGATGTGGGCGGCAACACTGACACTTATCGTTCATTATTATCTATCTATCCCAGCACATAACATAGACAAGGACTCGCAGCCACAAGGACTCGCACACATAATTGATTTCCTGGCTGTTGTCCTCGCCCAAAAGCGGAGACAAAGGCGCCTGGCCAGGACATTGTTGCGGCCATTTCGGGTGCTCACCCCCCATTTGCTTGTTATAGTTTAGAGACCTGAGCATTGTGGGCGTGGCATGCTCAACTTGGCGGGACCATAAATTAAATTCGTTGCGGTGCGGAGAGCGAGCGCGGGCCAATTAAGACGCGATGCTGCGGCCAGAGAAAGCGGGAAGAGCAAGATAGAAAGAATGAGCGAGAGCGAAAGGGGAAGAGCAAGCGTTTATATGTGTCTGTGGTTGTGTGTGTGTTGTGTCATGTGTGGCTTGGCCCTTGTCCTCGTGTGGTTTTATTAGCAATTTCATTAGCTGCTGTCGCTGCTGGAGAGCTAAGCTGCAGCCAGGACCCTCAGGACGAATATCCAGCAGCAGCAGCAGCAGCATCAGCAGCAGCTGCAGCAATTAGAAGCTAGCTAAACCAATTATCCTTGTCCGCTGATGCACAACAGTTGAGAGAATTCCACAGGATACCTAGCAGCTGGCGGGCGTTTTAAAACGCTAACGAAACGCGTGTAACTCTGATGCCACGCCCGCAGCATTAAATCAATTATTACTTTCCTCGAATGCAGAACAGTCAGCTATAAGCCATTTTGCGCTTAGTCAAGCTCTACTGTAGCCAACAGCTGGCGCGCGTTTTAAAACGCTAACGAAACGCGTGTAACTCTGATGCCACGCCCGCAGCATTAAGTCAATTATTCTTTTCCACCCATGCAATTATTATCTTCCACCCACTCACAAAAGTCAGCTGTGTGCCATGTCGCTTTTAGTCAGGATCTACTGTAGCCAACAGCTGGCACGCGATTTAAAACGCTAGCGAAACGCGCGCACAAATTTGCCACACTTGCAACACGCTGGCGCAACGGCCAAAGTTGCTGCTGTGCGCTGAATGTGGCATTATTTAGCGACAGCTCATTTGATTGTTCCGACACGGACCATGCCCACTTTTGCCATAGCCGCCCCTAATTGCCATGCAATTAAATACAAATTGACAGTGGCAAAACAATTAGAGAAACTGTTACAAATGCCACAAAGGAGGCGGTGGGTAGGGGGAGGAGCAGTCGACGAGTGGGCGTACGCAATGAGGCGTGACAGGACACACATCAACACACACAAACACACACCCACACACACACACTCATGTGTAGGAGTCATTGATTTGGGTCGCCGCTGGGCACAAGTCAAAGCCAAAGCAAAGGCTGCAACGGCGCGGCGGGGGCGTAGGGGAGTGTAGGGGCGGGGAGGGGTTTAGGGAGGTGGAGGTAGGAGCGTGAAAGCAAGAGAAAGCCAGAAGGACACAAGCAAATCAAATAAAATAGCTGAGTATGAAAAGGCAGCATAGTAAAAATCATCGAATCGTTGGATCGTTGAATCTCTTTTTGGGGTCCCTCTGTCTGTCCGTCTTTTATCTGGAAGGACATTGGAACCCAAATCAAAATGAGATTTATGAGCGCAGCGACGTGTGTCTGTGATAGTTGTTGCTGTTGTTGTTATTGTTGCTGCTGCTGTTGCAGCTGTTTACTTCAATTTTTCATGTTGTTTTCCATTTATATACGCCGCTGTCTACTTTGCAGGCCTCACATTCAGGCCCTTCGCACCTGACAACAACGGCGCCCTTGACCAAACGTAACGGCAACAGCAACAACAACATTTACAACTACAACAACAACAATGGTGTATTACCAACAGCAGGTGCGCAAATTGTTGAATCATCCACGCAGCAGGCAAGCCAAAATATAATTTCAGGCATAACTAGCTTGTAAAAAAAATACGGGTTATGTCCGACCCGGAAATAGCCTAGAACCCGCGCGAAGCTTTAGTTCCACAAAATTCTTCCATACACAAAACTTTGAAAACATCGATTGATCCAAAAAAAAGTCATCGATAGTTCTCAAAAAACCAAATACATCGGTATCATCGATAGTCCCATCGATTGTTATCCTAAAGAGCAATACTCTAGAGATGGAACATGTCAAAAAAAGTCGATAATTCGTTATCGAGTTCATGGAAAAGGGCGAATTATCGATAATTCGAAATAAACATGATCAGCGCGAACAAAACTAGAAGTTACATTCAAAATGTCAAGTCTCTATATCATATAGGCCCTGTGAGAGAGTTGATGACCACCAAGAACTTATAAATATAGGTACACTTGGTTGTCTACTTCTTGCTCAAAATTAGACTACCCTCGGTTAGGGTATGCCACAAAAATGTATTTTATTGATTTGGCCAAGTCGGTAGGATGTTAGGCAAAGAGCTGGAGCTGCTGGTAGCCAGGATAAGGCGTCGTTTCACTTCCTGGCTCAAAGCTAACCTGGCAACAACAACAGTATTTTTGATGACATATTTAGCTATTTGCGTGCATCAATTATTTATGCCCCGGACCGAGCAATGTCTATCCCTCGCCCCCACGCACACACACACACACACACACCCTCACTCGACGTGGCACAATGCACGATTCGATTTGTGTCATAAATTGGCAGCTGACAGGGGCAGCAATAAAAATAAGCGGCCATAAAATTCAATTATGGCCACAACAAGTGCACAAACAGCACTGAATATAGATACTCAACACACCACACACACACTCGCACACACACACACACACACATTGATACTTTGGCCTGCTGCATGCGCAATCAATGCAATCAATTGTGCATGCAACCATGGTTGCCTCCGCTGCGCCGCGAGGAGGTGCATGGCCCAACTTACGATGCATCCAAATGGTTGCCTGGCTTGCCAATGCAACCGCACACTCAACAACCACAACCACACCCATACACACACACACACACACACCCACACACTTACACATACGCAACATGCAAAGCGACAATTTGGTTAGTGTTGTGGAAGCGGCAGCGGCGACTGTCCTCGTGTTTAGCAACATTTTTGGTTACTTTCTAACGTTCTTAACGAGCACACAACAATATGCGGCGGGGAACTCGCCAAATACCCTGTAATCAGCATAAAATGATTCGGAGATGTGCCGCCATGACTGCATTACAGAACTGTTGCCTAGCTGGCAACGCTGTTCGGCTGAACTAGTGTTGCAAAAGGATAAAATAACAAAGCAGAAAAAACGCAAGCGAGAGAGGTGAGACGACAAAGTGGTTGCTGACCACTTAATAACTACATATTCTAATTTCTATTTTACAGTTTTAGATTCATTTCTAAGCAACTGCAAATAACAGGGTATAGCAACAGTGTGCACAGTTTGAATACCCTGTAATCTGCATATGCATAAAATAAGTCGCAGATGTGACGTTATGACCGCATTGCAGCCCTGCTGTCTAGTTTGCAACGCTGCTTAGCTGAGCTAGTGTTGTAAAACGATCAAAAAACACAGCTGAAAAGAGCTAGAGAGAGAGAGAGGGAAGACGACAAAGTGGTTGTTAACCAAATAATAACTACGTAGATTCTAGACTCATTTCTAAGCAACTGCAAATTACAGGGTATAGCAACAATTTACACAGTCCGCCGCGCGCATAAACAAGATTCCATGTACTTCATATGATGTTGCATTTACAGAGCACTAATCAGAGTCGGAGCCACAACAGTCAGAGGCAGCAGCAGCAAAAAAAAAAAAGAGGAGCCCACACACGAGCAAACATAACTGAAGCTTTATAAATTTCCGATATGCAGTGCAGTCAGCCGTTTAAGAGCCGAATGGAATATTTATTAGTTCCATGCAACTTTAAATTGTCAAAATGGTAACTCTTGAAGGGGAGGAGGAGAAGGGGCAGGGGTCGTGCAACAGTTGCCACACGATTTAGGAAACATTTTTGAGTTGCAAGCCAGAGAAAAATATATCGAAAAATCGTTTTGGCTGTGATTGGTTTTGCATAAAATTGAAATGCAAAAAATAAACATTTTAATACTCCATGAATATTTGTACCATAAGAAAAAAAAATGATTTCTAGCATCAAACAAAATAGAATCCATTTTCATTGAATTGCGAGTTTCAATAAATTTTAATATTCATATCCAATTATGAAGGTGTAAAAAATAAAAATTAGAATACGCAATGAATATTTTTACCATGATAAGAAACAAGTTAGAGGTTCTAGTCGGTGGCTCTCGACTAGGGGATACCCTAAGCCCTCTTCTTCCAACACCTAATGCAGATATATATACTATTCTAGAAGCTACATGTCAAGTTTGGTGACTCAAGCTCCTATTATTTACCAAAATTGCTTAAAAAATGGGATTTCGATATACATTTTTATCGATTACTTGGAAACGGAGTAAGTTATCGATTATCGGAAACAAACTCGATCTGCGCAGGCACTAGGAGCAACTACATCTAAAATTTCAGTCTCTAGCTCTTATAGGTTCTGAGATCCTCGCGTGCATACATACGGACAGATGGACGGACAGACAGACGGACATGGCTAGATCGACTCGACTATTCATGCTGATCAAGAATATATATACTTTATGGGGTCGGAGATGCTTCCTTTTGCCTATTACATACATTTGCACTTTGCACAAATACAATATACTCTTTTTACCCATTTTTAATGGGTTCAGGGTATAAAAATATTTCTAACATCAAATAAAATAGAATTCACTTTCAATAAATATTAATATTCATATCCAATTATTTAGGTGTAAAAAGAGGCTACTGTCCTTTGGTTTAGGAAGCCATAATAAATATGCAAAAGATAATAACAATTGACAATAAAAACACAACCAGCTGGCAATAAAATCTATTTGGTCAGTGCTTTGTGTGTGAACTATATAAGTTCCAGCTAGTCGTATAGATAATGACACACGATGGCCAAGCAAATATCTGCATAAACATATTTGATTCCAATAAAATATATCGCCAACTAATCGCTGGGCAAAGCAATTATTAAAATTATGTTTTATTTGGTTTTTGTGGCATCGAGATCAATTGTCTAATGGTTCGGTTTATGGCTTTTTAATGGTCTGAATGCTCATAAATCAGTTAAATCGGTAAAGGAGATGGCATTTAACACTTAGCCCCCCCCCCCCCCTCTCCGCTCCTGCTTTCTCCAGCCCCCTATTCACACACACACACGCATTGTTTTGTGAGGCGCAGCTTATCAGGGACTCAGGCATCATGAAACGCTTCAGATTCTTGTCCCTAATGTCATTAAATCCTATCAATTTTCGTCAACAACAACAACAAATTTAAATATTTATGCGCCCAACAACAAGCCGAGGCCGAGGCCGGAGCTCAACAAAAGGTTTCGAGAAATTGGCAATAAAAAAAAAAAAAAACAAAAAAAAAAATTGGAATATTTTGGAACGTCTGTCGATGTGCGTGGCATATGATGAGGCGTTGCTTTGGCCAAATTGAACCCGAAATGCGTCCAGGCACTTAATTGAGGCCATCAATACACACACACACACACACACACTCACACACACACACACACTGCACACACACACACACACGCATACACATGTATAGATGCCATCTGTGCATGTATGAATAGTGCTCGTCTTTCTTTGTGCTCTTATCGAAACACATTCTACTTTCCACGATTTTCTTGCTTTCATCAGCTCGCTTTTCAGTTTTTTTTTATAAAAGGCATACAAATGTGTGGGGAAGAACAGCTTACACTTAAAGAAAACTTCAAGTAAGTTGCAATCGAACGAAATTTCAAGTATTTTTTCTTAAAGACACAAATTTCTTGATACAAAATTCAAATAAGATACTCGGTCTCAGAAATATTAAAATAATATTTTAAAGAATTTTCAACCTATTTCGAGTACCTAAATTCTAGGCTTAAGTATTTTGTACTCAAATTTATTTTAGCATATTCAAGCATTCACGTTTAATTTAGGAATACTCAAAAATTTGGAAGACAAAATGTTATAAGAATATTCCATATGCCAGAATTGGGAATAACAATTTTTCTCCAAGTGTATAAGTACTTAGGTGTCGCCATTTATGCACACATGTGTGTGTGTGTGGGTGAGTGTGTTAGTGTGTGTGTGTGTACATATGGGTATTTGGGCACTGTGTTTTCCTTTCATTTGCCAGCTAATTAAATTCAGTTTTCAGTTTCCACTTGGCAGTTGCTAATTTAAATGCTTCCAAACAACAACTCTTGCCGAGGCGAACTATTAACTGGGCTTGCTCGAGGGGGAGGCAGGGGGAAGCAGGGGCTGGCAGGGGTTGGCTTAAGATGCTATGAATTTGATTCAATGCCAGTTTGTAGCACAACCCTTTAAGTACGACAGTTACAGCTATAGCTGCTGTAGCAGGTAAGAGCTTTTCACTATTTATGGGGCATACCCATTGTAAGTGCGTATTAAGGGTATACCCTTTGCAATTAATTGCAGCTGCGTCAATTTGCAGGAATCTCTTTTATCTACACATCTTGGAGAATTTTCAAACCAGAGACACGAATTTCGACAGATAAACTTTTTAGCTCGCCAGTGGATTGCATACAGAGTATCTGTTAGTCGTATACTTGCAGGAATCTTTAATCCACATTCGAAATTTACTTTTTATTGAAACACGTCCTGGAGAATTTTCAAACCAGAGACTCAAATTTCGACAGATTCGCTGTGGATTGTGGATTGCATAGCTGTGTACAGGGTATCTGCGAGTCGTAAATTTGCAGGAATCTGTAATCTGCACGTCTTGGAGAATTTTCAATTTTCGAATCTCGACAGATTCACTTTATCAAAAATAATAAGCACGTGGATTATGTATTGCATAGCTGCTTAAAGAGTATCTGCTAGTCGAGCCGTCTCAACTGGAGCTCTTGTAACATTTCAGTTTTGGGTTTTTAACTTTCCCGAGGCAAGTTAAGTGCCTATGCTATGTGATAGCTATGCTCACGTTTAGCTGCATCACAGCCCCGAGCCCATGCCACAAGCTGCAGCCAAGCCCAGCTCCTCCTCGCTGCCGCGTTTAAATCAATTTGCGCGCGCTTTGGCATATTTTGTGGATGAACATGAAGATGGGCATGGTAGGGGTTCCAGCTCCCGCTCCTGCTCCAGCTCCGGGTCCTGCTCCCGCTCCTGCTGTTGACTGGCTGCGGAAAGTGAAAAGTGCCGTTGACAGATTTTTCTTATTTTCGGCTTGCTGCTGTCAGCCGCCCGTCCCCTTTCCCAGCCTCTGACCCGCCCCCACCCCCCACCGAGCAGCACTCCAACTCCCTCCTCGAGCAGGGAAGGGGGGATGCCGCAGACACTGTAAAATGTATACGTAACTAGCAGAAATATGCGCGACTTTTCCGCATGGGTATTTTGTAGTCTAAGTCAGAAAATGGGCGCAATGTTGTGTGTGGGCGTGGAAGTGGCTGGCTCGTGAAGCTCTTGCGCATTCCAAAGTTTAAAGACGACGATTTCTGTGCTAAAAGACTTGCATAGCTTTTATTATTATTATGCATTAGTCATTTATTACATAGCCTTGAGCGCAGGCAACGCTTTAGGCGACTATCCCAATAATAAAGAAGCATATATGTATATACATATATGGGATGTATGTTATATGTATGCATAGGGCTTATCAGCGGCAGTTATAGCCGCTTGGCTTTAATGAACAACAAGCAAACAACGTCAAACAAGAAAAGTATCCCAAAAGGAATCGACTTAATTATACCTCAACCGATTTGGGACATGGTCTTATGAATGTCTTATTAGATTGTACTTAAAATAATACTGCGTAAAAAGAAGCAGTTAAAAATAAACTAATTGGCAAATAAAAGAAATTTTACTGGAGTTGAACCATGGCTTTCTCTAGTCGCCAGGCGACCGACTGACTATTAAGCAACATATGCTCCCTTCGCACGCATATAGACAGCTAAAAATATGTGAATTGGCAAATAAAAGAAAACATTTGTCTGACTTAAATCTTTCCTGGAGTTGAACCATGGCTTTCTTTAGCCAGGCGACTGACTATTAAGTAACTTATGCTCCCTTCGCTCGCATATAGACAGCTAAAAATTTGTGAATTGGCAAATAAAAGAAAACATTTGTCTGACTTAAACTTTTACTGAAGTTGAACCATGGCTTTCTCTAGCTGACTTTTAAGCAACATATGCTCCCTTTGCACGCATATTAATAGCTAAAAATATGTGAATTGGCAAATAAAAGAAAACATTTGTCTGACTTAAATTTTTCCTGGAGTTGAACCATGGCTTTCTCTAGCCAGGCGACCGATGACCATTAAGCAACTTAGGCTCCCTTGATACTCTATTTACTTCTTTTGTAAAAGGAAGAGAAGTTTAAAATTGAGAGAGAATTAAAATAAAACCCAAAAAATTGAATGTATTCCAGCGAGAACAAATGCAACAAGTTTACGATTTTTGATACAAAATGTAACATTTCAACTAAAGTGTGGACTTTCAATTCAATTCGATGACTAAGTGCAATCGTTTGTAAGCAAAATCCGTAATTTGATTCACTCGTTCAATTGGTTAGTTGGTCATGAACGATGCATTCCGAAGAACTGAGCAAAGCGAATAGTTCATGACCGCTTGAATGAATGAATGAGTAAATTAAATGAGCGATTCAGTTCAAACGTTGAATAGTTCATTTTGATGAGCCATGCCACTGACTAGATCCGACAATTTTCAGCTCAAATATCAGTCAATGAGACTCATTCAACAATTTTGACATCTCAACCCTTTGGCTGGCTTTGCATACCCTTTGCCAATCAATGCGGTAAGGGCATAATTATAATCAGCTGTCAGAGCTGGCGGCAGTCATAAATCTCTAAAACGTAGCCAAAATCAATTGGGCGTAGTAAGTTTCGACTTATCATTGGGGGCTTTACGTCACGGCCCCGAGTCACGGCGCAGCGGGAAATGGTGGGCGCTTTTTGGGAGCTTCGACTTGGACGTTTGATTGTTATTATTAACACGTGACTGAAATGCGGCTAATTCAAGCGAGAATTTAATTAAAAATTCTGCGCTTAATAACTAAAGAGCCAGTGCGAGGCGGGCAACAGAACGAAAGACGGCTATAAATCTACACTCAGAGAAAATAACCCAATATTACTTCTTATCCGACCGACAGACAAAAGCGTTATTAAAAAATTAATACAAGAAAATTTTAATTAAATTATGATTTCGTTCACAGAAATTTCGATGTACTCTTCGTTGTGTGAAGTTTGGGAAAATTCTATGTATTTTCTTCGAGTGTAAGGGCAAGACGTGACATGAGCAGCTGTTAGGGGGCGGGACGTCCGTTGAAAGTTGTCCGCATGACGTTGTTCATTTTGGTTATGCCTTGTAAATTGATCAATGGTCACTTTTGTTGTTGTTGCGGTAGAAATTTCCAAGGAATTTCCTCGTTTTATGGGCACCATTTTTAATTGCGGCCCAGCGGTCGTCCTTGCCATTGGGGTAATGGATAAGCCTGCGTGCCAGCGTTGTCCGGACAACAATGGATTGAGAATGGGCAAATCGTGAAAGAGCTCGCCAAGTTTGACCAGCGGATGCAAGGGCGGCGGCGGTAAGTGAGAAGAGTCGTGCTCATGCCTGACGCATTTTATCGATAAAATGACATAACATTTTTAATGTCAGTTGCTGCACATGAGAAGCGCCGAGAGGGGCGCCTTAGAGAAGATAGAACTATGCTTAAAACGACAGCAGCCTATTAAGTGCCAGCTCAGGCATTTTGTTCAGCTTATGGCATATTTATTGTCAATGGATGAAGTGCTGCATTTGAGAAGCGCAAAGAGAGGCACTTGGGCAGAGATAGAACTATGCTCGAAACGACAGCAACATAATGAATTCCAAAATTAAAACAAACTTTCAACTCAATTACAAACCAAACCATTGAAATACAAATTGCTAACAAAGGCAAGCGAAACAAAGCAAAAGTGAAATAAAGATAAACCAGAAACAACAGAAAAACAGAGAGAGAAACAGCCAGAGAGAAAGAGTGTGTGCGGGATGGCAAGGCAATTGCGATTGCGATTGCGAGTAAAGTCCAAATGCATTTACCAAGTGCCTGTCCAGACGCTGCCCCCGAAACGCGCACGAAATACCAAACCCAAAACCCAAGACCAATCCTTTGGCCAATTCCCTGGCCAGGCACATGCTTCAAATCGCTTCGGTTGTCGCTGCAAAATGAATTTCCTGCTATTTCAGACATTATTATTGTTATTTGGGTTTCATTATGCCCTTGTTTTGAGGGTATACAAACTAGCTAATAAAATGTGCAATAGCCATATCTTCATATCTGTCTTTTTGTGGATTGTAGAACATAATTCGAGGACAGCTGCATCGGGCCAAATTTCCGCCTAATGTCAAACTCCTGCATCAAATCATACATGGGAACATTTGGGCAATAATTGAATGCCAATATAAAAAACTGATTTCCTTTGCAATATACATTTAAAAAGCTCTACGATTTGAGCGATATTCTCAGATATGAGCTTAATCTAATCAAGATTGTAGAACTATATTATACTAAGCCTTTCAAAACAATTGTTCATTAATGTGATATATATATCTAGATGGGTATTAGATCTTCGCCAAATGTGATATATGTAGAATCTATCTATCTATATCTATCATTATACATATATCTATCATTAATGTGATATATATATCCATAAATCTAAGTCTTCTAGGGTATTAAATCTTCGGCAAACGGAACTCTTATTTCTTTTTTTTTTTTTTTGGTTTTAGTTTGCCTGCATTTTAATGGTTATTTGTTGTTATTGTTGTTATTATAGCTGCAGTTCCTGGCACGGCATTGTGCGCTTAAGGCTGTAGGCGTGGCAAACGGTGGGTTTTGCGGTTGTCCCTGAGGGGCACTTGCCACTGCAGCTGCCTAAGTCGAGGTGTACTTTGGATATGAATTGCCTGGCGGCCCCGTTTATGCCGCCTCAATGAGTATGTGCGCGTGTGCGTGTGCGTGTGCAAAGCAAACTTGCCGTGGCTGGCAATTATTGCAACAAAATGCAAAATTTTGCACACCCAATTGACGCCAGATGAACTTGACTTGACTGCCAGGCGGCAACATTGTAAAGGATTAAACAGGATAACAAGCTTCTTATGCCATTGCAGTGCTAATGAGTCAAAATTGGGGCAAAATGTTGCCTAAATAATTGTTAGCTAAATAATTGCTTATGAAAGCTTTGCAAATGGTTTAAAATGAGTCGAAAGACAGTTCTTAACCTTGTGGAAACCAAGGAAGATTTTTCGAAAAACTTGTAAAATCAAAAAGAAATATATGTTTTAAAAATCAGTTCTTAACTTTGTTGAAACCAAGGAAGATTTTTCGAATAATTTGTAAAATCAAAAAGAAATATGTTTTTTAAAAAACAGTTCTTAACTTCTAAGTTCTAAGATTCTCGAAAAACTTGTAAAATCAAAAAAAAAATGTTTTAAAAAACAGTTCTTAACTTTGTTGAAACCTAGAAAGATTCTCGAAAAACTTGCAAAATCAAAGCGAAATATGTTTTAAAAAACAGTTCTTAACTTTGTTGAAACCTAGAAAAACTTGTAAAATCAAAATGAAATATGTTTAAATATTAACTTATATTTAAGCGTAAGAGAGAAACTTTGATTCTCTTTAGACATGACTCAAGATTCCCTTTTCCCATATCATAAATTTGCGATATTTGTCTCTACTTATCACACTAAAAACATCTTGCTTGTATTTTAGGAACAAAATAAAGCTCAAAAGATTCATCAGAAAAGCTTAAAGCTAAGACTAATTTGCATAAAAACAGAGCAAAAGATCGACATGGTCGATCAAGAATATATATACTTTACGAGTTCAAAGAGGTCTTCTTCAAAACGTTACACACTTCGTGATAAAACTAAAATACCCTCTACAAGGCTATAAACTGTGTGTTTGAATAAAGAAATCAAGTAGAATCTAAAACTACTTTTTAGAACAAATATATTTCAAATGGAGCTTAAACATTCCTTTTACTAAATCGCCGATTCAGCCGTTAATCGGTTTCGAATAGTTAACAAAAACTATTTAAAAACCAATTCATAATTCAATTAAAAATTAATATAAAAACCAAAGGTGTCGCTCAACACTAAAACACTATAAAATAATGATGTACAACACTTCACAGAAACACATTTGGCATTACCTTTTACGATATTTCCAAGTGATATTGAATATCAATTAGCCCAAGTGTTGCGCATACAAATGGCTCATAACATCAAATTTCTACAAACGTGATCAATTTTTTAGCACTGTTTGGCTTCGTTTTTTATTTGTTTTTTTTTTTTCTTAGCACTGGTTGAGCGATTAACGCACGCCTAAATTGGTGTTGTTAACACTTTTGTTTTTTGGTGGAAACTCGCGATTCAAAATACGAAAACAAAGGCGAAAAAAACGTCACTTGTTGTGCTCCGATTTGGTTCCGTTCGAGGTACCGTTAACGTGCAACGCCGACCAGGAACTGAAATGTGGCCCAAACTGTTGCGACAGGGCAACACAAAGCGATTCAGACGAGCCGCAGCCGAATGCCGACAACCGACAACCGACAGCCGACAATCGACGACGAGCAGACGAAGACAGAGGCGCCTGGCGGCTTCCAGTTGCAACCTGTTCCAGTGAGCAGGTGTTGCCACCTGCTCGGTGGGTGGCTGCTCGAAGGTGGCTGATAACACAGCCAGCTGCTGGCCAACAGCTGATATGGGCACAACAGCGAGTGGCCTGGGAATAGGAAGCTGCTTGAGGCAAACAACGCGAAATGTGTACGAAAAATTCTTTCAAAAATCGCAGAAAAATCAAAGAGAATGTATTCAATGGAAATAGAAAAGAATAGAATATCAATCAAATCAAATCAATCAGTTACATCAATAGAATAAATTAAAGTATTTTCATTAGGAGAAAGTTTTTTAAATGATAACATTTACACTGTATACTGCAATCCATCAATATTAGATACATTTGTAGATTTTTATTATACACACTATTTAACCTAGCTGATTGACTGATTGAACGATTGATGATCAACGCACAGCCCAAGCCGCAACGATCTAATTGACAAGGTATTGGAGAATTCCCCTGCATAGGTGGAAAATGGGTGGATTACGATTAAGACTCGCCTTCAAAGATCCTAGTTTGATATTGCTTAGCGGAAAATTCTTAACTTTAATATATTTTCCTTATATTGAACTTGTCAGTGAAATTTGAAAGATCTACTCCACATTCTACTACTATTTTACTTTTACTTTTTACGTTTTTAGCAAATTTAAAAGTTTCTACTACTACTTCACTTTAAGCAACATTTTCTATGGACAACATTTTGCTTCAGTTTCAGCTCAACTCACTTGCTGCTAAATTAACTACTTTTCTCAATCTACTCCACTTTCTACTGCCTTTTGCACTACAATTTCGGCTAACCTTTCCCCTACCACAATACGTTTTTTTGCGCTTGCGCCAGCCCCATTTGAACAAGCCGACGCTGGAAAGCCGCTTTCCGGTCCAAAACGAACTGTTGCTCATTTCTGGTCTGAACTGTGCTGGCCAGGACGCGGGACAGAATCCCGGCGGGCAAGCACTTTGCCTGCAATTTCGTACACGTTAACGCTTTACCATTTGCCTTTCTTACATATGAAAACACTTTGGCCGTCCTCTGGCTGGACATCAATTGCAATTTTCGGGTCACGCCTGCAACGATGTGTCCTGTCAGGCAGGACATATGCTGGACTGCCTACCTTGCGGTTGGCGTTTGGCAAAAGGCCTTTCCATTAGCCGGCGGCTGTGCGTCCAAAATTGAAGTTTGCGTTCTGATCGCATCCCTTCCGCCTCTCAGCGATAGGGCAGAAAATTCAAATGCCGCCATGCATAAGCCACAAGCTGCATTTCCGCTGCCCAATCAAATTTAAAATAATATTAATATCTGCTCCATGTTCAATTTGTATGTTGCCCAACAAAAAAAGTCGCATTTATGTGGGAAAAATATTTTAATTGCATTTAAAGCAATTGCGGCAATTGAAATTGCAAATTGACTGCGATTTTTCAACTAAAACTTTTGGCATTTTATGCTAAATTTATTTTTTATTACTCATTTCTATTCAGGCTTAAACTGATGGCGTTTAAAAGTGCGCCCGAATGACATGCAAAATCTATTTAAAATGCCGCAGTTTAATTATGATCACACTCCACACACACACACGCACACACACACACACACACAGCACACCTTTGGTTATTTTGACCGCAAACGAAAAACCTTCTTGGTTAACCAAAATACGGGTTACCTGAATTGGATGACCAGCAGCCAGCTAACCCGCAAATCAAACCCTTCTCAATGCAGAACGAGAACTAATTTGAATAATTTATTTTAGCTGGCAACAATTGCCGAAGTCCGACTAGCAGATACCCTATACCCAACCCACACAGGTTGCTTTTAATATTTCGTATGAGCTTTCCCCCATTATAAATAGATTCTTGAAAAACTTTTATGTCTATTGTCCAATCAAAATATCTCTTAAAGTGAGGCACATGGAGGAAGGACTCTCCAAAAGTCTCGTATTCTACGTTATGTATGATTCTTCATGATGTTTATGGCTTTTAAATGCTCCACGCTCCACAATAAGTTAAAATAACGGGAAATTGAAATCGATATTTATCGATTCTTGGGGAAATTAAAGCAGTTATCGAAAGAAATATGCGAGAATTTGCACACGAACTAACTAACTCGACGGGATCAACTCCTACTCTATGGGATCGATAATCCCTACATCCCACTGTTACACACGTTCACACATTAGCAATATACCCGGTCTTCCGTGCGCACAGGGTATTTAAACATGAGCAACAACGAGCATTTTACATTCATTAAAATGAATACAAAAGTAACAACAATTTTAAGGTCAGGCCAACAACTCAACTGGACAAAAGCACCAAGTACTCAAATATATATATGCGCCAGCATGGAAGATCTCGGTCAGCGGCTGCACTTTTAATGGACCCAGACACTGCATTTGCCAGTTGGCATTTGGATAGATATTTTGGACTTGTTTTGGGGCTAGTTTAATCAGTACGCAAATGCAATGAACGTAGCCGCAGCGTTAATTAACATTCGTGAGGTGCAACGTGGCTGAAAATTTCCCTGGAAATGGATATACGAGTGGGCATGCATATAGTATATGCGTATATATATATATATGTTTTTATACAGAGACTATATAGACGCGTGTCGATTCAAGAGTGCCGAAAGTTGGGCGAAATTCTGCTGCTGCTGCCAGTTATTAGGCATCAAATGTATGTGGGAGTGTGTGTGGGAATGTGTATGTGTGGGAATGTGTGTGTGTGTGGGAATGTGTATGTGTGTGTGCGTGTGTGTGTGTGTGTGTGGCATGCTATTAAAGTCTGGCCTGCAATTAGGCCAACCCGACACGTTGCATTTGGTTTTGCATTTGCCACGCGGCGATTTTCAATTTCTGTTGCCTGCTTTTTGGGGCACTCGCGTTTAAATGGAGCGCACTAAAGGCAAATAATTGAATTTATTTTGTATTAAAAGAGCCAAACAAAGCAGCAACAACAAGCCAAATCAACAAGAATTTTAAGCAAATTATATTTGATTTTCCATAACTGTGTGGAAAACATGCTAAAAACTCAATTACAAATATTTTGGCATATGCAACAAATGCAATTAAGCAAATATTTAGGGTGAATTTGCGTGCGAGGCAAAAACATTTTGATGTTTGTGTTAAGACCATGCCAAAGTTATTTTAAAAAATTAACAATATTTGAGCTATAAATTAAATGCTTTTATTTGGTTAATTGGTATGGAAGTAAACAACAAATAAAAAACAAAAGCAATTAAATTGTATTCATAAATTTATAATTAATGAAATACACTGACAAAAATGCACATCCACTTCGGCAATCTAGCTCTTTAAACGCAATAAGGAATTTGTTAGTGTGTAAATAATATATGCCATATATTTGTCTATCTAATGCCTCTTTAATATGCGTCTGCACAATCGTTGGATTGGCAAATCAATTAACTGTGATATCACACACACACGCGCGTCTTCTTCTTCTGCCAACACTTTCGAACAACAACAACAACATTGGCAACAAAAGACTGCGGTCAGCTATTTGGCATATATGCAAAGTTGACCCGCCACAAAAAGAACCACATTAAATTTTGACATGGGTCCATTATGCGACCATGTGCCAGGCACATGAGACACTCGGGCTCCGGGATGTGGGAGATGTGGGAGATGCGGGAGATGCCGAAAAAGTTTACACTCGACTTGTTGGCGAGTCCTTTCTGGACTTTGTTGTCGTTGTTGTTGTTGTTTTTGTTTTTGTGGCACGCAATGCAGATGCACGGAGCAAGGTGGCCAATTTCGGAATGGATTTGTGGACAACAACAAGCAATCCGCACTTCACACCCCGTCAAGTTTTTAAATATGCATGAACACCTTTTTGGAAGCCGGCGGTGTGGCCAGCGAGCGGAGTGAGGGGAGCGGGGAGCGGGCTGCGGGTTGCGGATTGGGTTGCACACACGGCGTATACTTGATAACACAAATCTCGTTTCAACGTCAACACACACACACACACACACACACACACACACACACACACACACACATACACACACACATACACAAGACAAAGAAAAAGCTGAGCGGGCAAAATTAAAGCTCGTGACACGAACATGCTCGGCTCAACACGAAAAATAAATGTATGTTTGAAATGGCAGGAACATGGAATAAGAATGGAAGCTACAAAAACTTAAATTTAACACAAAAATTTGCTCAAATTTGATTGGATCAGGTCGTGTTGAATACAAAGGTCGTAAATTAAGCTTGTCACGCGGGCTTCGTGCTCGTCTCGTGGAAGAGGAAGGAAAATCGTAATGTGCCCATCTCTAGATAGGAAAAAGTTCAGAGCAAACAAATGTCGTTTCGGAACATCTATAATGTGCATTATAATTTTTCTGTATTATTTACCTTATGCGACAGACGTTTTAATTAAATTTTTACAGCACTCAACTCAACGTTGATGCAATTCAATTGAAAGTTGGCAAGGCTCTATGTTGTGTGTGTGTGTGTATGTGTGTGTGGACTACTTGCAGGACGATATCCTGGCTGAGCGTATCGCATCGTCTTAGGACGAACGACGCCTGTGCAAATGTGTGCACAAAATTAAAATGTTTACCTTTGTAATGAGCTTAGATGTTTGATGTCTGCCAGCTGCTTATGCCCTGCACAAGCACCTGCCATTATCATCATCATCATCATCATGATTATTTTGTCCATCAATCATGCCACAAATGCTGTGCGGTGTATTATAACCGACACAGTTCAAAATGTGTTGGCTTACATTTAATTTCGAATCATTTTAAATGTAAATCATTTTCGGAATTAATATTTAATGCAACAAGTCAAGGATTTAAGCTTTGCGGCTTAAAACAAACCAAAATTTGACATACTTCGCTTTGCATATACAATTTCAATGCTCAGCCTCTCTTAATTTTAATGCTCTCTTCCACTCTCTCACTCTCTTCTTACATAAGAAATAATGTCTATCGGTTATGCGTGTGGCTTAATGGCAAGGCGTTCGTCCCGCAGGCGCAACGCATCGGGTTCGATGCCAGTTATCACCTCACCACTGACAGCTAATTTTTTAACAATTTTTATTAACTTCATCTAAATGAAAAGATTAGATACATAAGAAGACAGGTTTCCCTAATTGTGCGTGTGGCTGAATCGCAAGACGTTCGTCGTGTAGACAAGACGCCCCAGGTTCGAAGCCGCTCATCATTTAAAACTTGTTCTATTTTCAACACTTTTTTTATTAAATCTATCTAAAATAATAAGCAATTTTGATAACCCATCTAAAAACAAGGAATGTATATATACTTATATATCACATCCACAGCTGAATGGAAGATGATTATATCTATGTGTAAAACAGAGCTGAGCTCCGAGCCGAGAAACTAGCCTGAAATTAAGCTCTTTCTCTCAAGCTGTCCGAATTTAAATGCAGTCCGTAACAGGAGCAACTGGTTGGACACGTAGTCCACTCGCTAAGTATTTGGCATTCGGTGTGCGGTGCGTGTCAAACTGTTTGGCATGCACAAGTTTCACCTGACAGTGGGCGTGACATGTCGGCCATTTGACCAGGCCACTTTCGAGGCAAGGTTTTGTAAATGTTGTCAACAACAACAACATCGCCAGGTGCTCATCGGCTCTGAGGTTGGCGGCGCGTGTGCTTGATCAAAGGATTTGAGCTTTACGCATTGGTAATGCATGCCAGTTGCTGTTTTGTTAATTTTAAATACAATTTCTCAACCACAAAAAACACAGCATTTGGCACGAACCTCCAGTCGATTCTCTGCGACCTTTCATCACTGCGCGACTGTTGATTTAATTTTACTTCAGCTACCCACACTAAACGCGTGTAAAGGGTATATTCGGCTAGGGTATCTTATCAGATTAAGCCTTTGATTAATAGAAACTTTTACCAACTTATAAGTGAAGCTATCAACATAATCAAAGATACACAAAAGTTTTGTACTTTCCTAGCAAACTGTCACAGAAAGCCAAAAAAAAAAGAGAGAAGGTTCGAACCCCATATAAGACAGTCCAGATGTCGTCTCAGTGCTATTTCTTAACTACGTAAGAGTTTATCTTAATAAATAGTAAATAAGCCAAATTCTTCAAATATAATCTCCAAATACAAACAGTCAGGGTAAGCAAAGAATGAAAGCTGGTTCGAACCCCATATTAGGGAGTCTTAATGTCCAGACGTCGTCAGTGCTTTTTCTTAACTACGTAAAAGTTTGTCTTAATAAACAGTTAATATTACAAATTCTCTAAATATAAACAGTCAGAGTAAGCAAAAAAAAGAAAGCAGGTTCAAACCCCTTATAAAAGAGTCTTAATTTCCAGATTTCCTCATTTTTAACTCTAAACCACCTTTGATAGAAATAAAAAACAGTAAACATTAGAAACTCTCCATATATATCTCAACTTTTGAAGGGTACCTGCTAGTCGTTAACCATGATGCAACTATAGTGTATACCTTTACAGAGCACATTCCCTGGCACAGTTTATGCGCCTCATACCTCATACTCGTTACACATTTCCTCACACTTCAGCGTCTTCTCACGGCAAATGTATGTATTTTTTATTTATTTTACCCTTTCAGCGGGTGTTATTGTTTTGTCAAAAAGAAGGAGGCAAACTCTTCGATTCAATAAGGGATATGAATTCCTCAACATGAATATGAAAATTGAGCTCTAAATCTTAAAGCAGTCTTGATAAAAACTTGGCATAGTAACAACTTTTAGTTAATGCATTTGCCGACTATGAAAACTTTATCATATAGATTTTGTAGGAAATATAGGGAAATTTTCAGTTCTGGTAGTTTATTTTTCAAGATTTCTTAAACAGCCTTAGTAATATATAAACTTTTTTATAGATTTCACATATGAAGCAAATCCTAAAAATATCAGACAACTAACTATATTATAAAGCGCCCATGGGAAAAATGGAATGTGGATTAGGTTTTTGAGTAAGCACAGAGTGGGATTTATATTACAAAACTGAGAAGTGTGTAACTTTTAGCTACTAAAACTATGCCCGCCGTAACCCCTTACGTCTACTAGAGAAATATGACATGAAAACCTCTGCCAGAGTTTCATATAAAGCTCGAATTACATTTGTTACAGCAACTTATTTAAATATCGAAATGGAAATAAGTCAACTGACTAAAAAAATTTGAACTTTGCCTTAGCACAAAGCATGTGTGTGTATATGTCCCAAATCTGATATGACAGATAGTGACGGTTAGGGTATTAAATTGTCAGCACTCTGCAGATTAGAATTTTTTTGTTCTTGTTACTTTTAAGACATTTGCTACACAAAGCAAACGTGCAAAATGTGTTAAAAAGTTGCATGCAGAGCGGAGCAGAAACAGAAGTCGGCGGCGGCATCATCATCGTCATTGTTGTTCCAGTTCTTGTTGTTGTTGTTTTGTTGTTGTTTAATGTTGTTGCTTTTTGCTTGTTTGCGTTTTGCTTTTGAAGTCTCACACACCCACACACACACACACACACAGACACACACACCCACGTGCTACGTGCAACTTGCTAAAATTGCGAGAAAATGGAAATTAAATGAACTTGAAATTGTAAGCAGCTCAGATAGAGAGATAGATACACATGCATACATATGTAGAGCAGACGCGAGTGTGGCTGTACTTGGGCAAGGATTACGCTCGCCTAGCTGCCACACAATGTGGCAGCTCGGCGATGACGTTGCCTCAACTTTTGCGTAGGTGCTCTCGCTAACCCCAATGCAAAAGTTTTCCGTTAACAACAAAATGCGAGAGAAAAACCAACAAATGGCAACCATTGACAGACGTCAGTTCAAAGTTAAGAAGGGGCTTCGAGGTTTCAGAAGGGTTTCATTAGCGAACACGCGCTTAAAAGTAGGCTACAGTTTTGAGCAGTTGCTAACGAAAAGTACAGAAAACAGCTCAAAGATATATTTATTTAATAAATATGAATTTAATAGGCTCAAAACTGACTAGTTTTGTGAAGATAATCTTGAAAAACTAAACATTTTCCCTATTAAGATCTCATTACTCGACCGATGCTTCCTATATATTTATATATATATATTTTTTGCGTATTCACCAACAACAACAAAATGTGGAAAAGAGGAAAACCAACAAATGGCCAAAACCAAAGACAGACGTCAGTTCAAAGTTAAGAAGGGGTTTAGAGATTTCAGAAGAGTTTCATTCGCGCGCGCTGAAAAGTAGGCAACAGTTTTGAGTAGCTGCCAACGAGAAGTACAGTAAACAACTCAGATTATTTATTTAATAAATATTCATTTAATACTTTACATATACTAAAAAAAAAACAATTGAGACAAACTGCAAATATGTCACAGTTAAGAGGCTCATAACAGCCTAGTTTTATGAAAATAATCTTGAAAAACAAAAAAAAAATATTCCCCAACAAGATCTCATTCCTCGACCGTTGCTTCCAATGTATATATATATCAGATAATATAAAATATGTGATATATTTATATATCTTTTCGTTACCAACTGAATTTAAAACCCTTTAAATATGCAAATTCCAGCTGGAGAAAATCTTTCTTGAAGAAATTCTCTAACTGAATTTTATATACATTTAGTTTTACATATACATCTGGATATTTAAGACCCGGCACCGACATCGATACGAGACGATACAACAATAAAAAAAATTCACAAGCTCAAGAGCTCTAGTGTTCACGTTAACAAAATATATATTTATATTCATGTCGCACAGACGAAAACAAAAGATTTAAAACTATTCAAAAAAGTCGAAGGAAAAAACAAAGAAATATATACATACATTGTATGTGTAGATTTTGTTTTGTCTATCGGTGGGTTTGGCATGTGAATATGTTGATGGAAACATAAACTGCAAATCTATCAATTCACTTGCGATTCACGATCAGCAGGCTAATCTCATTCAAGCGATTGGTTATATTAAAGCGGCTGCCTGCAAAGCAATTGGAACGCAGATTATTATGTGATATACTCTTTGAAATCCACACAAATAATAGTTACCCATTTGAATCTCAACCAAATCGCCGGTTTTCAAAATGCATCTCTGCATCTCCGCCGAGCCATTGTCCAGCTTCACTTCAAACTCGCCATAGAGCGCCAGAAACCGCTGGAAGGAAAATCAAAATGTTAATTTTTTTAAGCGCAATATATATTTGAATATATATTTATACGCACCAAAGTATTGGACTTGTTGCGTTTCATGCCACGCTGTTGCAGCGGCTGGAAGCGCATGTAGCCCATGGCGCACTTGTCCTCCGTCCTGTAGAAGCTGTATTCAACGCCATCTAAATTCGAGAACTCCAAGTTGGCCGCCGATGCTGCAAGAAATACGTGTACAATAATGTAACTAATCAGGCTGAAGACTGCATTTGAGCAGGTGTTCTGGTTCGAACCCAAAATGTGACGTGCAAAGGTTATCAACCAGAAAGTGACGATGGGAGATTCGAATACGGAATGTTAAAACGCGGATGCGAACTCAAAACGAAGCTTCGAACTCAAAGCTGAGTTGTGGTAAACTAGCTTCACGGAAAGAAGCTGGTTCAAATCCAGAATGTGACAACTGAAGATTCAAATACAGAATGTCTAAAACGCGAATTCGAGCCCTTTAAACTCGAAGCTTCGGTTTAGAGTTGTGGAAAATTAACTTCACGAAAAGGAGCTGGTTCAAATCCAGAATATGACAACGGAGGATTAGAATAGAGAATGTCTAAAACGCGAAGTCGAATCCTTCGAACTCGCAGTCTCAAGCCAACAACCTGTGTTTAGGGGGTCTGAAAAACCAGATTAGGCTGCGATCCTAACTAAAGATTATGTATATAAAATTAACGTACTGAAGCGCATTAAATTGTTCTCTTCTTCACTCGCGACGCTGGCCGCATCCTCAGTGGATCCGGGCGGCACATCACTAACACCACGTAGCCAGTCCGTCATCTGCAAGAGTTGGTTTTGCGCCACGTTGAGTACGGGCGCCGGAGCCAGATCAGGCGCTGCTCTCGGCTCAGGGGCTGGCTCGTCTGCAGCATAGAATTCCTTTGGGCGCGGCATTGGATCTGCTTCTGGTTCTGTGTCGGAATCTGAGTCCGAGATTATTCGAGAATAGTTTTTGTGTCGCGTTCCGGTTTTTAGTGGATAGTCATCCTTAGACCGCTTTTGGGGGTGTTCGCATGTTTTTGTTGCTGCCTTGCGTTTGCTTTGCCGTACATCTGATCTCTCCGGCTGCTCCATTTGCTGCTCCTCTTCTTCGGTTATTTCGGGCAGCCGGGATATGCCCGCGTCCAGTGGCTCCTGCTGACTGATCCCGCTTACGCTTTAGCGTTCCGGAACTGCGTTCTCTGGTCCCGGGCGCTCTGTCATCACGCGGCGTGCTGCTACAGAGCGGCGGTCTCGCAATCAACGAATTGGTGCGATTCTGAGCTGATCTTGCCTTGGACTTATCCTTTGCGAACTTGGTATAGGTGGCGAGCGAGCGCTCAAAGAACGTGAACTTAAAAGGATCGCTGACCGTGTGCACCCAGGTGTTGCGCAGCGGAACCTGACCACGTTTCGATCTGCGAACTCCAGCTGCAAATTTAAAAAGAATATTATTATTATTATTTTTTGGTTATTTTCACTTTTTAGTTTTACAAATTTGAGATTCCTGTAATGAAAAATTACGCTTTCTAGCTCAAGCTTTATTGCTCACTCTTGCGTATTGGATTATGTTTAGATGAGTCAATCTGTTAATCAGTCAGTCAGTCAGTCAATCAAACATGTTCTAACTTGTATCATTAATAAAGGTCTAAGAGCTTATATGAAAACTAAACTTTCTGGCTATGGTCGCTTATACTATGTTTTGCTCATCAGTTAATCAATCAATCAATCAATCAGTCAGCTAGTCAATCAGACATTTTCTAACTTGTATCATTAATAAAAATCTTCTATGAAAAACTAAGCTTTCTGGCTATGGTTGTTCATCAGACCATCAAACAATCAATCGATCAGTCAGTCAGTTTGTCAGACATGTTAATACTTACTTGTTTCGTCGTTTCCGTTAGTTGCATTCGCGTCCTCCGGCAACGTCTCGTTGACGAGTGTAATGCGCAGCTTATCCAATTCGCTGTCCAATTGGTTCTTTCGCTTTTTTCTGGGCGGAGGCGCAGATGGTTTTTTGAATAGAGCATCATCTTCTGTTGGCTTCTTCTGCTTCTTTGGCTTCTGCTTCCTCTTCTGGCTCTCTTCCTGGCTAATCGACAGCTGGAGAGCCTCGCGTGCAGCTCGACTGGTGCTCGGCTGTTCATCTAACGGAATTGGCTCCAAGTTGGATGCATCTGGTGCAGCTGGTGGTGTTGGCGTCTCCATGCGCAATTCCTCCATACACGTACTGCTCGCCTCTGTATTATTGTTAAGCTGTGCCGGCAACATTGAATCCTCCTCCTCAGCAACTGCGCCTTGTGCATCTGTGCCTTGGTGTACCTGCTCCTGCTCCTCCTGGGACGGCTGTGGCAGAGATCGGCGCGACTGGCGCGTATATCTAATGGCGGCTGGCGAAGGCGGAACAATTTGTATATCCTCTATAACCTTAGCTTGAGAGCTTTCTGTCAGTTCCTCCGCCTGCTCCTCCATTGCGTAATTGATTTCTTTCCGCGGCTCTGCACTCACAGCAATAGAATTAAGGCGCACCGACCTGCGCGAGCATCGATTGGCTGCCGGTGAAGGCGGCCTAATGGGTACATCCTCCAGTTCAGTAGCTGCATCTGGTCTTTGCTGCACCTCCTCTTCCGCAGCCATGATTTCATCTGGCGGCTCCGGCAGAGATCTTTGAGACTGGCGCGAGTATCTTAAAGAGGCTGGTGGAGACGGCACAATGGGTATATCCTCGACAATCCCAGCCGGAGAGGTTTCCATTGGAGGCTCTTCGTTCGCAACAAGAGAACTGAAGCGCACCGATCTGCGTGACTGACGCGAGTATCTTAAGGAGGCTGGCGGAGAGGGCACAATGGGTATGTCCCCGACAATCCCAACTGGGAAGGTTTGTGCCTGGTTTTCCTCTGGCGGCTCTTCGTTGGCATCAATAGAACTGAAACGCACCGATCTACGCGACTGACGAGAGAAGCGCATGGAGATTGATGGAGGCGGCACAATGGATATATTCTCGATAATGGAATGTGGCGGCGGTGCGGGTGCGATCTGTATGGAGCTGTCGCTTAGGCGCTTTGGCTGCTTTGCCGGCGCCGGTGACAGATTATCCTCGACATCCGAATTGCCCTTGGTGTAAAGACTGCGTTTAGTGTCCGTTCCGGAGCGCGATCTGAGGCGTTTCTCAATAGCTTGCGAGAGCTCCAAATAGTTCAATAGCTCGGTGGTCTTAAAAGAGATTTTAAATTGGAATTGGAATATGTTAAGAAGCAGGTAAGATTAGTTAAACTCACCATGGGTGCGCCACGGCGCCTGGAGCGCGAGCGTCGCGGCGGCTCCAGCAACGTTGAACTATTAAATTGTTGCATCGATAAGCTACGCCCCATTGCTGCGCTTTTGTTGAGTCCAGTAGAGGCTACACCTGGCGCTGGCAAAGCATTTAACTCCAAACTGGGTGCAGTCACTTTGCTGGGCAAACCTTCGCCCTGACCAGACAGATTACGGCGCAAGATCTCCATTTGTATGCTCTGCTCCAGGGCCAGCTGCTGCTCCATGATGGACGGCTGCTGCTGCTGCTCCCCGTTCTGCTGATAGATCCTGCCCAATGAATTGCGCTTGCGCAAATCAAGTATCTCAAAGTTGCTCATCCGCGCCAGTTCCTCGGCAAACTGTTCGCCATTGATGGCCGGCCGGGGAGGCTTATTGAGTGCCACCTGTGCGGTCTTCTGTGTGCGCTGCTCGGGTAAGTTAATTGTGCGCGTGCAATGCAAATCGAGCAGCTGCATGGGCGCCTCCTGGCAGGACGACTGCCTGCGCCGGCGTTGCTGCCTGGTTGTGTTGCCGCCGGGCGGCGCCAGGTTTAACGGCGCTGTGCTCTCCGTATTCTCAGCGTCGCTCTCGTCGAGCATGGTATCATCATGAATATTATCCGGACTGCAAGTGGTTTGTATTCCACAGCTAACAGCAGCTGCTGCTGTTGCGGCTGCTGATCTTGGCGGAGTTGCGGGCGCAGCTGACGTCTCCTTTCGTGGCATGTGCTCCGTGTCCGGCCCGACTTGCTGTGACGTTCGTGTTGACTCCAGCAGCTCCGATGTGCGTCTTACACGCACTCGCGGCGCCCGTGGCGGCGTCTCCACCTGTGGCCTCTGCTCCTGGGTTTGGTCGCTTTGCTGTGCTATTCGTATTGCTTTCTGCAGCTGTGGCGAGCGTCTCAAACGCACACGAGGCTGTCTTACAGCGTATGAATCCGTGCGCGCAGGTGACGGAGTAGCAGCCTTTGCTGCCAGCTGTCCCATGGTTGGGCTCCTGCTTGAGGTCTGCCCTGGCTCTGTTGCCTTTTCTATGATAAAGGTGCCCCGATTGCCCACGCTAGTTGGTGTGCCTAGACGCTGTGATGTGCTCGTCGAGGGTCGGTGTGATGCTGTCGTCTTGGCAAGCCGCTCGGCCTTGCGGTCCATTTGCTTTAGATTTGACTCAAAGCTAATTTCGAAATGGTCATGTTGCGGCAGAGGCTCAAGGGCGGCGCCTACTGCTGCTGCTCCTGGCGAACGCTGCGGCAACCGCTGTGGCGACTGCTGCGGCGATTGCTGCGGCTTCCTCTGTTGTTGTGGCGACTGTCTGGTTGCGGGTTTCTCTGAAGCAGGCGTGCTACTAACTGTGGGCAGCTGTGAGATTGTCTAGTTATTGGGCAGCCTCTATTGAAACATTGCGAAACTTACAAAATCAAAGGAGCCCGTTGGCTTGCGCGTCTCATTTACAGCATTGTCGAACTCCTGCTGCAGTTCGCGCCGGCCGCCCAGCTGCGAGCGTCGGTTCAGGGCCACACGACGCAGTCTATCCGGCTCGGGCAGGGCGCTTCCACTGCGTGGCGCCTGGAAGCGTTGAGTGTGCGCAGGCGAGACGCTATGGGAGCGCCGCGGTGGTGGTAGATTCTCGTGTGTTGGCGAATTGGGAAATTCGGGTTGCGGCTGTGACTCTGTCACCAAATGCTGCACATTTTCTGTAATGGGTAGATTAAATGTCTCGTGTAGCGCTTGTTTCTTAGCCACTCTCTGTGTACCTTTTGTCTCCGCCTGCTGTTGTTGTTGTTGCTGCTTTTCTGGCAGTTTGATCAAGTCAACGTCTACATCAAATGACACATCGTAGCCGCCAAGCACGTACTGTGGCGTCGCCTTTGGCTTTGGAGCGGTTTTTAGTTTAAGAAACGCCGTCAAACGATTTGCATCCGGATTGTTCTCATTCAGAATGTCATCCAGCTCGCGCATTGTGTCCTCACTTATTTGCGGCCTGCAAAAACCAGCTAAATTACAGTGTGCCCTGTTATTTTTTGTTGCTGCACTTACATCTTGAGTTTTGCGCCTTACGGCAAATTGTTTATTAAAACTTCTTGTAAGGGAATTTAAAACGAAATGTTTAAGTGACGCCGTCGTATTGATGCGCGCTGCTTCAGCTCACTTGCTATCCAACACTGAAATGCAAGACTATCGCTGACAGTGCTAAGAACATCGATAAGTTGTTGTATCGATGAAAGCCATTAGTGAAATGACACCTACGGTTAGAATCAGTGCTGCCAATTGGCGCTTTAAATCCAAGCCATAAATAGCTTTAAGCAGTAAAGATTGGCAACACTGGTTATGGTTATGCTAGTAGGATGACACCTGCAATACCAATGCTTTAGGTGTCATACCAGCTTAAGTAAACATTGGGCGCGCTGCAAAATGAATTTCAATGGAATAAATATACCCCAAAAGCTGGTGCCGCACAACTATTTGCAGCTGGGTTTGGCGGCGCAGCGCGGCAAGCAGCGCCAAGTCAAAGAACTGCTGGAAAAGGTAGCGAAAATAACGTAAAACAATAAAGAGATAAGAAATTGTTTGTTTTGCAGCGAAAATTGCCGGAGCATGGTTGGCGGGATGAGGAGATCGAGGAGCTGGTGCACCAGCTGGCCGCATTGGACAGCAACAATTTCGCACACAATGTGGGCCTGGGCGAGCGGGAGGCGCGCATTGTGTGCAGTAAGTAAAAAAAATGTCATTTAAATATAGAAAACTTGAAATTGTTCTCTTGTATAATTCAGAGCTGGTCGCGCGGCGGCATTACAACTTTGGCCATGGCATCGGGCGCTCCGGAGATCTGCTGGAGGCACAGCCAAAGGCAGCCGGCTCCACGCTGCTGGCCAGTCTGACAAACGCTCTGCTGCTGGATCTGCTGCAGACGCTTGGCCTGCAAAGCTGTCGCGGCTGCTTCCTGCTGCCCCTGGCGACGGGCATGACCCTGACCTTGTGCCTGCAGGCGCTACGCAAGCGTCGACCAAATGCCAAATATGTGCTCTGGTCGCGCATTGATCAGAAGTCCTGCTTTAAGGCCATCACCGCCGCCGGCCTGCAGCCCATTGTTATACCCGTCCAGGTGCTGGCGCATGAGCACGCCCTGGCCACAGATTGCGGCCAGTTCGAGCAGCGCATCCGGGAACTGGGCGCCGCCAATATACTCTGTTTGTACAGCACAACCAGCTGCTTTGCGCTGCGCAACTGCGACAGCATTGTGGAGCTGGCAAAGCTGGCCAAAAGCGCGGCTTTGCCGCATCTGGTCAACAATGCGTATGGACTTCAGTGTGAGGAGATCGCCGGCCAGCTGGAGCATGCCCAGCGCGTGGGACGCATCGATTACGTTGTCCAGAGCACGGACAAAAATCTTCTGGTGCCTGTGGGCGGCGCCATTGTGGCCAGCTGCGATGAGCAGCTGCTGCAGCATCTGGCCAGCAGCTATGCAGGTCGCGCCAGCAGCTCCCAGACGCTGGACGTATTCATGACGCTCCTCTCACTGGGACGCAGCGGCTACCAGGCTCTGCTGCGCGAACGTCGACAAAATTTCCAATATCTCAAAGAGCGACTGCAACAATTTGCGGCAGAGCACGACGAAATCGTGCCGCAGAGCAACAATAATCGGATATCCCTGGCGCTCACCGTGAGCACACTGAGATCTCTTGGCGCGGAAGAGGAGGAGCGCAGCGTGACCAAACTGGGCGCCATGCTGCACTCGCGCGGCGTGTCCGGCGTGCGTGTGGTGCCCGTTGGTCAGACCAAGTCCATCGATGGCTACGAATTTAAACGTGGGTATAAGATAAAGCTTCATTCGGTCAATTTAAATTTAATTTATTTGTTTATTTAATTTGTTAACAAATTAAGTAAAGAAACAATGTAATATATTATTATATATATGCAATTTGATCTCTATTTAATTTTAATTTTTTTTTTCAGATTTTGGCTCGCATCATGAGCAAATGGAGGTGCCTTATTTAACTGTGGCCGCGGCCCTAGGCATCCGTCGCCCGGATATCGACAAGTTCTTCGAGATCCTGGACAAATGCTGGACGCAGCTCAAGAAGGCGCCAGCTTAGCTACTGCAATGTTGGAATGTATATATGTATATCTCTAATCTTAAGTCGGGTGCATATAAAAAAACAATTGTAAACAATTTGACTAAGCATAGCTTAAACTAGTTAGTATATAGCTTAGATCTAGCGATTGCTCGGCTCGTTCTCCTTGTCGTTGACCTTGCGCTGGCGATCCCGGCTCTTGCGCTGCTGCAGATGCTGCTGCATGGTGGCCTCGATTTGGGTAAGCGATGTCTGATACTCGAGCTTGATGCGCTCGTATTCGCGCTTCATGTGCGCCTCCTTGTCCTCCGCGTACAGCTTGTAATTGTGAGCGGTGCGCTTGGCGCTCTGATATCGCAGCTGGGCGGCGCGCATTGCCTCCTCGTGGCTGTCGCGCAGCGTCTGGAGCTGGTTGCGCCAATGCTGTTCGACCTGTTCGATAGATTGCTTTTGTTTATCCCATTCGGCCATGACGGTTTTCATGGAGCGTCGCTCGGACTCGATGCTCGCATGCTGCTCGTCCAGGTCGCGCAGCAGGTCCGCAATGCGTTGATTTTTCGACTGCAGTTCGCTGCGGCACTTGTGCAGCATTTGCTTCTGCTTGTCCTCCTGCTCGGCCAGCAGCTCTTGCATTTGTTCGCGCTCGGCGAGTATCGTTTGCTTCAACAGCTCCACCTCCGTTTGGCGCTGCTGCAGATCCCGGCAGACCAATTGATATTCGCGCTGCAGGGCCAAGCTGCGCTCCTCCGTCTGCTGGACGCGCTGCGTAAAACGCTTCAGCTCGGCGGCAAAGAGCTTGGCCATCTCGTCGCGCACTCGCTGCTCGATGCGCTTGATCCGCGCCTGCGTCAGCTCCGGCGAAGCGGGCGACGATGCCGCCTCGGCTTCATTTGCCTGCTTGGGTGAGCTGGTCGCCTTGGCTGCCTCCTGTTGCAGCTGCTGCTCATATAGCTGCGCCTTAGACTTGAACTCCTCTAGCAGCATCTTCTGCTCCGCCGCCTGCTCGAGCTTCGCCTGCAGCTCCGCGTGCAGAGCCTGCGCCTGCTGCAGCTCGCTTCGCAGCTCGCCCAGCTCCTTGGCCTGCATGGAATTCATGTTCTGCAGCTTAAGCATTTGGATTTCAAGCTGAAAGGAGATTTGGTTAGAACAACGCTCACGCTTGAAACACTCCGCATCCTACCTTGGTCAGCTCGGCCAGCTGATCGCTGCACTTGCCGCATTTGGTGGAGCTCTCCTTGGCCGTTTTGAGCACCTCCTCGTGCATTTCGCGCTCCCATTTCTCGCGCAGCAGCTGCAGCTCACGTTCGTGTCGCAGCTTCTCCGTGTCGAGTATTTTCGTTAGCTCCTGCGCCTTCAGCTCCGCCAGCTGCACATTGCGCTGCAGCTGGGCAATTTGCTGGCGCTGCTCCTGCAGCTCCTTGATGCTGTCCGTTTCGCTCAGCTTGCGCAGCTGATAGCTCAGCGTCTCCTTGTCGTTGGCAATGTCCGTGTAGAGTGTCTTCAGGCGCTCCACCTCGCCCTGCGCGTCCTTCAGCAGGATCTTGTGCCGTTCCAGCTCCAGGCGCATATTGTCCGCGGTGGCCCGCGTGCGCAGCTGTCGATTGTCATCCGTCAGCTGTTCGTGTTGGCGCCGCAGCTGCTCGTGCGCCAGCTGCAGTTGCTCCAAATCCAGCTGCGTCTGCTTCAACTGCTTGTCGAGCTTTTGACGCTCTGTCGTTTGCGCCCGCGTCTGTTGCTGCAGTGCATCCCGCTCGGCCAAGAGTGCATCCAATTCGGCTTGCAGCTTGGACGCATTCAGCGTGGAGTTGTGCTGGCGCTCGTCCAGCTGCTCCTGCAGCGCCCGAATGCGCGTCTCCAGACGCGAATTGTCCTCCTTCAGCGTGGCCAGCTGGACGAGAGTTTTGTTCTCCTCCGCCCGCAGCGTGCTCAGCTCATTCGAGCGCTCGTCCAGCTGTTTCTCCAGCTTGCGCACTTCCTCGCGCTTGTTCTTCAAACTGGCCAGTGCCCGGTAGAGCTCCTGCTTAATGTGTCCCATACGATCGGCAGGATTTAGGGGCGTGCTGCCCATCAGACGGGATGGCAATCGATTCGGCGTCTCCATATCGGCCTGATGCTGTTGTATCAGCGTATCCATCAGATCCAGCTCCGCCGTGGTGCCATTGACACGCTCCGTTAGCTGCGCTATCGTCTGCTCCATGCTGGCCACCTGGGCGTGCAGATCCGCGATGCACTGCTGCTGGCACGTATACTCCGCCTCGTAGTTGGGCTTGGCGGCCAGCTGCTGGAAGCGCCGCTGGGCCACATCCAGCGCCGAGTTGAGTTCATTGATTTTGGCCGCCTTGTCCAGCAGCATGGACTCGTGGCTGGACTGCAGCGCATTGTAGCGCATATGCATTTGATCGAGCTCCTGTTTCTTCTTGTCCAGCTGATCGCTCAGCTGGCTCAGCTGCTGCTGCAGTAGCTCCGTTTGGGCGCGCTGATGCTCCTCCAGCTGTTTGATGCGCATATCTGTGTTGCGATCCTCACGCCTGTGCTGATCCCGCTCGACCATGTCATATTTACGCTGCACATCGGCGAGCAGCGTCTGGGCCGTCTCCAGCTGGCCAACCAGCTGTGTGTTCTCCGTCTCCAGTGAACGCTTCTCGCAGCGCAGCTTCTCAATGTTGTTGTCCAAATTGGAGCACTTCTCCTTGCTATCCACGAGCAGCTCGTGCGTGTGCTGCTTCTCGCGCAGCGCCCGCTCCAGCTCGGCCTGGGTTATGGTCAGCCGCTTCTGGTACTCATCGATTTTCTTATGCGCCTCCGTGGCCAGCTTGTTGATGTTGCTCAGCTCGTGCGTCTTGGACTCCAGCATCATCTTTAGCTTATGCATTTCGCTGGCGCTTACAAACTCCGCCTGCTGCTGCTGGGCGGGCTGCTGTGTTGGCAGCGGCGGCAGTTGATGCGAGGGCAACAAATTGGAGGTATAATTTGTTGTCGAGTCAATTGAGCTCTGGTCGTCGTCGTCATCCAAATCATCGAAAGCATTTTCCAGTAAATTCCCCAGCTATAAAATATGTATGCACAAAATAATTACAAATCATTTTGGGTAAGCAAGGCTTGCGTCGACTCAAATGCCAATAGCTACCTCTGCTTCGCGTCTCTTTTGATCCTGCAGCGCTTCTTCCTCCTCCTGGCGCTCCAGCGTTGAATTTACCTTGAGCGTATCGGCGCCCTGGAACATGCTGACGCCGGGCGTGTTCATTTTGACGTCCGTTCACAATTAATTTAAATTTGAATTTGAGCTAATGGCGCAGGCGCTGATTTTTTGTTTTTTTTTTGTTTTTGTTCTCGACGTCAAGTTGGGTATGCAGCTCAGCACATTAGCTTGCTAATTTTGAGTAGACGTTTAATAACTCTTGCTTGGATCTATGGCATATCAACGCAACTCTGTAATCATCTTCCCACTGTTTTATTAATTTTTCACTACAGCAAATTTATATTATAATGCTAAATACCGAAACACCACTGATTGCATGTTTAAACATGTTGACTTTCCACACTTGATCAGCATACCACAAGCTAGTTCAGACTATAGTAGTATGGCAGCACTGTGCTGCTTGTGGTGGCCGGTCGATAATGCCTAGGGTAGCATATCGATAACATGAACACAGGGCTGCACACATTAAAAATTAACCAAAGTGATGCGTTTAATTTAAAAAGAAATTATGAATACAACACTTGTACAAAGATTTGTCTTGCTTTTTTCAAATTTTTTCAGTTTTATTATTATTATACAGACTGTCCATTCATAAACGCACTTATATTGGGACATTTATCTAATTTCTCGGCATCTATTTGGAAAACCTTGGACAAACGTTTCCAACTTTGCGCATCAAAGTAATAGAAGGTGCCACGCTCTTTTGTACCATTTTTTTCATATTGATTAATGCCAGGAATTCGAGTTATCCAAATCTTCTCCTCCACATGATACCGCCACTCGCGACTATGCCTGTGTTAAAGAGAAACAAAGTTTAATATCAAATAAAATCAAGAGAATTGGGCCTTAATGGGACTTACAATTCAGCAGCTGCCATTAATTGCATTATATCACCGATATTCGTGTAGAACAGGAAAAAGAGCAGATCCTCTTGCAGCTTTTTCAGTACCGGCGCTGTGAGCTTATCTCTAATCGCAAAATTGATCAGATATTCGGGTGGCACGCTGTACTCTACGTCTTGTGCTCTGTTAAGAAACAAAAAAAATGTATCAATTGGATTTCAATTTGAATGCAACCGTGTTGCACGACGATAAGTCCATAAGCAGCCCGGGTGCAAGAAGTTTGAACTATCGATATCGTAATCGATATCGTTTGTATTCTATTTTTTAAAAAGGGGCGCCAAACTATTCGTAATTGGCTTGGGCGCGCTCACCTGCAGGGCTGTTCCACGAACGGTCCAGCGAATGTTGGATGCAAACTCTCCTGTGAATTCAGATTCAGGCCAAGGCCCGTTAGATCCGTGCCCAGCGATAATGTTACCAGATTTGGATCCGTCTCGGCCGCCCGGATGAACGTCAGCAGACCCACCATGCCAAACTGATTGTTCACCATGCTCGCTGGTATGTTTGTGACCTTGCCTGCAAGTTGAGATTGAGATTTGGTTAGCATGTGCGAGAGAGATCTATAGGTATTTGGAGCTTACCATCTGGCGATGTTTGTACGCCGCTCTTCACAAGTTTATCATTGCTGGAATTATCGTTCATGTGTTCGCCGCCCGCTCCGCTGCCCGTGCCGCTGCCGAGGCCGCCGCCAACGCCCATCATTGCATTGTTGCCGGTAACGCTGTTGACACCGCCGCCACCTCCGCCCCCGCCGCCGCCAGCGCCTACTAAACCTACATGCGTCGCATTTACCACACCGCTTGACCCGCTGCTGCTGCTGCCGCCGCCACCAACAACAACGCCGCCCAGGCCGCTGCCAACGGCGCCGTGACCATTGCCGCCAACAACGGCGCCGGAGCTTCCCGCACCGCCGCTGACCACAATTGAATTCATTGCCTTTTCCGTGCCATCCAGATTGTTCTCTGTGATACCACCGACGCCTCCGCCGCCGCCACCTCCAGCAGCGCTGCCAACGCCGCTGCCGGTGCCCAAAGCGTTCGTTGTGCCATCCGAGTTCTGGGTGCCCGGTAACGCAGGAAAGTCCTCGTTCGACATCGTGAATTCCGATTGCTCTGACGTTGGTTGCTTCACCATGCCAACTGAAAGTAGTTCCAAAGCCCATCAGTCAACTTGACAGAGTACAGGAATATATATATTTATATATATATATAAAGGGGATTATCCTGCTACTAAAACTTGTTAATTCCAACACCACAAAGCAATTAGTAAAAAAGAAACAATTATCCTCGAGAGTTCGAAGATAAACATCCTTGTGGACACAGTAAGAAATATATATATCTATAGTAAGCAGCTATTGTCTAGCAAAATTGAACTGTTTTTTCATCATTCACAGAATATAAATATACAATAACAAAAACATTAGCACAATTTTATGGGCAAAAAAAATATAAATAGAGAGTTAACCGCAACCAATTGTAGTTTGTAACAGAAATGTAAATAAAAATAATGTGGATTTTTGTTTTGAACTCACAAGAGGTAAAGAAATTACCGTAGGGTTTGCTGCCCGGCGGCTGGAGGGTATTCGATTGGGGCAGTGTCTGATCGTTCTGGCCGCGCGCATTCGTCAGCGATGGAAACTCTGTGGGATCGAGCAGCGCCGGCGTTGATGAGTCCGCCCCGCTGCCGCCACCGAATACATGAAAGTTATTTAAAGGGCCGCCGCCGCCGCCGCCACCGCCTGTCCCAAAGCCGCCGCGGCCGGATTGCATAAAGTTGCCCATGTTCGACTGCAAAGGAAACGATATGAAGTATAAATATATATATATATATATATATATGAAGAATGCAAAAGATGCACTCACCATGGGCCCGCTGCCCAGGCCCTGCATGGCACGACGCTCCACAAACGGCCGCTGGCCAAATAGATTCGCATTGCGATTGCCACTCGATAAGGCGGGACCTCCGACGGATAACTGCGCATTTCGATTCGGCGATAACTGAGGCGGCTGTTGCGTTTGTTGACCGTAATTCGCAGCCCCGGGATAGGAGGTTGCGAAGTCTGCACAACGAAAAAGAAAAACATATTAGAAGAGATAGTACAGATGTCATTGATGCTACTTACCGGTTTGGAACATGCCGGACGTGGGTGTTACATGGCCGGACATGGAGCTACCACCAAAGCCGCCAGTTGTGCGGCCCGTTAAAGCCGCGTTTGCTATGCTTCTGGGAGGTTGTTGAAAATTTAAATTCGCCATAATCTGCAAACCAGAAATAAACACAAAAATTAAACAATTATTTAAATAAATAAAAAGAAAATAAAGACATTTATTCGCCTTTTTATGCAGCCTGGTTTTTGCATTTGATTGGCAGCTCAAGCGCTGTTATCGATTTCAAAGCCAGATCAACAACAAATAATCGATAACAAATCATAACATTTGTGATGCAGTCGTGACGTGTGTTGTGTGTGTTTTGGCGCGCACCAGACACGATATACATACATATGCATAGTATATACCAATTGGCCAACAACAGCAGCAACAAATCATGCGAGGCCGGCTGTTGTTTATCAGAAAGAAACGTTGATGCAGCTGAGCACGAGAGAGGGTCAAATTTGATGTATGAACAAGAGCTACGTGACGGCTGACTCACGTTAGATTCAAGGAGAGGGAGAAACAGAAACCAAATCGCGCACATTTGATAACAAAACCGAAAACCGAGCGCAGATAATTATTGCGGCGCGTTGAAAATAACACAAACATATGCTTATAAATAAATATAAACAAGACACACAAATGGGTACTGCTCGTTTTTTTTTTCGCTGTCTGAGTTTGTCTGATGCTCTGCATTTTTGTTGTTGGGGGCGGGTTTTATTAATTTGCGGCTTCGATAAAGCCAAGGTCGCTGGAAAATTTACGTAACAGTTACAGACAACAGCTACAATCAGTCGTAATCAAGCTGTAACAGCTAAAAAATAAAGCACAGCGAATTTGAATACACAGCAGGTAAACAAAGTAGCGTTCACTTTGCAATACTAATTCCGATTAAATGGCCGCGCGGGCATCAGCTGTCAAAAAAGCAACAAAAATCAATGGACACGGCATACGTCAGTGTGTGCATAAACACACACGCACGCACACACACACACACACACACACATCCGTCTAAAAACCAGCCAGACGAGAAATGGCACACGAAAGACCGCACAAAAAGCAAATGAAAAAGGATACGCACTTGACATAGACGATCGATTTGTAACTGTGTGTGTGTGTGTGTGCTTGAGTGTGTATGCAGCGCGCACAATAAACGATGCTGCTTGTGTGAGTTTTGCTGATCTGCTGTTCTGGCTGCACTTGCACCTCTACCCTGATTATTGTTTACTGCATTGTACCTTCTGTATTCCTTTCCTACACGCTCTCCTCTAGTTGTTTGCTTCAACTTTGCTAGACTGATTGCCCGATTGCTTTACAGCGTCGGTTCGCCGATGCTGATCGTACGGGTTTGTTCGCTATGTATGTAACTTCATCAGCTGACCAATGGATGTTTTACAACACTGAATTCGCTTACAACAAATTGCAGCGAATTCAACATTGGCCAATTAGCGTTTAGCGCTAGCCTTGAAACGGAAAAGCGAGCTTAAGCCAATAGCAACTAGATGGAACTGTGAGGGCTGAAGGCCTGGCGGTTGTTTACAACACTTACCTAAATGAACGTTGGATGATAATGCTGCTGCTTCTTCCTCTTCTGCCACTGTTAATGCTTCGGTTTGCCGACTACTGCTGTTACCAACAACAACATACACTGAATGTTTTGTTCTCACCGCATTTAACATTCCAAAGCGACGGGGACGTTGTTGTTGCTGACGCTGCCACTGCCGCTGTCGCCGTCGTCTGCTCTTGCGTTTTGTCAGCTGCTGCACCAACTGACGCTTGTAATTGTGAACTTGAATATGCTTAGTTTTGATCACTCGACTCTATTTACGGTTACAGTTATAAATGGCACTGGCACTGACACACACACGCAGGATACACGCTCGCACGCATACAGGCACCCACACGACGAAGATGATGCGCAAAGTGTAGCCGCAACGTGCGGAGAGAGGTTAGTTGGTATTTTTCCGCGCCGTATCGTCCCTAAATATATTGCATATATATACAAATATATATATGCATGCACGTACACACTCGCGCTGTATTGGTAACTGTGTATTGGTGTACTTCGTCGTGCCTGCCCGAGAGCAGGAGTACCGAAGGTTTTTTCTTTTTTTTTTTTTAATATGTGCTTTCCTCCTTGCCTTGCAGCGCAAAGCGGCGGTCTACACAATTTTGGTCTGCTGCAGAGGCTTCCAATTCAAAATGTTCATAGGGTATTAACACGTTTTGTTGTTGTTTTTGGCTTGTTTTGCCTTGGTTTATGTATAATATGTTGGTTTTATTTGTAAGTAAATAATTGCTTGCTATTGCGCTGTTGCCACTGCTTCTTCTTCCTTCACTGCTTCCACAGTATGTGTGTGTGAGTGTGTATGTCTCTGTCTTTGTTTTCTCAGTTCATTGAAATTTCACCCGAACGCGAATTTGGGGTAAATTCGCTTCGCGATTTGCGCACCTTTTACGCCGCGCACAATTAAACGCACTTAAATTCAAAATAGACAAATGCCTATTATTTTCAATTGCAATGCTATAAACAATTTTTGAGCGTTCGAAAAACGCTTAAAATGTACACAAAATACGTTCCGCAAAAAACTTTTGTGGCTCGTCACATACGAATACAAATACACAAAAGACGGAGACGGATGATGGTTATCGATGAAGCGTTGTTATCGATAGTAGCGTTCACAACAGCAACAGCAGGGTTGCATTGAAGGTTTTAGGAGTGCAAGGCACGGCGCGTTATTAACAAATACGGCAATTAAAAAAAATGTATAATTAATTGGTTGTTATTTAGTTGTATGTGAATGAACTTAAGCGTTGCTACTTGCTTGGTCGTTTCAATTTTTTAAAGTTTCTATATTATACGTATAGCTAGACTGCACGTGCCTGAGCCGCCAATCGTGTAATTTGCATTTTTGGCATTGACATTTGATTGTTGAAAAATATTATCAAATTAAAATATGGCCGATCCGAATTCAGATGACGAGAGCGGTAAGTGCATAAAATATTTTGCTGTGTCAGCTGTACTTGAATGCCCTGTTTTGTTCAGGTTCTGGGTCCGGTTCCAGTCGCAGTGGAAGCCGCAGTCGCAGCGTCACGCCGCAAGGCGGCAGCGCACCGGGGTAGGTTTTTAAAATTTCAATTCGGGCATTATTTATGATATATTGCCTGTTCAGGTCGCCCCGCAGTCGTAAATCGGGAAGCGGCAGCGATCGTTCACGTTCTGGGTCCAGATCCTCGCAATCACGGTCTGGTTCCGGTTCGCCGCATAGCGCACGCAGCGGCTCAGCGGCAAGTCGACGCTCGCGCTCCGGTTCGGCGCGCAGTCGGCGCTCCGGTTCGGCCCGTAGCCAGCGCAGTGGCTCAGCGCATAGTCAACGTTCCCGCAGCGGCACTCCCCGTAGCACCCATAGCAAGCACAGCGGCAACGCAGAGTCCCGCTCCAACTCGCCGAATCTACAGATTGACGACCAGCGCGCCAATTCAAAGAGCAAGAGTCGCAGTCGCAGCGGCAGTCGCACTTCCAGATCCAAGAGCCGTTCCCAGACCCGTTCCCGCAGCCGCACACGCTCCAAGTCGGGCACACCGCGCTCCCGGTCAAAGTCGGGCACACCGCGCAGTCGGAGCGGCTCCGCCTCCGGCTCGGGCAGTGACATTGGCGTGCCCAAGAAGAAGCCACGCCGCCAAAGCAATTCGGATAACGAGAAACCGGATAGCGACACAGCCGCGCCCTCCAAGGCAAAGAAGGCGCGCCTGATTGACTCCGACAGCGAGGAGGATGTGCCGGTAAGCCCTACTGTGTTCCATGTGTTCCATCTGCAGTTAACTTATCTTGATTCTCCAACTATTTGCAGCCCAAGAAAGCGCCCGCCGCTTCGGACATCTTTGGCGATGCGGATGACATCAGTGATGACGAGGACCCGGCGCATAAGTCTCCGGCTGGCAGTATGGCGCGCTCTCGCAGCCGCAGCCTGAGCAAGTCCCGCTCACGCAGTCGCTCCATGAGCCGCTCACGCAGTCGTTCCAGGTCGCGCTCACGCGACGCCGAGCCACAGTTGACCGTGCCCAAGGAGGATGAGCCGGAACCGCTGCCGGAGACGCGCATCGATGTGGAGATACCGCGCATATCGGCCGATCTGGGCAAGGAGCAGCACTTCATCAAGCTGCCCAATTTTCTTTCGGTGGTCACGCATCCCTTCGATCCGGAGACGTATGAGGACGAAATCGACGAGGAGGAAACGATGGACGAGGAGGGTCGCCAACGCATCAAGCTCAAGGTGAGCAACACAATCCGCTGGCGCGAGTACATGAACAACAAAGGCGAAATGGTCCGTGAGTCCAATGCGCGCTTCGTGCGCTGGTCCGACGGCAGCATGAGCCTGCATCTGGGCAACGAGATCTTCGATGCGTATCGCCAGCCCCTTGTGGGCGATCACAATCATCTGTTCATACGCCAGGGCACGGGTCTGCAGGGTCAGTCGGTGTTCCGCACCAAGCTGACCTTCCGGCCGCATTCGACGGAATCGTTCACACACAAAAAGATCACCATGTCGCTGGCGGATCGCTCGACCAAGACAAGCGGCATTAAGATACTCACACAGGTGGGCAAGGATCCCACCACGGATCGTTACTCGCAGCTGAAGGAGGAGGAGGCCAAGCTGCGCCTGGCCATGCGCACCCAGCACAAGACGCAGCCCAAGAAGAAGAAGGCCGGCGCCGGCGAGCCGCTGATCGGCGGCGGCGGCGGCAACTCCTCCTATCAGCATGACGATGGCAGCGACGACGAGAATGCGATCAGTCTGAGCGCCATCAAGAATCGCTACAAGAAGGGCGCCGGCGGCGGCACCCAGGCGGAGCCGAAGGCCTCCACCATTTACTCCTCGGATGAGGATGAGGGCTCCGATTTTGAGGCGCGACGCAGCAAAAAGGTCAACAAGGCAAAGGCCAGCAAAGCGCTGCGCGATTCCGACAGCGAATCCGACGTCGGCAGCGGCAAAAGCGGCGGCGACCGCGCTGCCGACGCCGGCAGCGCCAGTGGCAGCGCCAGCGGCAGCGACAATGAAAGCCGCAAATCCGGCGGCAGCAAAACTGGCACTCCCAGCGGCAGCGGTTCCGGCAGCGCCAGTGGCAGCGGCAGCGACAACGACGATTAGCCGATGCTCAAACCGGAAGCCAATGTGCCCACAGATACTAATAAAAACAGTGTATTAGGGACATAATATGACTTAGCTTAAGTTGTTTTTAGCCAGGGTTAAAACTAAGTTCTGTGAATCAAATAAATGGAGTTATCTTAAAAATAGTAGCACAAGAGTTGTCGAATATTAAATACCCTTTAAACGTATGACATGTGTGCGGGATATGCCTCTAAAACTGTTTCCATATGTTATAAAGCAAGCGACAATGATGATTAGCCGATGCACAAACCGGAAGCCAATGTGCCCAGAGCCACTTAAAAATATAGTGTATTAGGAACATAATATGACTAAGCTTAAGTTGTTTTTAACCATGGTTAAAACAAAGTTCTGTAAAGCAAATAAATGGAATCATCTTAAAAAAACTTGCAGAAAATGCTTGTCGAATATTGAATACCCTTTAAACATATGGGCACTGTGTGGGGTATGCTTTGAAAACTTTTGTTCCTGCATGAGATATTCTCTTGATTTTGATATATAGAAATTGTTAAGATCGTAATTGTTATGTTTTGTCAAAAGTTAACCTAATTGTTCCTTGTACAAAAGTTCATTTTTAGGGATTCCAGTGAAGATTATAATTTATGCCTTGGCTTAGGATAAAGGTTCTTCCTCCTCCTAACTCATATCGAGCGATATGTTAGCTTTATGATAAGATAGAAATTCTCATTTTCCGAGAGAGTTCCAATTGATTCAATTGATTGTTAACAGACGAATGTTTGTTTTTCTAAATATATATATTTTTGTTTCCATAAATTATTGCTTAAATATGTTTTGTTTTTTTTTATACAATTAGTCTAAGGCGCGTTCAACTTGTGACGCTTTCAACCCAATTTTATATTTGTTACAATCGGTTTTTTCTTAGTTATACAATTTATATCTACAACTGCATTGAATATCTTTAAGTTTCTTTTTTTTTAAAGGGGAGGTCCACGTTCTACTGCCAAAGATTAAAGACAATATTTCTGGTGTGTAAAAATCTACAAAAATTAATTACAATATTTTGCTTTTTGCTTTGTAAACAAATCTACGAAATTTATAAATATCATAAATTAGGCATTTTACGTTTTGTTGTTCATTTCAAAAATTGATTGTGCGACAATTTGTTGTCATTAAGTTGGTTTTTTTTTTTTTTTTTGTAAAGTTTATAAATGCTAAATCAGCTTTGTAAAATTGCTTTGTTCGGTTAAAACTAGCACAACAGCCGATAAATATATATGTATATATATATATTACATGACAGTTATTAATTTTATATATGTATATCATCTGGATCTGTGTCTGGCATTACGCAATTCGAAATAAGGCAGCTCCGTTCTCTGGGCTCTACAATGGAAATGTTATCAGCTGCATGCTCTATAGGAAAAACTTGCACAATGATCTTAACTGTTTTGGCATTAAGTACATCAAAATAGAAAAGAAAACAACAACTGAACTTTCGAAATACTCTCGACTTTTGCGATTTTTCATCTATATAATACTCGCAAAAGGCACAAACAATTGCAATCGGGTCAATTTACAGAGTTGGGTCTGGAACAGTTCTTCTTGGGTTTATCTATGGATAGGCATCGACTTATAGCTAATACGCTCGCTCTCCATGGAGTCCATTGTCCGTTGTGTGTTCTTCTTCTGGTTGTTGTTGTTTGGAATCCATTTCTGTTCCGTCTCCTGCTCCTCCGTTTATCATCCTTGCCGCCTGATAACACGCTCGCGTTTAACAAAGAATTATTAAAAAAAAATAATTGTTGTTTTATAATTTTTTTGTTGTTACGAAGAAAATTGCACAAAATGCATTAAGTGGCCATTGGACGGGGGGATTCTTCATCAGCAGGCCTGCAAAGCAAGAAAAAACAATATTATAATAATAAATAATATACAGTGAAAGCTCTACAAACGAACAACAACTATTTGTGATTCCCATGAAGCACATGCTGCTGGATTTGAACCGGCGACCGCATTCTCGTTGTGTTCCTCCAGTTTCAACAAATCTTTCCTATTCAAAACTCCCCCTAGCTGTGCGTTCTTTCAAGCGGGCTTCCACTGTACATTGTGAGGTTTAATCGTTGCTGTTGTCAGCTGTTTAAGCGACGTACTGGAGCGTGACCAAAGCCTCGGACTACGAAGCTCCGACCGGGGCTGGGCACTTGATATTGTTTAGCACTTATGACCGAGAGAGCCGCGACCTGGTGCAGAGCCAGATCTTATCAGGGTCGGGGGGGCCCAGGCAAATGGTTGCATAGCATGAAAGTAAGCGCGACTAATGCCGCAAAATTAATTGCACATTTTGTACTAAAGCTGGGTGTGGATCTTAAACACACACAGCACACACACACACCTGACGTTCTTTTGTCTCTCCAAGTGCATTGAACCCTTGGCTTGACAGGACAATTCCAATTGCTTAACAAGTTTCGCCAAGAACTTTTCTAAGTGTTCCTCGCTCACAAAGTCTGTAATTGATAGAAATCAATAGAAATTGATTTAAGCTGTTTTGCTTGAGTTAAATTGAATGCCACGCTGTGATTAGCTGCACCTTGAGCTGATAAAAAATAAACCACAACAACCGCCCGTCGGTGGTTGTCACCTTAGGCAGGTGCTAAATGTTAACGTTTCGGATTGCGATTGTCGTGAATCGCACATTAAATAACAGAATATAAAAACCCAGCTAATGAGTCAACCGATCAAAGTACCCCCCTCCTCCTCCTGCTCCTGCTCCTGCTCCACCCGCTCGTCAACTTACGTGCAGCGAGTGTATCGAGTTTGTCTCGTAGCCGCCCTTGCTCTGCATTTGGGTTGAGATCGCATTGAGGCGGTTGGCGGATAGCTCCACATCGGCGGAACCAATGTGACCGGTATGAACGAAATTTGTCGGATTACCGATCATCGAGCGATCGATGCGCAGGCGTTGATGCGGTCGGCGGGAGGGTGAACGCTGCTGCTGGAAACAGCATGAGAACCACTGCAGCCAGATCTCCCCAGTGGATGCCATCTTCTTTCTCTGTGCCAGCTGCCCGGACTCCCGTTCAGTCTTATATTTATGATTATTGCTGCTGTTGCCGGCGCTGCTGTTGGGTTGGACTACGCCGCTTCCAGCCAGATTGACGTCCTTTCTCTGGCGTGCAAAACACGCGCTTGCCTGCAAGAAGAAGAACATTAGATGGGTTCATAGAACATATGGGAAAAAACAAGATGCTCGGGGCGAGAAGAAGGGGCAGATTGTGCCTAAAGTAAAGGAAATGTCCCAGATCAAAGCTAGCTGTCCGTTAATAGAGCGTTCACTGTATTTAAATGTTGTTCTCGCTCTGCTCCAGTTGTTGCCATCTTTTCACATCGCCACGCACAATACACAATACCTCAATTCCGCAAACACAACACCTCCAAAATGCGATTCGACAGATTCCCCCCCCCTCGAGACGAAGCTGGGCAAATGCCAGAACCACTTTTTTACTGTTTGTATAGCCTCGGGGGGTTAGCCAGGCAGAGTTGGAAATAAAAGCAACAATTAATTGGCACTTTTGTGTAATTAAAATCGAAGGCAAGACACAAAGCGTAGACAAAAGAAAGATTGTTAGCAGAATACAATAAAAGAAAAGACAGAAGAAAAGACCTATTCGGGCACTGGGCGAGCTGCATTTGCTTTTATCATTGACAGCGTGAATATCATTTTGCGGTTTGTTTCTTTAGCTCTTTCGATTCAGCTGAATCAATAAATATTATGATTCTTCAGCTGCGACGACAAGGCGCAGTGTGATTCACGCCAAGGGCTGAGTTTCATTTAAATAATTTATGCGAAATAAAATAAATATTTCATTGGGTATTTTGCTTAAGTATTCCAAAGTTTTTAAATGTACTTTTGACAGCTTTACAATACTAGTTTGTCCTTTTTAACATTCGTGCATTCAAACAGACCAGCTTACTGTGCTTAGTGTTGATTGAATGACAGACTGTCTGTCAAACCGTTGTTGACAGTTTTCCACGCCACAAACTTCTTGTGCTTTCTACGCAAGCTGGCACGCACACACACGCACATAACGTGTGTCATGCACTCTTCGCTGTTGTTGTTGTTTTTTTTTTCTGTTATTTTCAGCCGGTGTTTTACATTTTGTCTGCTTCTGCCATTTTCTTGAGCAATTAAAGCTGCTCGAGCGTCTTTAATGCGCAGTGAAAACGAAATGAAAGTGGCAGACGGAGACGGTTTGCGAGCTGGAGCTGGAGTTAAGTTCCTCGTAACAGTGTGTGGGCCATTGTATATACATACATATGTATGTACATACATACGTGCAGCAAGCGCTATCTTTCAAATCGTAGCGCGTGTCACAACAACAACAACTACAACAACAGCACGTAACTGCAGGAACTGAATGCGCTAAAGCGTTTCAATTTTTGTGTGTCAAAAGGTTACTAAAGTGAGAGATGCTAAAGAGATAAAGTTTGCGCCAGTCAAACGCACATATACTCAAACACTTGCATATGTATGTGTGTGTGTGTTAGTTCATGCTCAGCCGCTTTTGTTTTCCACGTCAGCCGGCGTAATTAATGTGCTGGAAATCGAGCTGCTGCCTTTATCAAGCTGTGTCCGCAGCGCATAGAAAACGAAAGCTCAGACACCGTTAATTATCAATAAAGCGCACGCACTTATGCACTAAATGTGCGCGAGAGAGAGGGCAACAGTTAAGACCACCATGCAAATTACTTTGCAATAATATCATAAACAAATGGATTTCCAATGAGCTTGTGCCAGCGTCTGTTTTCGCTGTTGTTGTTGTTGCTGCTGTTGTTTTCTGGCAAATGTTTATACATTTGTATTTCGTATTTTTGTATGTTAATTTTACACTCGCTGACATCATCAGATCAGCCGCAAGCCGGCAACAACGAGGCGAGGTTATTGAATTTCGCTCTCCCCACCAAAAAAATAAAAAAAAGAAAGAATAATGCTTAACAGTAATTACCTTTACATACATATACAACAAATATATATACTTTTAAGACGATTAACTATGTGTACTATGTACATAACAACTTTTTAAAGAGATTTCGTTGAGGTAACGGTTAACTGGAAGTACTGTTATTGTCAGCTATCATAGCTAAATTACGCTAGTTTTAGAGGTTCTTAGCCGGAAACATATACATTTATAATTGATTTAGTTATATTTTGGAATTTCAGAGAGTTGGCAACTCTGTAAAAGTCAACAAACTTTGCGTCTCGTTGAAAAATTATACATTATAAACAGCTTTTAATATTTGCTGTGTGCAATGTGCTGTTAAATTAAATGTATCTCAACAACAGCTTCATTTTAGGCTTCATAGGGGGCGCCACTTACAATTACGTTAGCCTGCATAAGCCAACAAATTTTGCATAATCGGGGGAGCAGCAATGCCTTTCTTCTTCTTTCTATATCTATTTTATGGCCGCATTTGGCAATTTGAATGTGACCCACATAACGCCTGAAAAGACAATTCACACGCGTCAAAGACATAAACAGCATTAACCAGCCACCACCAAAATGAAGACATTTATTTTGCACAACGGAAATGAAAAATGGTTGACAGCGATTGCAATCCAAATTATGTATGTGTATGTGTGTGTGCACGATACAATATTACATCATTTGGTGTTGGTCAAACAACAAGAGAGGCGAAAAGAAAGGAAGGGCATTAAGTATGCACGATACAACCAGTTTTGCATGCATATCAAACAAGTCGCACGGCGCAAGGTTCAAGAAACCGATTAACGATGACAAAATCCGGGCTTAATACGATAGCTCCAAATCAATATGGTTATTCATGATAAAAGAACGGTTTTACGATTTATTTTAAAAACATTCCATTTATGTTACATTTGCGTCTGGTTTCACAATTATCACTAGAGAACATTCACTGCACTCGACAATCATTTCACTTGCCCTCTGCTGCTCGCTTTGTGACTCATCGTCCAACAAGTATTGTCCGCCGCAGCGACAATTGTACGCATAGGCCCAGCTCCATGTTGTCGTCTCTTTGTCTGTGTCGGTTGCACTCTGCTCGCTGCCCTCCTCCTCCTCCTCTGCCGTCATTTCAATTCGAGTGCTGTGCATGTCGCTTAACGTTATGCTGGCATAGATATTGCTGTGTGTTTCAAATTTTGTCAGCAATAATTCGGCATCATATTGTTTACGCTTTGTGGGATCTTTAAGAGTATTCCAGGCCTCGTTTATCGCATTGAAATTGCTGTCGCTCTCCCGATTTGGGTCGCTCTCATTCGCGTTTACAGTTACTGTCTGCTCGTTGTTGTTGTTGTTGTAATTTATCGGGATGACATTGTAGTATTAATTGCTTATAATTGCGCTTAAGCTCTTCAAATGTTGCCGTTGCGCTCGCATTGAGCAGTTCATAGAAGTTCAAGTTGGACATCTGCAATATGAAACGAAATAAAAAACCCTTTTTATATATGAATATTTGTAATACTTACATTTAGATTTTAATAATTTAGCTTGTTGTTTCACATGTTTCTAGCCCGTAGATCAGCAGCGCGTCAATTTGTAACGTTTGCCAGCACTGGCACGGAGCTAAACAGCTGTTTGTTGTTTAGTTTTAGATTCTGCTTTGCCGCTGACACTCTCATTGGAATTTTATAAATCCTATAAAAAGCAATCTGCACCCAAAACCCGCAAACACACACACATACATACATATGTATGTATGTATGTATGTATAGATGTGAGAGTCGTCATTTTCCTTTGTGGCTGCGGAAGTCGCAACAAAAAAGGAGTGCTCGTTGCTAGGCGCTGATAAACCCGAACACGCATTTCTTTATATCGAAGCCATAAAGAATATTAATACATTTTTCATTTCTTTTTTTTTTTTTTCTATATTGGCCTTTGCATGTCGGCTAAACATAATTCAGCAAATCTCATTAATACCGTTATGAGAGTTCGCCTATTAAGTTGTCACTGGCAACGACAAACACACACAACACACACACACAACACACACAACCATACGCCGAATTTTGTCGCGAAAAAGTAGAACATTCAAATTGTCAAAAAGCAAGAGTCAAGCGGCAATTGCACTTGGAGAGAGGAAACAAGGTTAAGAAACTGGTTCGGCAACAAAAACAAACCGACAAAAAACAAAAAAAAAAATACATATGAAGAGCGCTGAAAAGAAAAACAAGTAAATCGTCCGACGCATGCATTGACCCAATTTAAAAATTAGCAAAAGGCATAAAAAAAAAAGTTAACCACAAGACGGATGAAAACTTGCGCCTCCGAAAATAGGGGGAAAGGCAAAATGTCAAAAGACAGGCAGGCAGGCTCAAACGAGTGTGTGAGCGAGACAGGGATATATGAACAATGTATTTTTTTTATATTTTTTTGTGAATTGCATTTAATTAAACGACCAGAATTAATTATAATGCCAAGCAACAAAGTCGGCACACACACATGCCCGTTCGCATGTTAGTTCGTTAGAAAAATCCAAACAAAAATCAAATTTGTATGCCCATGCACAACCTGCCCCCTGCCCCCGGCCCACGAACCATTGCATTATAATAAAATAAACTTGCCTTATAAGGTGTTGACTTTTTCCTGTCGACAATACAAACGTCGACGCTCTGCCGCTGTCGGTGCTGTGGTTGATCCCGTTGCGTTATTGCTTATATTTGTTGCTATGATTTTTGGGGGCAAATCGAGAAGCAGAATCAGGGCACATACACACACACACATATATGCACGCACAACACTTTACTTGGATCTTTGTGTGCTTAACACACTTTTTGCACAAACACACACACACGCGTTACATTTGCATTGCCACTGCCTAGCAGCACGTTTACAATACGTATTTATTTATATTTTCGTTTCATTTAAGTTAAGTGTAAACAAATTGGCACCGCAAGTGGCAAACGATCCGCTTTGACCGCCGTCAGAAATACACCTAAGAATAAATCTTTTAGCAGTGTGACAGCACATCGAAAGCGCACAAATATTCCTAAACGCGAAATGAGCATAAGTCGATTTTATACGATTGTGAACTTATCGCGATAGCATTCCTGTAGCAATTAGCATTTGTCTGCGTGCACTTGTCCAAAGCAACTCTGCCGTGTGACGCCTGAGCTGTCAAAGCGATTTCCGCTTTCTTTCCGTGCGGTTCTTAAACATGACTGGTTTAACGAACAGGGTAAGTGCCATAATTTTGGCAAATAAAACCATGTTGGCGTGAAGGGACAATATAACAAATGTGTGCAAAACATTAATTAAACCATGTGCTAACGGAAAATGTGCATTATTGATGATTTTAACAGCGCTGCAGCGTTGTTTTGAGTGCGCCAAAATTGTGTTTCGTGTACACGTGCCAAAAAGCAGCCACAAAAATGGCAGGCGCGGAAGTGCCTGTGAAAATGTATTAATACATGCGAGAAGCAATTGGTCCAAGGCCTGCTAATTGTGTCAAATGCATACTTAAAATGCATTCATTGCGTATTTTCTCGCGCTGCACACATTTGTTTATGCCTTGTCGCTCTACCTAACCTCATTTTTTTTTGGGATAAACTTAAACTAATTGTTTTTCTACATAATTTTTAGACCGTTGTTATTGATGGACGCGGCCATTTGCTTGGCCGCCTGGCCTCCGTGGTTGCCAAGTACCTGTTGCAGGGCGGCAAGGTGGCCGTGGTCCGCTGCGAGGAGCTGAACCTTTCTGGTCACTTCTACAGAAACAAAATTAAGTTTTTGGCCTATTTGCGCAAACGCTGCAACGTGAACCCGGCTCGTGGTCCCTTCCACTTCCGTGCCCCGTCCAGGATCTTCTACAAGGCTGTGCGAGGTACGTATCGATAAGTTGCTCTGTCCAGCCCCCGAGTTTGTTGTTTACCATGATGTGCAAACCTTATTACCTACATTATTTGAACGTAGAGAAAACCGTGTAAACAAAACATAACTGAGTGCAGGCAACAAAGCGAATGGCATTTACAATTGAACCTAATTTTATACATTTACTAATTGTTCTTTTTTCACATTGCAGGTACGTTTATCTAGCTTGTTTTGGTCTGCAACAACGGCTAGCATGATGATTGATATATTCTTACCTACATTATTTGAACGAGAAATCGTGTAACAAACCTTCAACTGATCAACTGGATTACCTCTCTCTATATATCTAATCTCATTTGAAATGTACACTAAATTATATGTTATTGCTTTACAGGCATGATCCCACACAAGACCAAGCGTGGCCAGGCTGCCCTCGCTCGTCTGCGTGTCTTCGATGGTATTCCATCGCCCTACGACAAGCGCCGTCGTGTTGTTGTCCCCATTGCAATGCGTGTGCTGACCCTGCGCTCTGATCGCAAATACTGCATGGTTGGACGTCTGTCGCACGAGGTGGGCTGGCATTATCAGGATGTGATCAAGAGCTTGGAGCGCAAGCGCAAGGCCAAGCTGCATGTCACGCTCAAGCACAACAGAGAGATGAAGAAGTTGACGGCGAAGGCGCGCGAGAACATTGCCAAGGCTGCTGAGCCCTTCAACAAGATCATCAAATCTTACGGCTACGAGGCCTAAACAATACGAGCAGCATAATCGTAGCGGTTTTTTTAAAAAGAGAATAAAACAACATCTAAGTTTAAAACGCCCCTGCAGTTTGTAAAATATAGGGTATTCAAGGACGCGCAGGGTTCCAACTGGAAAGCTTTGCACAGCTGATCGCAGAAAGCTTTAGCAGCAGCAGCAGCTGTGCTTCGATTACAGCTGATATCGTTTTTTCCAGCTAAAGTTATCGTAATCGATCATTTCGGCTCTCACATTTTGTGTTTCACATCTCGCCATGGCAAGCTTCAAGGACAAAGTAATTATCGTAACAGGCGCCAGCTCCGGCATAGGAGCAGCTGCCGCCGTCCATCTGGCCAGCCTGGGCGGACTGCTGGTGATTGTGGGTCGCAATGAGGCAAAATTAAAGGAAACAGCGGACAATATTCTGGCCGCTGGCGGCGTTGCTGCGCTGCAGCTGCAAGCTGACATGGACAAGGAGGCGGATGTGGAGCGCATTGTGGCAGCAACGCTGGCCAAGCACGGACGCATCGATGTGCTGGTCAACAATGCAGGCATACTGGAGCGAGGCACCATCGAGACAACATCCCTGGCCCAATACGATCGCGTGATGAACACGAATGTCCGTGCGCTCTACCAGCTAACCATGCTGGCCACTCCGGAGCTGGTCAAGACCAAGGGCAGCATTGTCAATGTGTCCAGCGTGAATGGCATACGCTCATTTCCGGGCGTGCTGGCCTATAATGTGTCCAAGGCAGCCGTTGATCAGTTTACGCGCTGCGTCGCCCTGGAGCTGGCTTCGAAGGGTGTGCGCGTGAACTCCGTGAACCCGGGCGTGATTGTTACCGAAATACATAAGCGCGGCGGCATGGACGAGGCCACCTATCAACAGTTCCTGGAACACTCAAAGACCACACATGCCCTGGGTCGCGCCGGCAATGTGGAGGAGGTGGCGAAGGCGATTGCTTTCCTGGCCAGCGATGCGGCCAGCTTCACAACGGGCGTCAGCCTGGCTGTGGATGGCGGCCGGCATGCCATGTGCCCGCGCTAAAAAAGTAAAAAAAACAAACATAAATCTGTATATCTGTTGGCATTTAATGGATAATAAACAATAATCGTGATAAACAGCTCAATTAGCAACTTTAAACGCAATTCGAATTTCACAACTTCGAGCTTCGAGAGAGCGCCAGCAGAAAAAAAAGTGAGTGTTGCTTATCGATTTTATTTGCTATCGAAATAATTCCAATTGGAATTTCACAACTTCGAGTGTTGACAAGTTAGCTATTTTCTGAACAAACTAAAACTAGCTTATTTTAACTAAATATTTTGATCAGAAGCTCGTCAATATAAAACTTTTGGTGGAAAACGAGTTTCTTAAAAGCTCAAAATATTCTTTAAACTGATTTTTCTGAGTGTTGTGCGAATAAGAAGGTCGAATCACAAAATCTAAACGAAATTAGCAAAATGAAAATCAGGTGCTATATTGGATATAAGATAATATATATATATTTCTCTGCTCTATACTTGGTCATGTGCACTTAAATAACAAAGAGAGAATGAAAAAGTGTTAGCTAGTTGTCATTAATCCGCCATTTTTAGCTATTTTTGCTCGTCGTTAGTAGGGCAGCACTGACTGCAATAAAAGTAACTGGGCTGTTATCGATTAGTCTTGTTATCGACTTGGCCACTTTGCGCGCTGCTGTCAACTTCAATGTCAAACAGAGATATCACAAGTAGTTGAGCCGCTGTCGAAGGCAGACGCATAAGAAATATGCCCAATTTCAAAGATAAGGTGATTATCGTGACAGGCGCCAGCTCTGGCATAGGTGCAGCCACAGCCGTGCACCTGGCCAGCCTGGGCGGGCTGCTGGTAATTGTGGGTCGCAATGTGGACAAATTGAAGGAAACAGCGGACAATATTCTGGCCGCTGGCGGCTCGCCGGCGCTTCAGCTTCAAGCTGACATGGACAAGGAGGCGGATGTGGAGCAAATCTTGGCTGCCACACTCAAGCAATACGGCAGACTGGATGTGCTGGTCAATAATGCGGGTATCATCGAGATGGGCAGCATTGAGAACACCAGCCTGGAGCAGTACGATCGCGTGATGAACACCAATGTGCGTGCGCTCTACCAGCTAACCATGCTGGCCACTCCGGAGCTGGTCAAGACCAAGGGCAGCATTGTCAATGTGTCCAGCGTGAATGGCTTACGCTCCTTTGCCGGCGTTCTGGCCTATAATGTGTCCAAGGCAGCCGTGGATCAGTTTACGCGCTGCGTGGCTCTGGAGCTGGCTTCGAAGGGTGTGCGCGTAAACTCTGTGAACCCGGGCGTAATTATTACGGAACTGCAAAAACGTGGCGGCCTGGATGAGGCAACCTATGCGAAGTTCCTGGAGCGCGCCAAGGAAACGCATGCACTGGGCCGACCCGGCGATGTGCACGAGGTAGCGGCAGCAATTGCATTCCTCGCCAGCAATGATGCCAGCTTCACAACGGGCGTCAACTTGGCCGTGGATGGCGGTCGTCATGCCATGTGCCCGCGTTAAGATAGGGCAAAATAAACAATATGTACAAATGAGCTCTAGTATAATCAATTATATAGATGAGTACAAGATTATTCCTTGGATCTGTCTGCGCCTCATCAAGATTATTTGCTTTGTGAAAGGCTTATGACTGGCTAGGGACTATACAAGACATCTTTATTTCAAAAGGCACAAAATAAATGCATTTAGTTATCTTTGGTCAGGTTTGGTTGTGGTTAACGCGGGCACATGGCATGGCGTCCGCCGTCCACAGCCAGGCTGAGGCCCGTGGTGAAGCTGGCCAAATCGCTGGCCAGATACGTAATCGCATTGGCCACCTCCTCTGTGGTGCCGGGTCGGCCCAAGGCATGCGTGGTCTTCGAGTGCTCCAGGAACTTCTGGTATGTGGCCTCGTCCATGCCGCCGCGCTTGTGTAGATTCGTGACCGTCACGCCGGGATTAACGCAATTGGCACGCACGCCCTTGGCCGCCAGCTCGAGGGCCACGCAGCGCGTAAACTGATCCACGCCCATTTTAGAGATGTTGTAGGCCAGCACGCCGGGAAAAGAACGTATGCCGTTCACGCTGGACACGTTGACAATGTTGCCCTTGGTCTTGACCAGCTCCGGGGTGGCCAGCATAGTCAAATGATAGATGGCACGCAGATTGGTGTTCAGCACGCGATCGTACTGCTCCAGGCTGGTGTTTTCAATACTGCCCGTCTCAATGATCCCAGCATTGTTGACCAGGACATCCAGTTTTCCGTATTGCTTTAACGTTTCGCTCCACACACGCTCTGTGTCCGCCTCCTTGCTGATGTCGCCCACAACCAGAGCTGGTGCGGCACCAGCTGCTTTACACTGCTCGGCCACCTTGTTCAGATTCTCCACATTGCGTCCGTTAAGCGCTAGGCAAGCACCGTATTTGGCGAATTTAACGGCTGTGGCAGCGCCTATTCCGGAACTCGCGCCTGTTATTAGCACAACTTTGCCGGCGAAATTCATGGCACGCGAGAGCTGCTGATTAGATTATGTAAGCACTTGCTCGGCTTTAAATGCGCATCTGCCGCAGCTTTTATTCTATTTTGTTTTGTCTTATTGCCTTATTGTTTTCTCACCGTTCGATTTGATAAGAGCGAGAGCGCAAGATCGCTGTTCAGCTGTTGGCAGCGTTGCCAGATCGTGGTATCAGCCACAGATGGGCTGCCTGCTTGGCAGGCACAACTAGCTGCCAGACCGCTTCACATCTCTGTTAACGACTGTCAAGCGGGCTGTCAAAAGATTTAAATTTTATGTTGTTGCAATTACTCGTATTTCCTATATAAGAAAGCTTTATTTCAAAATTTAAAAAATGCATTCAATTATCTTTGGTCAAGCTTGGCTGCGGTTAACGTGGGCACATGGCATGGCGTCCGCCGTCCACAGAGAGGCTGAGGCCCGTGGTGAAGCTGGCCAGATCGCTGGCCAGAAAAGTAATGGCATTGGCCACCTCCTCTGGGGTGCCAGATCGACCCAACGCATGTGTGGTCTTCGAGCGCTCGAGGAACTTCTGATATTCAGCCTCGTCCATGCCCATGCGCTTGTGTAGGTTGGTAACTATAACGCCGGGGTTAACGGAATTGATACGCACGCCCTTGGGCCCCAACTCGAGGGCCACGCAGCGCGTAAGCTGATCCAAGCCCATTTTCGAGATGTTGTAGGCCAGCAAGCCCGGAAATGAGCGTATGCCGTTCACGCTGGACACGTTGACAATGTTGCCCTTGGTCTTAAGCAGCTCCGGAGTGGCCAGCATGGTCAAATGATAGATGGCACGCAGATTGGTGTTCATCACGCGATCGTACTGCTCCAGGCAGGTGTTCTCGATGCCGCCCGACTCCATGATGCCCGCATTGTTGACCAGGACATCCAGTTTTCCGTATTGCTGCAGCGTCTCGCTCCACACACGCTCCGTGTCCGCCTCCTTGCTGATGTCGCCCACAACCAGAGCTGGTGCGGCACCAGATGCCTTACATTGCTCGGCCACCTTGTTCAGATTCTCGACATTGCGTCCGTTAAGCGCCAGGCAAGCGCCGTATTCGGCGAATTTAACGGCTGTGGCGGCCCCTATGCCGGAACTGGCTCCTGTTATCAGCACAATTTTGCCGGCGAAATTCATGGCACGCAGCGCATCTGCCGCAGCTTTTATTCTATTTTGTTTTTTCTAAATGCCTTATTGTTTTGTTCGGCGTTTTTTCAAAGCGAGAGCGCAAGATCGCCGTTAAGCTGCTGGCAGTGTTGCCACACCGTGTAATCAGCGCTGCCCGCTCGGCCGTCTGCTTCAGATTTTGTTAAACTTTGCTGTCGAAATGGTCGACATGTGAGGCAACCTTAAATAAAGGATTTTTAAGTTTTTGATCAGGTCGTTATTTTTGGATAACTATACGCTTGCTTTAATGTCAAGATCAAGAGCGAGAGAGAGCGCAGTTGGCTGTTAGAACGCTTCACAACTTCTGGCAGCGCTGCTAGCCTCTGTTAACGAACGCTCGCTTAACAGAGCTGTTAAGAAAATTTAAATTTAAATGCTTTTGCAATTACTCGTACATATTTTTGTATTTATTGAATTATGCAACTTGTTCATCACCTTTACATGCATATGCCACAGCACATATACTTTTGTATGTCTCTGCATGTTTTAATACTATTTATTATGTGTGTGTTTTTTTACAGCGCATTGATATATATCATTTCCATCTCATTATTAAATCTCAAACAACAAAACTGATTTGCGTCTCTTAAAGTTTTTTCCATTTGTTTAAAGCGCGCGTGTTTTGACTGCTACAACTTTAGAAAAATATATAGTATATGTATACCGTTATATATATGTGTGGTGTAGTTAGCATAATATTCGATTACATGGACTGGGTACAAATTTTTGTATACAATTTCCTTTTGTTTTTTCGTTTTCATTTTGTGTTTTAACAACTTTTCGTTATATATTTTTTTTTATAGTTTTTGTCAAGTTCTTACAGCTTAATAAATGTTACAAATGGAAGTAAAATTCATTTATAGTTCTCTCTACAAAGCTTGCTATAAAATTGCTCGAAATTTTCTGTGTCTTGTTGAGGAGAGGGGGGGGGGGGGGTTTCTTTAAATTTAACTATTTCTTTTCTAAGGCGAACACTTTCAGTGCATAGCAAATGAAAACTAATATAAAGCTGTATAATTGAAACAAAAAAGTTACATATTTGTTTTTTAGCGTTTTTTTCTTTTAATGCATAAATAGTTTTTTTTTTTGTGTATGTTTTTTGTTTTTAATGATTCGTTTCGGTTTTTTCTATGCTTTTGCTTTTAGTACTATTATGTAATACAGAATTTTATGCTTAATACAGTTATTAAAAATTTTTAATTTAAATTAAACTAATTTTAAACTTAGACATTTAATAAAGGCGCGCCTCAAGCGTGCGCTGATTTCTTTTCTTTCTTTTTTTTTTTTTTGAGGGTTTCCTTATTTTGTTTTTTTTCAGCTTTTCATCAAACACAACAAACAATTCAATGTGTGTGTGTTTGTGTGTCTGTGTGTGTGTGTGGGGAAAATTATCAACTGGTATTTGGCATGAAAATCGATTTGAATTTTCAGACAAATATATAACGCATTAATATCAGTGAACTTAAACAAAAGGCAGATTCGACAGAAATTGGTAACATTTTGTGGAGAGGGGGACGGGGGGCGGGGAGGATCCAGTAAGGCGAGTGTGTGGATCTCAACGTGTGTGTGTGTGTGTGTGGAACTCATTTGCAGCTCGGCATGTTGTTGTTGTTGTTGCTGTTGTTGTTGTTTTGTGTAAACTAAAAATCTAGAAATAGTACAATACATATATATGGATAGTTAGGGCGCGAAATCCTCCATTTAACAAGGCGACAGCTTAAGAATTGAGATTTAATATGAGGTTCTCAATCAATTCACGAGAGCACACAACAAAAATTACAAAATGTAATGAGAACATGCGACAAACATGCGTTCCACATGCCATAATGTGTGTGGATGTTGAGTGTGACTGTGAGTGTGAGAGTGAGAGGGAGAGTATGTGTGTGTGCGTTTACAGCGTAAAATATATATAGAAAATACATTCAGGCCGCAAAAATAATCCACTCGTATTGAAGTTTAACTACTACCACCTTGTCCCTTATCATAGATAAGCTCCTCGCATATCTTGAGCAGATCCGCATTCTCCCGTGACTTTTGCTGCAGCTGCTCGGCCGTCGAGATGCGCGAGACTTCCTCCTTTTTGAGTAAAGCTTTCAATTTTTTCACCTCATCCGTGTGCTCTTTTGTTAGGGTGGCCATCTTTTTGTTGGCACTGCAAAGGGAAATAAGTTGTGAGTTCGCGAATTTGGGCACACTGTGCAGAGAGAGGAGAGAGAGAGAGAGAGAATTTGCATACATTTCCATTTGCTGCATGGCATGGCTTTTCATTTGCTCATATCGCTGCTCTTGCTGTCGCAATTTGTCCATTAATTTCTTCTTCTCCTCCAGCAGATTCTCCTCGATCTGCTTTAGCTGTGAGGTCATCTCCTTGCTCTTCTCATATTTGCTAAAACCAAGTAGGTTGCAATTAGTATAGATAAAGACATAGATTTCCTGTTGCTTCTTCTTACACATGGAGATCGGAGAATGTCGTTTCCAGCGACGTTAAGTGATGATAATTCGAATCACGATCTGTTTGCACTTCCAGCATTTGCCTTTCATGGTTTTGTACCAGCTGCTCCTTGTCATGGATCAGCTCTGCAATGGCTTTCTCGTACGCCTCAATGACGCCGCTGTGGATTGTGAGTTTAGTGAGATGGAAATATTATTTATTTATATTTGGAGACCCACTTGAGTTTTGCGTTTGTTTTGTCCTTTTCTGTAATCCGTTTGACCAGCGCCTCTTCGCGCTGTTCGGCATCTTTAAGTTTCTTTTCAATGTCCTCGGAGCGGGTGCTACGGGTAAATAATTTATTAACAGTTTTCAATACGTTCCACATCTTTGGAATCCATTTTCACTTACACTTCATTTTTGATTTTCTTCTCCAGCTCATCCATGTTGTTGTATTTGTTTGATTTGTCCTCCGAGTTCAGGCTGCGAAATACAAGAGATTTAATTATTAATGCGTTCCACAAGGATTTTCTTTAGCGCCACCTACTTTGAATTATCGAAGGTCTTGTTGCAATCGTTATCGATAACATCCACACTCATTTTTGCATGCTTCTGTGGATAAAAATTGGTGTTATTAATAGCTCGGTGTCCACACTCGGCACACTGCACAACTCACTCTTGTTCTATCCACTGGCGGCTTGAAATCCTTTTGAGCTGCAGCTGCTGCTCCTTTGGCACAGGGTTCAAATGTAAGCGACTGATTGCTGCCGCTCGTCTCGTGCTCCTCCAAAGTGGGACTCAATGCACGTGTTAAATTGTTGTTGTTGCTGTTGAGTATGTTCAGCAGCGCCTGCTCCTGCTGCTGTTGCTGCTGCTGCGACTGATTCACTGGCACCGGAGCACCCAGAAGCGGATCAAATTTCAATAGTAACGAGCTCCGATCGATGGGCGCATTGTTGCTGCCTTTTGTGTACAAATAATCGAAATCTGATGAATTGAGTATAACTGTGTTTGTTTGCGTGTGTGTGCGTGTTTGCGGCAGTTATGAATGTGTGCGTGTGTGTGGGTGTGTATTTGAGATGCGAGTGCATGCGCGTGCATGTTTGTTGTTGTTGAATGAAAAAGAGATAAACACAAAAGTTAGTTGACAAATTCGAAATATATAGGTATACATATATAGTACATATTATTAAATTGTATCAGATTTGGGATATTATGACGTTATTTCTTAAATACCTATGCATATGTATGTATGTATGTATGTATGTATAGATAAAGCAATAGAAACTGGGCACATGACAACGATTGGCGTTTGTGGTTTGGGCTTAGGCGACTTTGAAATGCGCTACAATCAGAATTAGAACTAATCAGAACATCAGATATTTCAATATGCGGCACTTCAAAAAAAACACAATTTAAATGAAATTTAAATGTTGTTTCTCTGTGTCGATGTACCCCACATATTGCATACACATAGTGCATGTGTAGCGCCCTAATGCCCAGCAAGCATCTGAACGCGCTCTCTTGTTCTTTGTGCTTCACCTTTGAAAACAAAAGCGGAAGGAAAAAGGCGACGACGACATTTAAATAACTTGCGGCATGACTCAAACTGGGCGCTACCCTGTAAAGGGGCACAAGTGTGGCCAATCCTTAAATCTTGAAACTAGCCAAAAAGAGCTAAATCAGCGTTTGCAGTTTAAATTGTCAAAATATAACTGTTTCTAGCTAAAATTGTCCAAACTAAGCTAGAAAACAGCTGAATTGGCAACACTGCTCCAACCCCGCCCTAATTGGGCGAGGTGTGTCGCACAGAAGCCGCATTATTTGGCCAACATGCGCGCAATATAAACAAATGTCAAATGGAAGCGGCTTTAAAAATAGTAAAACGTGGAAACCCGGGCAGGCCCAGATAAACACAGATACATGTGGCATATAAGAATGCGGGTCACTCAACTGCAGGGCGTAGGGAAACCAAAACAAAAATAATATTTTCCAAATACAAATCAAGAACAAAACAAAAGGCGAAGCCGCAATTGCCATTTGTGAGTCATTTTATGCAATAGTAGGAAGGCACGAAGTGGGTTGATTTTTTTTTTTTATTGTGAACCGTGAACCAAATGACAAACTGATGCATTGACAAGACACAATGGTAAAGGAAAGAGCGTGAGAGCGCGCGTGCGAGTCAGAGCTTGGTGAGAGTAGCTCTCGCGCGAAAAGTTTTCACACTGTGCTGCGTTTTAATTGCTTGTCCGTCTGTTTCTTGTCAACTTTTGCATTTTCAAGATTTTTTACAGTTATTAAAATACTCAATGTTAACCGTGACCACGCAGCACCCACACGCACACACAAACACAATCCAAAACACATGCACAGCTACACACAGACACACACACACAATCAATTTTTACGCTCTCGCTCTCATTGGAAAAAAAATACAACTTTTTACTTCAGTCTACGTCTTCAGCTTGTGGCTTTATTTATGCTTCTTTTTGTTTCCTTTTTTTTTTTGTTTCTTTCGCATTTTGTCATTGACACTTTTGTGTAACTGGGCAAGTTGTTGTTGTTGCTGTGTGACCAGCTGCTTTGTATTTGAGCGTATTTGCGCAAATTTCACCAGGCAAACATATCGCAAACATATGCTTTACGCAGCCAATACAATAAATATTTGTTTTTATATTAAACATTTTCAATTACATTTGCTGGTTTGCTAGTACTCCACGAAAAGAAGAGGCGCAGACGTTGTTGTTTAGCGACAACGCGACGCGGACAGAGGCTGTGGCAGCAGCGACAACGTCAAAAGTTGAAAACTAACTGAAATGGAATGCTAATATGCTTACTTTTCTCCGATGCCAATAAGAAAACCAGCGCACGCACGCACACACACCTACACACAGCACACACTCACACGAACTGAGTCAGAGAGCGTACGCGGAGAGTCGCGAGTCAAGTTGGATTCTGACTGGAGTGTGTGACAGTGACGCGTATGCAATGAGCAAGTGCGATGCGCCAGCGCCAAGAGAGAGCCTCGTCATATGATGAGCGTAAAACAACGTGTATGTGTTAGTGTGTGTTGTGTACACGTTGTGGGTTCTGGGGCTGCTTGCTCACTAGCGTAGTAAAAGTGCATGAGCAAGTTCTATGCAAGATTCTCATGCTTGGTGTGTGAGTGAGATAGTGAGAACGACCAGCTACGGGTGCAATGCGCTATGAAGAGACGTTAGTTATGAATGGGCAAAACAAATGTTTCACTTAAAACTTTGTTTTAAACAAATGCAAACAATTCTAGTATCTCTTTTTTTTTTTAGAAAATATTGTTATTCGATTCAAGCGCTTTCTTTGTAAGCTGGGTTCCACTGTACTTGCCTCCCCCTCTACCAACTAGACTTGAACGAAAGGCAGTTCTATCGATATGCACTTATCTGATTTGTATTGGGCTACAGAGCTGCATTTGTTTAGGTAACGATAACGATAATTGCGGCAAGTTTAAAAATTAATTCATTAATGGCAAATTAAGTGAAGTGTAAAGCGTGCAGTGGGCGAATCATTAAAAGAAATTATTTTGCATACATGAGCAATTTTTCAATTAGACAACGCCTTACGTTAATAAGCCAAAAATATAAATGCGCTCATCGGGGGCACACACACATACACGCGCAGAGGCAGTCAGACAAATGGACAAACGACAGTTCATCAATTGGGCAGCGTGACGTCACAGCGGAGACATTTGCGTTTATTTTGTTGCGGCGATTACGGCATACTGATAAGGGTTCGAGTGCGCAGAGAGCGAGAGAGTCAGAGACCAAAAGTGCTGTCAGATTGAGAGCGTAAGTGAGGGCGCACAAAAAACGTGCACCCAATTTGACTCCGCACGTGTGTGTGTGAGTGTGTGTATGTGCAAAGGGGCAATGCGGCATTTTCGAAGTACAGCGGCTGCATTAAAATGCATTCAAAGCAACAACAATAAAAACACAATAATAACATGCAGCCAAAATTATGCGCTTAATTGACGTCGCATTGTTGTTGTTGTTGTTGTTGCTTCCTTTCCTGTTTGTGTGCCGTTATGTTGTGGTATTGAAGTTCAGGTTCATTGCCTTGCATGTGGAGATTTATTTTTACAGTTAGACACAGTCTAGGCAAGCGGGTGGCACATGCAAACAAACTATCCTCGGCCCTGGCTTGTGCCCACATTTCAAGTTCAAATGCCAAAGCCGAGGTAATCTACCCCCCATCTCCCACGCCCTGGCAGCTCATGAGCTAAGGTCACGAATATGGCAGACGACGTTGATTTTAATGGAGAATTCGGAAGAGGGGGGGGGGGGGGGGATAGTAGTGGTGAGAGACGAGCACGATTATTAAATGAGTATTGTATTTAGAGTTGAGTGCGTGTCGTGTCACGTGTAACGAGCACGAAATCTAGCTATCAAGTTAATGTTCATTTTTAAATTGGGAATTATTCAAAATTATTAATTTAAAAATAAAATAAAATAAAATAAAAATAAAAGGTAAAAAAAAATTTGTACATAAGGTTAGGCTTCGTGCTCGTGTTAAAAAAGTACGACACGCGCTCATCTCTAATTTTGTGTAATGGAATTTTAGTAATCGGATGCAATGCGAATTGGAAGGGGCGTATGTTAGGGGGCGTTACTTACTGTTGTTGTTGCTGCTGGCTCCGTCCTGAAAGTCTGCATCATGGAACTGTTCATCGCTTACGCTGGCTTTCTTGCCCCGGGCCAAGCTGGCCAAGCTACCGATGCACTGCGGCTGCTTGAAGATGTCATCGGAAATGGGCGACATGGCGCCAAAGTGTTCCACATAGACATCCTCCTTTTCATTGCCGGCACTGAGCTGCTCCTTAACAGACAGCTTCTGCTCCTCGACATTAGTCGGGACATCTGCGTGGATAGACGGACGCTTGAGTTGGACGGGAAGCTGTTCCAGCTGCGGTTGGTGCTCTTGCTGTCCTGTCGACTCCTTGTCGACGCTGTGAATCGACTGATCCACATCCATGGGCTCCAGATCATCGGCCATGATATTCTCCTCGGTAGCCTCCAGTGCCGGCGATGCGTCCTGCTCCATGCAAAAAGTGCGTCGCATTTGATTTGTTGCCAATCCGCGCTGCTGCTCCTGCTCCCTGTGCAGATCCTCTACAGAGAAGGTGCGCCGCTGCTGCTGCTGCTCCTCCCGAGCTGCAAAGGTAGCATCCAATTGATTTTCCTCCTGGCCACGATCATACGCTTGGGAATCGATGAGCCGCTTGGCCGCCAGTTGCTCTGCTCGATCCGTGCTCACCGAGAAGGTGCGTCTTTGCTGGCCGCCGGCTGCGGCCAGCGGCACGCCAAAGGTGGCACGCGACGTCGGGCGTCCAGCTGTCTCAATCGACTCCGGACTGGCGCTGTCAAAGGTGCCGTTGAGTGGGGAACTGCCAGCGAGGGGATGCTGCTGCTGCTGTTGCTGCTGCGGCTCCTCCTTTGGGCTGGCGCCCGTCACGGTCAATTGTATGGGCAGCGGCGACCTGGCTATGACTCCGCTTAGGCACAGCTTTGGCTCGGTCGGGGGCTCATTGTTTGCCTGCTCCAGATATTGCATCTCCTCCTGCTCGGCGGGCGCATGCGGTGAGCGTGGAAAGTGCCTCGGTGACTCCGCCGGCGATCTTAAAGGGAAAGTGGGCGATGTCGGCCCAGAGCAGCCATCTTGCGCGGCATCACTTAAATCCAGTTCCAGTGCTGGCAACGGGTTGGGCTGCTTGGGTACGGGCGCAACAGTTGCCACGGGCTTGGGCGGCGACGCTTGCAATTCTTCCACGTGCCTGGCTGCACTCGAAATGACGTCTACCGTCTGCTGCCCTGGCTCTTCAGGTGGCTGGGCGTAGGCCTGCAAGGCCAACAGCTCCACCAGCTCCTCGGGCGTCTTCATGCGATGTGTGGGTATGGGCGGCGACGTGGGCAGCAGCTCCACGGGCGGCGCCTGCAACGTTGGAGAGATTGGAGCTGCATCAGTTTGGTGCATGGGCTGGTCCAGCAGTTGCTCTACAGATTGTGGCGTCTGCACTGGAGCAGATATTGGCACTGCAGAGTCTGGAACTGGTTGCTTCACATCTTGCTTCTTCTGGTGTGTGGGCAATGGTGGTGAGAGCGGAGCCGGAGCAGGAGCTGGCTGCGACATGGATTGTGCATTTGGCGTTAGATGATTCTCAATTTTGACTGAATCTGAAGCTGTGGGCACTGGTTGCTCCAGCGGTAGATCCACAATCGGGATCGTCTGCTGTACTATTGGAAGTATTGGAGCTGGAGAAGCAGCTGGCTGCGACGTGGCTGGCTCCTGCTGCATGAATTGTTCCAGCTTTGAGGATTGTTCCAGCTTTAGGGATTGTTCCAGCTTTGAGGATTGTTCCTGCTGCATGGATTGCTCCAGCTTGAAGGATTGTTCCAGCTTTAGGGATTGCTCCAGCTGTGAGGATTGCTCCTTTGGCACGGCTTCTACCTGCTGTTCCTCCACTCTTTGGATCTCCCTTTGCCCTGGCGGCTGCGAAGTCTCCTCCTCTTGCTGCTGCTGCTGCATTGCCCCGTCCAGTAGCTGCTGCTGCAGCAGCTGGCGATCCTCCGGTGCGAGGACATCCTTTAGCAATTCCATTGTCTCATTTATATCATCGACATCCATTGGCTCGCAGCTGTCGTTGTGAGCCGCATCGCTCAACGTATTCTCGAGCGTTGTGGCTGACGCATTGGACAGCTGCTGCTGCTCCAGAACCTCATTTAAGGCGCTCGAGTAGGCCTCCAGCTCGGACTGGTCCGCCGAGAGCTTGCCGCTGTTCAGGGAAAGGCACTCGGCATAAACATCCGAATCGGAGTTATATTCGTTCTCGTTCAGCTTAAGCGTCGTCGAGCTGAGCACCGGAGCACATGCGTCCGCCTTCAGTTGAGCTGTGGCGAAAATGGAGATTTATTCAAAACCAGGTTAATCTTTGCTTAGTCAACGGACTCTCACCTTCCATTTCGGCGCTGAGCGGCGCCAGTTCTGGTATTTGGGTCTCATCGAACTCGGGCAGACCCGTGAATTTGAGCAAAGGCTGTTCCTTGTCCCGCGGCGTGCTCGGCTGCGATGTGGAACGCATTGCCGCAACGAGCGCCTTCTGCTGCTCCAAGCTGTGCCGGGCCGGACCTGGCTTGACGGCCAGCGGGCTCAGCTGCAAGAAAGAAAACGAACAGAAAATTACAATTCAAAAATTAATATATTCTGCATTTTGCGCATCGCGTGTCAAATGAAAAAGAAAATTCACAACACAATCTTTGGGAGACTCTTGCGAGAAAAAAAAAAGAAGAAAAATTGTGAAAAATAAATAAATTAAGCGGGACAGCTAACGTAGTCCAAACAATTGGCAACCGAAACGTAAACAAGCCAAAAGCCAATTAAAAATTACGAAAATAATGATCATCATCATCATATCATTAAGAACATTTTTTCTATTGGAGATGGGGAAAGGGGGGGTTTAGTTTGGTTTATTTTTTTTTTTGGTTTAATAAAAAAAAAAAAAAAAAAAAATATCAACATCAACATCAACTTCATCATCGTCATAAACATGGGCGGCAGCAGCTGCCCGGTCCCAATTGGACGCAGGGGCGCGGCAGGGTATACAGCTGGTGACCAAAATAGGACACAATCCGGGTGAAAAGATCACGCAAAACACGCAAAACGTAGACCCTGAAATATTAAATACCCTTAAGAGATTGAAAGAAGTCATATGTGGAACCTATTCAACTTGCACTTAAAACAATCCACACTGCATTTTTAAGAAACTTTGATTGCATTCCACTTTAACTGAAATCTTACTTGTGGATTGCATTCATTATTATCTAAGCTAATTGGAATGGAACCTTTTGAACTCAATAATATCCACAAATTATAGTGGAACCTATTCAACACAATCTACACCCGATTTAGCCAAAACGACAATTGCATTCCGCTTCTGCCCAAATACACTACTTTAATAGCATTGATCGATGTTCCTTCGGGAATGCATTCATCACAATCTAATGAAATAGATGTAATGAAGTGGAACGTATTTGAAAAACAAAACAGTACAGAATCAATTTTTGTTCCAGCATAGCGCAGCATACGTGAAACGTATTCTTATATTCTAATCTTCCATTTAATGTTAGTACAGATCCCGAAAGTTGTGTGGAAAAGTGAAATCCGCTCAACTCACGTTCCACAACAGCTAAGCACATGTGGAACACATTATAACTTTAAACTTACAATAAAATAGAGCTCGAAAGCTAGCTATGTAGACCTTATATACATATAGAACAATAAAAAATAATAGCTTAACACACACGTGGAACGCATTTGGCATTAGGTTACCTTCTCAGGAACGAATACTATTGAAACAGAATTCTATCAGAACTATATTATAGGCAAACCGTATAACGCTGGCCACAACTGACCAAGTTTGAGGCAGTGACACGCCCACACGCCCACACACACACACACACACACACCCACACTCACAAAGACACACACACACACCCACACACAGAAAGACACACACACACTCTCACACAACACACATTCTCGTTTGGTTACCCGGCCGGGCACGAACGCCAAGCAAATGTCATTAAATTTAAAAGCAGCCCGAAACATGGTGTGGGGAGGAATTGGGGTAGGATGAGGTTAGGTGAGGCGCAACCGGGGTAAGTGGGTCGCCTGGCGGCGTCTGCTTGTTGGCAATGCAAAAAATGAGAAATAAATATCTGAATAGGAATTAAATCTGTGGCGTGTGGCGATGTCGGCGGCCAATTGCAGGCGACGCTGTTGGAAGGCCTTGCGGCCCGTCAATGCAAGCGAAATTTAATTAGAGCAATTGCAAGCCGCAAGGTTAAAGTCAGACGGGAGCGGGTCGTAGGGGTGGGAAGGGGAAGCAGGGCAGGTGATTTACAAACGGGGTGCGCCTGGGCATGATGACAAATTGCGTTTTGTATGAAACGAAATTGGACTAATGGGAATTTAGCTAGCGAAACGTGTGGATCCCGTTGTCCAGCAAAGGTGAAAACTAATTACATTTTTATAATGCAAATTGAAGTAAACACAATCCACAAGCAGCTAATCGTGCATTGAAGTGCTGAGCTGCAGCCAAAAGTCAAATACTTTACAAAACTGAAGCTTCTTGAAGCGAGAAGTTGTGGTAGGCTGCACTTGATATAATCCACAAGTCTATAATAATGCTGAAACGCAATCTACATCCACAGAATTCTCACTTACAATCCACATAGTCTAAAAATTTACAATCCGCTCTATTTCTCACCCCTCAACCAACTTTCACTCTTCACTCTCAATTCACAGATGCCGCATTTATCAATCAACCCGTTCCCAATCCACACTCACCATCCACAACTATGATCCACACATTTCACGCAGATTAGGAGTTTACCTTCACTTCGCTCTACCTCTCACACGCGACCCACTTTTAATCGTCACTCTCAATCCCTTTTATCAATCCACCCGTTCCCAATCCACACTCACTATCCATAACCATGATCCACACATTTCCTACCTACATTTCACGCAGATTACGAGTTTACAATCCACGCATTTCCCACCTACAATCCACTCACAATCCACATTCGCCATTCATTCACAATCCACACATACCTCAAGGCTCATTGCCTGTAAATGTTCCATTTCACGTGCGGTTACTTGATCCAGATTGAAATTAATCTCACTGAGTAGCTGCTTGATGGTTTCCCTAGTGCTGTTGGTGGACTTGGCCAGATCTTGGTCTGGACATGGCACAGGCGCATCGACGTGCTCGATCAAATCTTTGTGCTGCCGCTCCAGGCTATCCAAATCCTGGGCAGCTGAATCAAATAGACTGTCCAGTTCCGGATCAATGGAGCAGCGATCCATGGCTAATGTGATGAAAGCGGAGCTGGAGCTAGAGCTGGGCACAGCTGTTGGGGCACTGGAACTGCAACTGGGCGAGGGTGCGGGTGCGGGCTCGGCCTCTGGCAGCACAATGCTGTTGGGTCGCTTTATGAGATTCGATAGGAAATCCATTTTGTTTGAAAGTATTTTTCTTACGCACGATTTGCTGCACGTTCTTTTCGGCTCGGACTACGGTTCACTGCGCGTGCCACAAAACGGGGAAAAAACAAAACAACTTTTGGCGCTTGGCTTTTCCACTTTATGTATAATATATATATATATCTATATACATATAAACCTGTATATATTTATATATATCTAGTTAAACTTGTGTAAAATCTGTATTTTAGAGTTCGACTGCCGTCGCCTGCTGGCATTCAAAAATATTTGATTTTTCTGCGCTCATCATTGAATAATAGATAGATCCGATTTTTATGCGTCGTCCGCTCGCGTTTGTCTTGACTTCCACGTTTCGTGTCGTTGTTTGAAATCAATTTAAAAATATTTTTCGTTTCAATTTGCCGTGCGATCGCAACGTGTGTGTGTGTGTGTGTGAGAGAGAGAAAGAGAGCGAGAGCGAGACGAGGGAGAGCGCTGTCTATTCGAATGACATCCACAAAACGATCGCAACGTTTGGGCTCTGCGCACCCCCAAAAAGGGGTTCTCTTTCCACTCGCCCTCGCTCTCTCTTACTCTCTCTCTCTCTCTCACACGATCGTCTTATCTCAGATGATCAATAGAAGGTTGTGTATTTTTGTGATCTACTTTGCAGTCTTTTGTACGATCTTGTTAACGATCGCTGATCTTTGTTAGACGCTTTCTTCAGCTAAAGATCGTTGCAAATATTTTTAAATTTTGTTTGAATAATTAAAACAAATGTAAAATTTCCTCCAATGCCGTGTAGATCACCGATCTAAGCTATTGGGGTTCAGTTTTACAGAGTTTTAGATTCACTTATGTCTAATAATTTCTGTGCCTTTGATCAGAGATTAAAACCAAGACAATTGCTTTTTTAATTGCATATAGATCACAGAGTGGAGTTTGCTTTGAAAGGAGCTGCCAAAGATCAGCTCAGGCTTCTGATCGTGTATTTGTAGATTTACGATCTTAGTAAGAGTTGAAAATTTATCATTCTGAAGTAGATAAAATGCTGTAAATAGCTGTATTAAAGAGTATTTACTTTCTTAACTTTGTGAAGATCACAGATTCTTTTTTTTGTTAAGTGAGCAAGCTGTTAAATACTAGGATGTATATCATACATGTGACTATGATCACATTCTATAGTAAATGGCGATCACTGATCAAATGTAGATAGTTCTTTTCGTTCGAAATATTTGACTTTGAATTCATTCTCGCAAGTCAAATATTTTCACACGTTAAGGCAATTTTTTACACAGTGTAGATCAGCTTTTAGAGATCATTTATGGTGATTATATGCTATATTTTTGAACATATATTTAGGTTTAAGCGCTCACTCCGATTTTTGAGAGATATTTGTCCAAACCTTATATCGTTTAGCATTTGCTTCGATAATCATTTAACTCGCGTTGCGTGGGTTTTTCGTGGAATGCAATTTAATTAGTTACTCAATTGAACCTGCAGTCAATTTATTGATCTTGCCACCGGCGAGTGGGGCAAGCACAAGGCGACCGTCTTGGAGGCGCAACCGACGCCAACTAATCCACAGAATGCAAAGCGAAAAAATGCAACCACAAAAAAGCAGAGAAGAGGCACAGCGAGAAGAGCAAAATAATAGGGCTAATGAAAGAAAGCCACGTTTGTTGGAGCTCAGCTGGGGCAGCACCCTGTATGCGCCATGTGGATGCCGAGTGACAGCCAGAGACATGCAATCCCCCAACGTCCATTGTTGCGCATCGTGCACTTGAGGAAGTGCTCCACATTGCTTCCTCCACCTGGCCCACTCCCCACCTGGCTGCTGATTTAGCATATTTTGAGGGAAACCAAATATCAGACGATGAGCCATGACGAGCAGGAGGGAGAAGGGCAGGCAAGTGCGTGACAGGTGACAAGGTATGATACCATATCTGGACATGGAAGCAGCTCCCATTTCACTGTTCCAATTGGAACCGCGGCAGTCGCCGTTCCAATTGGAACAGTTGCCGTTAACCAGTTGCAGCTGCATTGCATTTAAGTGCAATATTAGACAGCATTTGGCAGACACAGTCAGGGCATAAACTATAAACATGAAAAAAGTGCTCGTGCTGAGAGTGACCGACTAGAGGATACCCTGTAGCCAAATAAAAACAAATTCACAAATTGATTCCTTAATAACTAAAATGTCTATCTTAGAATAGTTATTGGAATTTTCAGCGCATAAAGATAGTTTTAAATACCCTGTATATAACTAAACTCAAGGATCTATCCATGACATTTTCAGGACACAAAGATAGCATTAAATTCTGTGTAAATACAAAATCTCAAGGCTCTACCTTCTAATATTGAGACTGTTGAGGAACTGTAGCAAAAAGTAACATATTCCTTTAAATAGGCATAATCAATACAGTCTCCCATTTGATATCTATTTCAAGTAAAGGGTATCAAAACAAACAAGCCCAGGAGACGCCAAAGACAACAACAAGGCGACGATGATGTTAAGGAGGGTAGAGTGCAGGCAATTTGAACCTAGCCTATAAATAGACGAAAACAACAAATGCAGACGGCAGCGTTTCATGTGGGGGAGGCGACAACGTCGACGACTTGTCAATGAACTTTGCCAGGCCGGAAAGTAGCCCAAAAAGGCGCCGAAGATGCCATCTTAAATGTGCCAAGAGATGGAAAGAGTTGTCATAGAAAAAAACATGCGACAGGAGTTAAGTTTCCAGCAACAGTTCTCAGAACAGAACTCTGACGTGACCAGGAAACATATTCTTTTATATATATTTTTTTTGGCTGGACGCCGTCCGGCATAAACAATTGAACATGTCATGTGCAGATGGCGAATTACAGTTGAAACAGGCACAAATAATGCGTATATTAAATACATATATGTATAATGAATATTTATACGAAATTCTTGCGCACTTCGCCTACCGCATTTGGTGGCCAGCGATGGTCCAACGATGCGGGCTCCCTGGACTTCAAGTGCTTGCCCGGCTTGTTGCCCATTTGGCTGGGTATATCGATATATATATATATATATATATATACTGCGCGTTAGTCAACGTCCGATCGCCACGACTTGTAGAACGCACTGAACGTCAAACAACAACAGGCAACAGCAGCAGCGGCAGCCGCAAGCCATTATAAAAAGTAACAGGGGCTGACAGACTAATAGAGACCCTGTATTTGGGCGCAGCAAGTTGTGCTTCCTCTTCCTTAAGCCACACACTATGAATAATAAATGTTTAAATAACTTTTGAGCTTAATAAAACTTTCAATGCGTCAAGCTCACAAATCAGGCCAATCCCTTATGGAATACTTCTTTATAAAGAGGGGACTGTATTATAAGTCAAATATTCCGTTCCATGCGCAAAACTGTGTCCTTGGCAGTGTTGCGAACTGTCGCAGCTGCATCATCTGCTGAGAGTGGTGAATTAACATTCTGAACACTATTCAACAACGCGCCTGCCAATACTGGACAACACACACGGCAAGATCGACTGGGCTGCTCTCGTCAATATACCCCAATGCTGACAACTGTTAAGGGTATACAAACAAGCAAAATTTAATGTAAAGCATCAGGAGTAACAAACACAACAACAACAGCGACAAAATTTTTGGTTTGCAGCGAGCGTTCAGCGAGCAGCCCATCGGTCACCAAAAGCCAGCGACGCAGTTGCCAATAAAGGCAGAAAACTGCAGAACGCGCGATCACTGCACAAACACACATACACACACACACTCATACATGCATGCACACACACACATATTCATACATACGTGCTCATGTTTTGTATTAGAAAGTGAATGCTAATTGTGTCTTATTTTGTTTTTAACGGCACGCCCACTCGCCGGTGGGGGCCTGTAACACGCTCCGGCAACGCTGATTGATTAATTATTTGGCCTACCTTTGCGCCGCCATCGTTTGTATTGAGCTCCTTTAGCACGCTGCGGCTGCCGAGACTCACGTTCAGTTGGGCATCCGGGGCATCTGCTGCATTTAGTTCCATGACATGGGATTTGTGTGTTTACCCGAAAAAAACACAACTGCAATTAATGCAAATTTTAACAATAACAATTAGTTTTAGCGCAACGCGTAAAAAAAAAATGCCGCTACAATTTAAAGTAAGACGCAGGGCAGAAGAAGCACAACTCTGTAACATTAACATTTTGCTAAGCTGTTATTAACAGCGAGCCTAGAGAAGCCTATAAAATACCGCTCAAGTGAGTTTGTCTATGTAATGCTGGAAAAAATGACTTAAATAATAACAACACATGTCAAATTTAAAATATGAACGACCTTCCGCACAGAAAATTGCTAAACGAAAATTGAGTTTAAATCTAACAGCCGCTAAGTGACTGCTAATTAGGCTATTCAACAATTGATAACATAGGCAGAACAGTACCATAGGAGCTCAGCTGTTATTGACATTTCCGATGATGAAACCACCCAGGCATGTCTTTGGTCAGCTATCGATATATTTTTTACCCGCCTCAACAGTTGTGCCGCTGATATGCTGCGTAGTTGCAAACGGTTGAACAGCTGTTGCATAGCAAAATCTCTATAGGCGCGAAAATTGAAATGAGTCCCAAATACAATTATTTAGAATAATTTGGTATGCTTTATTAAAAAAATATTGCTCTTCTTGCCATGCATAACATTACATTTCATATAGTAACCATAATTATATAACATTCAAATATGACTCTGTTAAAAATATATGTACGTTTTCTTTGAGTAATTAGGTACATAAACTACTTAAATAATTGAAACGCGACTAAGTGATTAAATATATTAAAAATTAGCTTTGTTTTTTTTATGCTGCATTTTGATAATACATAATGGTAATGAAGTATTTTGAATTTAATGTGTACGTTGCTTTAAAATTATTGTTGATTTAATTAATTAATTAAAGAATTAAGTGTAACTATCAAATATGTCTTTTCATGTAATTCTCTCCAGGTGTTTTCAACACAATCACGTAAATGTGGAACAGCTTTAGGGTACTCAAGAGGACTTTTTAAGTACATATTATCATCAGTTTGGTTGATATAAGTTTATATATATAGGAAACAATGCTATACACTACATACATACGTATCTACATTGTGGAATTTGAGACATATTTTACAGATTCATCGAGGACAAGTTTAATACTGGGCTGCACTCGGCATGTTCCACATTTGACTTACTAACTTACGTGTCTATTGTATGGCTATGCTGAAGCTATATTAGACCCTATATCTATGGTCGTCTTTTCGGTGTCCAACAGCATACGTTACGTTGTTTGATTGATCAAAATTATTATATGCAAATTATATGCTAAAACTTAGAGTTATTCATTCTGTATGCTTTTACCTAAGAGCGTCTTTTCTTTGAATTAAAATATTGTATTTAGCTTTAAGCTTAAGAGTTTTTCTACTTAAAAATGTATTTTTGACATTTAAGATAATTATTGGTAATAATTTTTTTCTCCTTTCTTTTTTTGAGCATTCAAATTGAGTTAGTTTGTAAATTGTAAATTGTGCTCGGGCGAATAGCGCACAAATAGCAAAAAGTTTGGGTACGTGCATTATAAAAGTTCGATTCTAGACAAATCTTGATAGTAAATCATGTGTATACAGCACAAAAGACTGGCTTATAGAGTATATCAAATTGTTGGACTGTTCAACAGCTTTTTGATCGCCCGAATCTCCTTTCGCACGTCCAGCTGTGTATTATCAAAGACAATATAAACACTAAGATGAGTAACGCGCATACATTTGAATGCGACGCTAAATTTTTAGCCTGGCTTCTCATCTGGCTTTTCCCACTTCACACGCCATGCCGACTGGCTTTTCGCACTCCAACGAAGCAATGAATATTACATTGGTGGCCCGTCCTCGTGTATTTTGGTCGTCCAGATGCCGGGCATTAGCTGAGGAGGTAGATTCGATTGAGGGGTGGTCAATTTCCTAAAAGTATTCGTAGCATAGATGGTATTGGAGTTGGAACTGGGCACATAGCCTTTGTTGTCCAGTCCATCGATGACCGTAAATTGTGCGGCCATGTTTTGGGCGCCATGCGATACCGGTGAAGAGGGCCTAGATATGGGATGTGTGCGTGGACTGCTGATCAGGGACATGCAGATGCCGCCAATGACAGCAAGCGCGGTGTAGGAGGTCTGCGGTATCAGCTGGCCAATGACAACCGTGGAGCCAATGAACGGTGCACCCAGCAGCCAGAACCGGGCCCAGCAAATCGTTGAAAACGATGTGATCTTACGCTTATCCTGGCTAACCAGTTCCACGGTGCTCGTCGTAAGTATGGAGAGTGATGTAGAAATGGCCATTTTGGATACCATTGCCGTGCACATAAGCATCGCAACGTTGGCATCCAGCGAGACCACGCCGGGCTTGGGCACCAGCCAGCAGCACCAGGCAAAACATCCGGCCACAATATTGAATATGCCCGCCCAGAGCCATTTGCGCGTGGTGTTCATTATCAAATAGAGTCCAATAAATGTGCCAATCATCTCACTGAACCCAGCCACAAAGGTGTTGATATACAGATGGTCCCGACTGAAGGACCGTATATTCAGCAGGCAGCCGTAGTAGACGCTAATGTACAGCGACCAAGCCAGATGCACGCAGATCATGTGCCGCACCGCCTTCTCACCCTTCCAGATGGACCACCAGCCGGCCGGTGGAGGTGCATCCATCGCCGTTTGCGCCTGCAGCTCCAGCTGCTGGTCAATGTCATGCGGCAGACTCAGCCGAGTTCCGTTCATTTCGGCGCACTGCAGCAATATCTTTTTGGCATCCTGCACACGGCCGCGCTCAATCATCCAGCGCGGCGAGTCGGGTATCCATCTGTTAATAAATTAAAAGTTAATTATCAACATTTTTGGCACATTTTCTTTACTCTTCTTTCGTTTTTTTCAACTAGCATTTAATTCACCACATTTAGCATTTAATTCACCACACTTGCGCAGCGTTGCCACGCAGGCAGCATACGCAGTTCTAAGAACTTGGCACGTGCAATTAAATTAGCTTTAATCGCGATATGTTTTGTGTAATAAAAGAAAGCACTTGTTATAAACGGACTGCAGCTAGTTTAGATCGCGTATGTGGTGGTGGTTTTGATTGAACAATAAGACTTTGCTACTTACTGCCACAGGTAGATGAGTATGACTGTGGGCCAGGAGATGGCCATATAGAGGTGAGACCAGCTGGACCAAAAACTGGCAACGCCTGGCAACATCATAACGCCAATCGACCAGAATTGCTCGAAGAGCGTCGAGACGCACGTACGATATTTGCCGCCCGTAATGTCGGACACTAGATTATAAAAGATGATCAAATTAATTGTGTACTGTGTAAAGGTGTGTGTAATAAGAACTTACTTATCATGCCGCCGGCGGTGTACATCTGAGCGCAGCAGACAGCGGAGAGGCATCTAAAGAATACATGAAGCTCATAGGAGGCCACATGGCCAGTCAGATTGCCGCAGAAGATTTGTGTGATCATGCCAAAGAGCATAACGCTGCGTGGACTAAAGCTGAAGTGGGGAAACACAGAGCGAGAGAGAGAGAGAGAGAGGAGGTGAAAAATCGTAGTTGGATTATGGTGAGTTCTAATTGGCCTAATTGGACTTACTATTTCAATAAGTGATTGGCCAAAATGCCGCCGGTGAGAACGCCAAACAGATGGAAGAACTGCGTCACCGAGACGAGTATATCGCGCGAGCAGACCAGATCGTATTGCGTGACCACCGAATGGTAGTCGGTCTCGTGCTGGAACTCCGTGCAGGGTATCACATTCGAGTTGCGATTGAGCGGCTTCTCCCAGACGCGCGGCTCCTGGGCACTGTCCTCGTATTTGTAGTAGTGATGCGCATGCTCCTGCGCATCCTCGTACACATTGCAGAAATCGATGCTGAACTCCTGATCCTCCTTCTCCTCCTTTTGCGGATGCGACACCTTAATCCATTGCGTCTGATTCTGGGTGCCAATCTCTGCTGGCGGCTTGCAAAAGAACTCGCCATGCCGGGGCGCGGGTGCCGTAAAAATGATGCATGCCATGAACCACGATGAGGGTATTTTGCACAGAAATATTAAAAGTACGGTGCGCAGCTGCCATTTACCCCACTGGCCGGTTATCTGACCCACTGCATCCACTTTGCTTTGCATTTTGATATTGGGCGTCGGTGGCTTCCCCTCGAGCCGGGCGAAAGTGTCCTGCGGATAGAGCTTGTACTCGTGCGTGTGCTTATGGGCGGGCGTCAGACTGTCCAGCGGCGTATAGAACTCCTCCTCGTTGTTGTTGTTGTTGGGCTCCCCCTCCTGCAAGTTAAGCGTGGGTGTGGGCGAGGGCGTGGGCGAGGGCGTGGGCGAGGTCAGCGAGCTGCGACGTCGACACTCGCTGGGCGTGGCACTGGGTGTGTGTGCGGTATACTGGCCACGTGGAGCGGTTGCTGATATGTGCGGATTTGTGGGCGTGGGCGTGGGCGTGGCCGTGGAGGTCGGCTCGTTTTCCTTCAGGGGGAGTAAAGGTGATTCAGCCTGTGGAAAAGTTGACAGGTGGGGGAATTGGGGATGAGTATATGCGTACAGACAATTATTCAGATCTGAATACAACTAACTTTTAACTCTTATCAAAAGTGTAGAAAAATTGTTCCTAATTTAATTATTATTACTAATTTAATTCAATTAAATACGATATTTGGCTTAACTTCATATCGAATATGCACTTTTAGGCCACAAAAATGTCAGAGATTAAATATTTACATAGCCAGAAATACTTAAACTTAATTTAATTTATGCCCAAATTTGGCCTTACCTCAAATTAAGGCTTAATCAATATTACCCTAACCTCAAATTACATAACCTCAAGCTCGTATTAACCTCAATTTATGACTTACTCAAATTCAGTTTAACCTAAAAATCGCTTAGACTGACTTCAGTGCAAGCTTATTCCTTTTTATTACAAATTCAGCGTGAGCTCAACCTCGGCTTAACCTTAAGTTTAGATTTACTCAAATTCAGTTTAACCTCAAAGTCGCCTACTTCAGTGCAAACTTATTCTCTTTTAAAACTTCAAATTCAGCCTGAGCTTAAAACTATAATAACTTAACCTCAAATAACGTAACTTCAAACTCGGATTAAACTCAAACTTACTTAAATTCAGTTTAACCTCAAATTAAACCTGACCTCAATATTTCTTACAGTGCAAATTACTTCGCTTTAAACACAAAATCAGCCTGAGTTTAAAATGAACTTAACCTCAAATTACGTAACCTCAAACTCCGATTAACCTCAAACTCCGATTAACCTCAAATTTAGATTTACCCAAATTCAGTTTAACCTCAAATTTAACTCTGCCAACTGGCCTTAACCCCACATTGTCGACAAATATTTCAAATACTTCCCACACACAATGGCCATTGGGGACCTTCCCCTGATTAACTCAAGTGTTGGCCATTCTCGACTCGAGTGCATTTTGTTGAGCCTGTTGCTAAGCATCCTAGTTCCTGGCATCCGAGTGCCTGCAACCGCTCGAGTGGCAAGTCCAGCTGCTCGGAATCTGTTGCCCCGCAGCTACAACTTCAGCTTCAGCTTTAGACGCGGTGCAGCCGCTCGGATACTAAAATAATGAATATAAATTGCATTGGCGCCGAGCCGAGCCGAGCCGGGGCAAAGGCCAAAGGGCGGCCCATCTCTCTATTTATAGCCCTACTCAAGTAATTTAAAACCCAGCGCCACGCGGAGGCACACTACATATCAATTCAAGGCACACACACACTTGCCTTATCATTGATATGATTGCAATTCAGGCGGGGACCAAAGCTGGGCACGGACCGCAAAAAGGCGGCCAACGGCTGCCACAGGCTGCCGGCAGCTGCCGCGTCCTTGGCCCGGCTGGGAATCGGGTCGCCTTGATGGGCCGCACCAGGCTGAATACTGAATACATTCGCATTACGCATACGCCGCGTTGTACATTCCATTTAACCATTTAATCAGCCGTAAATACTTAATTAGCCATTTGCACGGCATACCCTTTAATAAGGCAAAGTACGGGCAACAAGGGAGTCATAAAAGCTGTGTTTGAACAGGTCAAACGGGAGTTAACAAAGGTGCAGGGCCCAACAATGAGAGGCAGTTGTTATAAGTATAATATCTGCAAAAATTTGCTGCATACCCTTCACCCATTCAAAATGGGTAAAAGATGCGATGAGTCGATCTTGCCAGGCTCGTCTGTTCGTCTGTGGATCTCGGAAACAACCCAAGGTGCGAAACTCTTTATTTTCTGCTTAACCCATGCAGACCGAGCTTATTCTTGTTCGATATTATTTTCATAATATCGATAAATATCGAATTTGGGACGTGTTTTTTACAGCATTACTCAACACTTAAAAAAGCTAGTTAAAGCAACCTTGGTAGGTAGAATATTACAAATATTTTAGCCCTTGAATAACTTCCCATCCTTTCTGGTATAGCCTCTCCTTCTCTTCATAAGTACGAGGTACATTTTAGTCGCATTCTTTCTTATTTTCTACTTTAACCGCTTTAATTGATTTCTCAAGCATTAAACTTCTTTTCGTTTTACTCCATGAATAGCTTCCCCATTCTCCCCAATATTGTAAACTTTTCTAATCGAGACTTTCCGATTGAATCGTTCTTTTTGTTACATAGCCTCCCCTTCTCTTTATAGGTACAGGGTATATTGTAGTCGCACTCTGTCTTTTATTCTACTTTAACCACTTTAATTGATTTCTCAAGTATTTAACTTCTTTAATTGTTACTCCTTGAATAGCTTTCCCATTCTCCCCAATATTGTAAACTTATCTAATCGAGACTTTCCGATTGCAACATCCTTTTTGTTACATAACCTCTCCTTCTCTTTATAAGTACAGGGTATATTGTAGTCGCATTTTCTCTTTTCTTCTTAAGCCACTTTAATTGATTTCTCAAGCATTTAACTTCTTTAATAATATCTTCTCTCGCCATTCTCCAAACTTGTCAAGTTCAACTTTGGAGTTGGTAAAGTTTTTGCTTCTCATTTTCGTTTTTGTTTTTTTTCTTGACAAATGACCTCAAGAAAAGAAAAACGACAACCACAAGACCCCTGCCGGCATCCCATATATAAATATATATATATATATATAGATATTTTGTATAGTTGGGGGATATCTGCCGCAGTTGTGCATAGCTCGGTCTGTGCTTGTCTTCTTTTTGTTTTACTGTCGCATTTTTATGTTTTGTCATAATAATATTTTGTTTGTTTCGTGAGTCAAAACAGTAAAATGCGCTTTGCGGGCTTCTTGTACAGCTTTTGCCTCCATATGACCCATTTTGTGTGCAGATAAATTATAGTACACAGTACTCAATAGAACGAAGTCTGAGAGAATGTTTAATATGCCAGACCACAAACAGAAGGAGTAAAGGACAAGAATTCGTTACTCGAATCAAGTTCAACTCAAATAAACTCTCAACGAGTTTCTCACTTGAAGAACTTTTGCTCAACGTCAAAACATATCTTAATACAAGACTTAATTTACATTTTGAACACTTTGCTCGAAATTTAAGTAAAATTTGCTTATTTAAAGTATGTTGTTAAGGGAACTTTTGAGTACTTTTTATAGGTATTTTATGTTTATTTTACAATTAATGCCAAGTTCTCAATCAAGTATTATTTTTGATAAATTTAAGAACTTAGCTGGGATGAACCTTTTTAATTAAGGAATATTTTGAGAGAAAATATGCTTAATATTATGGAAATTCTATTCGAACGAAGCTTGAATAAACCAATTGAATAAAGAATATTTGCAGTCGAAATGTGCTCAAAGTTTTTGGGAATTCTATTCGAGCAAACTAGCAACATTTTTTCCTAGATTTCATGCATCATTAGAAAATATCGTATGTCGACAAATCAACCCAAAGGCGATGAAAAAGGACCTTGCAAAGGGAAGGGGGGAAAAAATTCTTGTTAAAAAATATGCATAATGCATGTGAAAATGTAAAACATTTTGCCATATCAATTTCAAAAGTGAAATAACTTGTTTCACGTTGCGATTTCCATTTGCAAGCGCTGCCAAAAAATATGCAAGAGTTTTTTCCGTTTTCCATTTTCCATTCATTTTCTATTTTTAGTGCGAGCTTTTCACAATCAGTTAAGCAAACAAGTTGCTTCATTTAACGGGCGATTGTTCGAATCGCATTATTGATATATACAGTGGAACCTCGGTTAACGTACACAATTGGTTCCAGCAGCTTGTTCGTTATGCAAAAACATTATTCCCATTATAAATCAATGTAAAATAATATAATGCGTTCCAGGTCGAAAAAATACACTCTAATATGTTTAAATTTTAACTTTTATTGAAAGAAAGTCACATAAAATGCAACAAAACTTTTTAAGAACTGAAAAAATACACCAAAATATGAAACGTATACAATTTTTAAAGGAACTGAATATGCATTGGACGAAAGGAGACAATCTGATATTGAAACAAGTAAGAGGTTCTAGTCGGGAGCTCCCGACTAGGGAATACCCTGGACCCCTTTTCTTCCAACACCAAATGCAGATATATATACTATTCTAGAAGCAACATATCAAGTTTGGTGACTCTAGCTCATAATATTTACCCAATTTGCTCAAAAAAACAGAATGTCGATATCGATTTTTATCGATTACCTGGAAACAGGGCAAGTTTTCGATTATCGGAAACAAACTCGATCTGCGTAGGCACACAAAAGAAAGAGTTTGAAAAAAAAGGGCCCGATTGCTATCTGAACATTTTGAGAGAATGTAGAAGAGTTCTAAGTAAGTTTTCTATTTTATCTCAACTGTTGTGCAACTGTTTAGTCTGCAGAATGCGGCCATTGCTTAACACAGACAGATTAAGGTTTCTCCCTTTTTCGTTGGTCGTTTTCTCGAAATTTCGTTCGTTAAGAGAAACTTTTTTTTCCCAAAAAAATGTGTTCGTTATGCGAAATGTTCGTTATGCGGGGCGTTCGTTAACCGAGGGCCCACTGTATTCGGGCCGACACTTGCGCAAATAGTTTTCAAGGTTCAATGCCAACTTGTTGTTGTTGTTATTGTCGTTGTTGTTGTTGTTGTTTCTGGTGTTTTATGACTCGTAAACAAATAGCTGTAAATAAATGAACCCTTCTGCTCACGTGACGGTTCAATAAACTTCCCCTTGCCTCCAACGCGGTTCTATTGAACCCATTGCATAAGAGTTTTTTTTATACAAAATATTACTCATACGCCGCGTTGTGCCTGAAATTTAATGAAGTCTGTCGGTTGGGCTGGATGGGCGGCTAATTAGCTAACTTCTGACTGTCAACTGATTTAGTGGGCGTGGCTGTACACATTATTGCTCGCCTGTTAAAATCTCATTAACATGGTTACACACACACACACAAGCACACACTTTAGGATTGTTTGAGCTAATTGTTTTTCATCCGAATTTCAATTGGGCCAATTGAAAGTGGAAGGAATATTATTATAATGCCTACAAAAATAGGTATGCTTATAATGAAAATAAAAGTATTAAATGTCGAGAAAATCAGTTATTCTTATTTTTATACCCTGAACATATTTAAAATGGGTAAAAGGGGTATAATGTTTTTGAGCTAAATGTAAATGTATGTAACAGGCAGAGGGAAGCATCTCCGACCCCATAAAGTATATATATTCTTGATCAGCATCAATAGCCAAGACGATCCAGCCATGTCCGGCTGTCTGTCCGTCTGTCCGTCCGTCTGTCTGTCTGTCGGTATGTACGAACGCAGTATCTCAGAACCTATAAGAGCCAGTTTCCTTGTTTCCGATAATCGTTTCCAATAATCGATAACTTGCCCCGTTTCCAAGCAATCGATAAAAATCGATATCGACATTCGGTTTTTTTGAGCAAATTGGGTAAATATTATGAGCTAGAGTCACCAAACTTGATATGTTGCTTCTAGAATAGTATATATATAGCAAGTATCTTTCATTTTATGCCTATTGCCACCTTCCCGCTACCACCTCAAAGAGAGTTCAGGGTATTCCCTAGTCGGGAGCTCCCGACTGGAACCTCTTACTTGTTATTTAATATTGTATTGTGGCAATTTTGAATCTATTCAATTTGAAATATCTTTTCTTCATGTGGTTCGATCTAGAAAAGCAGTTGTGCTTATTTCTATTGAATTTTGAATTGTTTTAAGCTTAATGCTATTTCAATTAAAATATTTTGTCTTCATGTGCTTTGTGTTTAGTCCTCGAGCGACTTTAGATTAGCTGTCAATAAAATTAACTTTCCCACACGTAATTATAAAGAAAAATTCATTTCAATTTATTTCTGCTGCCTTTTCAGCTTATGCTCTTTATGGGCTGCGTTCATTCGCATTGAAAATATTGCCTTGACTTTATTATTGAACTTTTCAATTGATTCCCAGCTGAAATTTATGCCTGTCACAGCGTGTAATTCTTTCGATTTTCGCATTTTAATAAGCGCAAAAACCAAATAAATCGAGCCATGAATAATTCAAAAGCTGCGTAAGTCTCTGCTCCAGGCTCCCTGCTCCCAGCTCCCAGCTCCCTGGTCCCTGGTCCCAGCTCCCTGCTCCTTGGTCCATGCTCCCTGGTCCCTGTTCCTTGCTCCTTTGTTAGAAATTCACGACTGATTGGACTTCACACTTCACACTTTTGAGTTGTGTGTGTGCTTTGTTTAATAATCTTATTAATGCCCTCTTTAGCAGCTGGGCCAGTAAATATTTGGCAGGAAATTACATTTGCCCCCACAAATTTATCAAGTATACGCCGCATTGGTCAGCTCAGTTCAACATGTGCTTGCCATTCTCATCATTTGCCTATTTATTACGCCCAATAATTCGATTCAATAAGCTCTCCAAGTCAAGAGCTTGCCTATTTGCCGCGTGCTCGCATTTCCCGGACACTGTCAAACTGTCAAATAGGGCATCAATTTGAGTTCCAGGAATTTTGCGGCACATTTTTCGCCGGTCTCATGCTCAAGTCCATAAATAATATAGATAACAATTGTAAGTACTAATAGGATTTCTAGAGGCTTTTCCTGGAACCACATGAAGAATCTTTAGCGATTGTTTACCTTTCTTTGAGATTCTATCTATGCGTATAAAGAGTTTGTTCTGGCCGACTGCCTAAATCAGAAAGTGGAGGTGGCTGTTCTTTCTGAGCGTCGCACCAGCTGGCGAGAGGTCGCTGGTTCAAACTCAGCAGAAATTTGCAATAAATAGATAAACAAACATAACCAAAGTGCTTGTAAATTACTTATAATCGCACCAACTGGCGAGAGGTCGCTGGTTCGAATACAACAGATTAACAAAGATAGCTAAAATGCTTTTAAATTTATAAAAATCGCACCAACTGGCGAGAGGTCGCTGGTTCAAATACAACAGAAATTTGCTTGCAAATAATGTGCTTTTCATTTATTTACTATTTATATTTTGATTATTATTCAATCAGAACAAACTCTAGTTAATCATGATATGTAACTAATTAACATATATTATCAATGGAAATAAATAACTTATTAGAGCAGCAAACAGTTCTCGTTGTCACAGTTGAAAAATATAATTAACACCAAATATGTTCAGCATTCGTTTGTTAATCTATTTGCATGTGAATGAAGCCAAGTCTGGCGTGTAAAGAAAATCTCCAAAGCATATTTATATTTCGCTTGCTAATTGAAAGTCGCCCACTTGCATAACTTTTCTGCTCTCAATCAAATTGTTCAACTTTCAGCAACAATTTCATAAAGTTCCTCAAGCTGCTGACGGCTTGAAAATATATTGAAAAGTATTCCCAAAGCTGTTTTTTTCCCCTTTTGCCTGTTTTACCCATTAAAAATGGATAAAAAGGGTATAATGTATTTGTGCAAATGTATGTAACGGACAGAAGGAAGCATCTCCGACCACATAAAGTATATATATTCTTGATCAGCATCAACAGCCGAGTCGATCTAGCCATGTCCGTCTGTCTGTCCGTCCGTCCGTCCGTCCGTCCGTCTGTCCGTCCGTCCGTCCGTCCGTCTGTCCGTCCGTCCGTCTGTCCGTCTGTCCGTCTGTCCGTCCGTCCGTCTGTCCGTATGTATAAACGCAAGGATCTCAGAACCTATAAGAGCTAGAGACTTGAAATTTTAGCTGTAGGTCCTCCTAGTCCATGCGCAGATCGAGTCTGTTTTCGATAATCGATAACTTTCCAAGCAATCGATAAAGTCCATCGATATCGAAATCCTGTTTTTTGAGCAATTTTGATAAAAAATAAGAGCTAGAGCCACCAAACTTGACATGTTACTTCTAGAACAGTATATACACAGACGAGGTATCTTTCAATGAAGAAGACGGTTCAGGGTATCCCCTAGTCGTGCATTCCCGACTAGAGCATTCTTACTTGTTTTAATCAATTTGGGCATAGTTCCCGGAGAGTTTATTCAGCTAATTGGCATATCAATCTTAAGTTCTGCAAATGCTATGGCAAATGCTGGCAGCAGCAGTTGCCGATGTTTTTGTTGCCCAGGTGATTTTAGTGGGCATATCCTTTGGCCATTTTACTCGGCTAATGATTAATTTATTGTTAACAAGAGCGCACAACCTAAGCTCGTGCTGTTGCTTCTTCAGTTTGTGTGTGTGTGTGTGTGTGTGTTTACCTGCTCAGGTGTTTTTCTTTGACTAGTCTTTGCCGTTGACAACAATGGGCGCCAAAGTTAATTGGAACAAAGCTCTAGCAGCTGCATGCTAAATGCAAAGATGGGCGTAACATAACAAACACGCCCCCGCCCAAAAACCCATTTACCACCTGAGCTGTCAATGTGTCTTGTCAGGTGAAAGAGCCAAGCTGTTGACATCTTGAAACCAAAGCAACCTGACGCTTCTTAACTCCTTCAACAGCTCATTCAGTCAGTCAGTCAGTCAATCAGTCAATCAAATAAACGGGTTTAATGCATGGCACTCATATCAGGCGTAAGAGCTTTATTCTGTTTGACTTCTTATTGATGACAACATTTTCTCAAATTACCCTAAGCTATATAGTATATTCCATTTATGGCCAACATTCCCCTTTGTTAAAGCTTAGTTTTTTTGTTTATTTATTTAGAATTAGCCATGAAACCTGCCAAAGACATTCCACAATTTTACTCTTTAGCCAAGAGTCACGAACATAATTCCGGCTAGACGTAGAACCAGACGTTGGTCGACTTAAGTACTTCATTGATGGAATTTTGTCAGCCCATTAAACTGAAGACCTGAATGAACTGGCGATAATAAAAAGCAGCAGCTTCCACGTAACTTTTGTAATATATTGATAGATGTGTGAGAGAACTGTGTGTGGCTGGCACGAGCTGTGGCACGTGTATGCAAATGTGCCTTGAGTGGGGGCATCAACTGAAACTTTGGCAGCCAGCAAATGCCGTCAAAACCATTTGACGCAGCATGGCGTATGCGTAATATATGGTAAATTGTTATTAATATACGTGTGTCGATTGTGTGTGAATGCTTGCGTGTGTAACGGGCATTATTATTTGGCAAACATTTGCATTGTGCGCTTGAAAATACATTCAATACATATGCGCCAAAATAGTCTGAAGCAAAGGTTTCAGAACGCCAAAAGAACTCGAAAATACGAGATATTTTAAGGTTCGAAATTATACCATATCAAGTTTTATATGGGCTAATTGAGAAACTCCTTTTGCGCCTCTCTTTGCGCTTCTCAAGTGCCTACAACTTCAAGTTAAAGCTTCAACGGAAGGAACTTAAGTAAAAACTTGATTCAATGGAAGTTTTATATATGCTTCTTGAAAATACTATTCTGTCTGCGCCTCTCTCTGCGCTTCTCATGTGCCCATAACTTCAAGTTAAAGCTGCAGCCAAATGGAACTTAAATCAAAACTTCATTCAATGGAAGTTTTATATATGCTTACTAAAATGTGTATTCTGCCTACGCCTCTCTCTGCGCTTCTCATTTATTTTGAGCTTCAACTTAAAGCTTAGGTTATAACTTAAACGATTTTGAAAGTTTAAAACTTCATCTCAGTGAAGTTTTACTTGCGCCCCTCTCAAAGCGCATCTCTCATGCTTCAAGCTTCTGCCATATATAGTCGGAATTCAATTTGAAGCTACAGACGTCAATGTCAGAGCTTTCACTGCGCCTCCCCGTATTATTTGCTCAGAGCTTCAGCCACTGCCAGATGTTGGCCCACAAATTGTTTGTACAAGTGTTTCCATTTTTTCGGCACGATTTCGACAGCTGAAGTTCAAGCGGCTTTTGTTTAGCCAAACGTCAATTAGATAAACAAAGCCTGCCCAGCTTCAAGGTAATCAAAAAAACGTCTTTATCATTATCATTATTATTATTAGCATAGAGCACATTAAAGTGCGTCATTAAACTCAATTCGAAAACAAGTTTTATGCAGCTGCGTCGCAGTTGGGCAACAAATTCTGAATTGGGACACAAAATGGAAGCCCTAAAAACAGAAAAAGTCGCAACATTTTCAACACATTGTCGATTCTCGTTATTTTTGCAATACATATTGGCCGAAAAAACGGACAATAATTGGATGCTGTGCGGTCCGCTAGTTTTGAGGTTTCCCTTGGGCTTCGGCAAATGCAATTATCTTAGCAGCAAAAACGCTCGAATTTAATTGAGTTTCCCTGGAATTTAACCTGACTAACATTTGCTAAGGCTTTAGCTTGAACTTGACTAGTTACAATGTACGATAAAAATATGTTAAAGAAATTAGATATTGTGAAAAATTACGGCCAAATAGGAATTTAGTGAAAAATTGTATTACTTAAAGTAAACTTAAAGATAAAAGTTGAAATCAATGTAAAAAGAAATGCAAAGGAAATGAAGCATTTGTACAGTCCCAACGCACGACTTAGTTTATGAATCGATAATAATCGATAACCACACTTCTGATTAGAATGAAGAGCATGTTAATGGACTTGAACTTTGTTAATATAACCGATTATAATCAGTAACTATAATTATGACTAGATAGAAGAGAATGATAACGGATTTGAACTTTGTCTATTAATCGATAATAATCGATAACAGCAGATCTGATTAGAAATAAGGGAATGCTACTGGAATTAAAACTGCTTATTCAGCGGTAAAAATCGATGACTAAAATTCTAATCAGAATGATGAGTATGGTAATGGATTTCTAACTAGTAAGAAGATAATGATAGTGAATTTTAACTTTGTGTGTTAATCGATAATAATCGATAACAAAAATTCAGATTATAATGAAGAGAATGATAATGGATTTGATCTTTGTCTATTAATCGATAATAATCGATAACGAAAGTTCTTATTGGAATGAAGAGAATGATAGTGGATTTGAACCAGCTGAAGAAAGGAAGCTGAGTAAAAATGTTAAAAAAAGCTTAAAGTTGAATTTGCTTTTAAAATGTTCTTAAATCAGCACACATTCTACAAATTATCCTCTGACACGTCTGCTTGCTGCGTTTGAATTAATTTGAAAAGCCAGCTTAATATGTTTGCTATTTTCATAGAATTTCGTGCAATTATCCAAATATTTGGCTGAAGTGCTTTAAGCCCACGCTCACACATGAAGATGTTGCATTCCCCTTGAGGGAATTTTCATGCCTCGAAACATTTGCCCACCCGCTGAGGTCTGCATATACAATATAAATATATATATAGCCGCAAGTGGGCGGCTTTTTCTTGGGCCTAAGCTTCAGATTTTGATTATTTTGTTATTGTTGATTAGCGACGCGCTGAACGGGAAATCGACATTGGGAAAGACGAGCAAGTAAAATGAAGGAAATGAGCAAAAGGCGCAATTTACAAGTCAAATGCGAATGTTTTTTTTTTTCTTTATGTATTCGTGTTTTATTATTTTCTCCCTCTCTCTTGAGATAAACAACAGCAACAAAAACAACAAAATTTGGCTACCTTACGTAAAGTGAATGAATCACTCGTCCTTGATTTTGTTTATAGATTGAATTTCATTTATATAATACAATCCATTGATGGAAAATTTCGCACGCGCCACAAAGTAGGCAACATTTTCATTTGGCCTAAGTCCTAATGCCTTCTTGTTAATGTCAAGTCTGAGTCTATGCCACATAAATCGCATCTGGGTCTATTTGCATACACAGGTCAGAGAGAGATTCGGATCTGCAGCCGACCTTTTGAGCTGACAAATTGTGGATGCAGCAGCTGCTGCTTTAAATGGCAAGGATTGCGGCCTTTTCAGAGCTCCAACTAAGCTGCTTACGGCACACACACACACACACACACACACACACGCACACACATCTCTTAATCATATAATTATATGCTCTGCAACTGATTTATAACATGGTTAGTCATCAAATAAATCACAACTTTTGATGAGCCAATCCTTGGTTATCCTTTCACTTGATTTGCATGTCCTGTGCCCATAAAACATTTGGGGAAAACTTTTATCATTTACCGCATAATTATTGCAAGTCAGCAAAAAACAAACATGAAAACAAAATAGACAAAATAGAATTGAATTCGAGCTGGGGTTCTTTCTGCCTGCACGCAAGTCCTTGCCAAATAAACTTCTAAACTTTTATTCAAAAAGCAAAAGTTTAACATGTTATTGAATTTCATGCCAAAAAAGTTTCAAGCGTAAACCAAAAGATATCAAATTTGAAACAAGCTAAATTCCATTTATGCCGTCGGCAATATTGAAAGTGAATTTAAATTCAGTTTAGGCAGAATTTTACACAATTGAGCTGCTGTGTTAAATGCATTAGTATAATTAATAAATTGTGCATAACATAAGTACTTGATACGTGCAGTTTATTTGGTTTAGTATGCAATATAATTTTTACGACATATTTCAATTAGCTGGACGAATGCCACTTTGCAAGTGTCACTCATAATGTCCCAAGCTGTCTGTGCTCGTCCGTCCTTGTCTGTCCCTGTCTGTCCTTGTCTGTCCTCGTCTGTCCTCGTCTGTCCTGCATTGTCCTGTTTGTAGCAAACAGCTCAATTGCCTTTTAATGCTCTTACGTACTGAGCAGGAATTGCAATTTATTGCTCTATGCCGCGAGGTCGGAGCACGCTCGCTTGAACGAACATCGCTTAATTGGCAGCTTATTTGCCGTCATTTATTTACACAAGTGTTATTTCTAGTAAAGAAGCTTTTTTCATTGTCTTTCGTTTACTCTATTTATGGCCATAGGAAGTACATAATTGTGGCAATTTATGAATACAATCTCGTTTTACTGCAAAAACAGGCTGGGATTTTAGCCCCGAGTAAGCGCCTCTTTAAATGCACTTAGTGCGCGCCCCTTGGGCAAGACAAGCGTATTAATAATACAACAAAGCGTTTGTAAACAATAAACAAGTAAGTCACAGCTCGTTTCTCCTTGCTTTTCAATTTGCAATATGTCGATTTCGTTTGCATGCATTAAAATACGATACATTGTGCACAAGTTAATGCACACATCATATCAGTGTTGGTAAACTTACAAAGTTACGCTCTGCCCGCAAGCAACATGAAGTGAAACCTTAATTATTGGTTTTGCCCATTTACTCATTTTGCATTAGCTATCGAAGTCATAGTTGCCAGCTAATCTGACAGCGATTGGGCAACCGCCAGTGTTACCTTACACTGGAGTGCAACCTTACTTATTGCTCTTGCCCTTTTACTCATTTTGGAAGATCGCTACTTGCATACATTAAATATCGAGACATTTTGCATTAGCTATCGCAGTCATAGTTGCCACCTAATCAAACAGCATTCAAGCAACCGCCATGCAACATTAGGTGTTACCTTACACTTTTACTTTACCTTTAATCTCTGCATATATTTAATATTGGTACCATGCAAGGAAGGTAGCTACAAATTAATGTAATCTTGTTGCTTTTTTTTTGTTAAAGCTGTCAATTTCGCGCTTGATTAGTTGCGTACATTGTCCTTTCCCACAAATATAAATCGGTTTCAGTCTCTTTTGTCAGCCGTAATTTGGCTGTGCACAGGCTCAGTTATTAAAGTTTCAAATGCGTGGCACGAGCAGCCGAAAATGCGGCTGATTAACGCAAAGGGGGGGACAAAGGAAAATGCTCGGCTTGTTATATAATTGGGAAAAGCGAGTGCACACAGGCTCACCCACACATCCACACACACCCACACCCACACACACTTACAATGAAAGAGGCATCGCTTGCTTAACCCACAGTAGGCCAGAAAATCTTAAGTCGAAAATATTTTGCTTGAACTTCAAAGCGTTTTAGTGTCTACGCCCGGTTAAAGACGAAAAGGAAGATGTCTCAACATTTATTCTGTGTCTGTGTCCGCCTTTTAATCAAATAATATAAGTTCCCGAGCCTTTTGACCCCCATTCGCCTGAAGTTCAATGCACGCGCGAAGTTCAGAGCCCTTGAGATATGCAAATAAAACGTAATGAAAAACGTTTTGCGGAGGTTAAACAACTGTTAAAAAACAAAAAAAATAAAACGCAGCTGAAATCGAAAGCAACTTGAAAAGTAATTAAAAGGCAATCCTCTCTAAATACACCTTTCATCTGAAACACTTGAAAATAATTTATAATAACATGCTCTGAGCTAAGCTTAGGCACACTCGACTAACCTTTTCGCAGTTGAAACTTTTGCACAATTTTGAGTTTTCGCTTTCGCTTTTGCTTTTGCGTCTAGCGAACTTTGACCTGGCCCAAGAGCCGGACCACAGGCAAAACATTTTCAGGTTCAAGCCGCATTCGCTTTGTACATGCGGCTTTTCTTTTCTTCTCTTTTTTTTATACCCTTCCAAAGGCTATTATAACTTTGTCGTTAAATTTGTAACGCATTGAAGAAGAAGACATGTGCAACCCCATAAAGTATATATATTCATGTTCAGTATCAACAGCCGATTCGATATAGTCATGTTTTTTTTATACGAACTAGTTTCTCAGTTTTAAAGCTATCTTTAAACTTTGCAGAAGTCTCTCTTTCTGTTGCAAGCAGTACCTATGTCGGAACGGGCTGGATCGAACGTTTATATCATTATCATTATCATTATAGGAACGATCGGTCGAAAAGTAGGTTCTTATATGAAAAACTTGTTTGACTATCAAGATATCCTGACCAAACTCGACACTTATGAGTTTCACTTTGCTCCCTACAACTATATCATATAGCTGTCATAGGAACGATCGGTGGAAAATTATGTTGATGTATGAAAAAGTTTTTTGTTTTTTATGATATCTTGATCAAACTCGGCACTTACGAGTTTCACAAGGCTCCCTATATTTAAGCAAAATCTTATTTACATTGGACAACTATATCATATAGCTGCCATAGGAACGATCAGCAGAAAATGAGGTTCTGGTATAAACAACTTTTTGTTTTTCAAGATATCTTAACCATACTCGGCATTAACTAGTTTCCCTGTGCTTCGCTCTGCAAGGGTATTAAATCTTCGGCTACTGCTCGTTTTGTGTTTTTTTGGGGGTTGACAGCAAGAGTTTTTGTTTGTATCTCATAACGGTCCCTTTTTGCTTAGATTTGTGGCCCCCAACTTTACGGCCATGTGTGTGTGTGTGTCGGAGTGTGTGTGCGTGCGTGTGTGCACATTTCCCTTTTATGACATACTTTGCTTACAACATTTTCGGGACAATCCGCATAACAAATGCCCCGAAAACACTTTATCCAAGACCATGACCAGGACCCCAAATATGCAATGCTCTATCCCTGTGTCTTCCTTCTAATTGCCATCTGCTTGTTTCATTGCCAATTTCAATTTCACTTGAAATTTTTTCTAATGTTCACACAAAGTTGAAGAACTTCTGTAGTCCTGTGCTTATCTAATATCAATCAAATATGTGACTAGAGAGCAAAAACAAAGTACGGAAAAACTTTATTTCAACTTTCACTTAAATTTCTGCTCGTCTTTGCTTTTGTGCTAAGAATATTCAATTTGATTAATTCTCCAACTATGCGACATGCAATAAATATAAATAAAATACATATAAAATTTGCATATGACGAAAACAAAACTGCAAAAAAAAAAAATACAATTTGCATAATCTTCCAAATGATTGAGATTTTGAGAGCAATTCGTCCTGGCTCTCGACACGCATATCGCATGTACATGTAAAATGTGCTGCTGTTAGCCATATAAAAGTTTACGTTTCTCGCCCAACTTGCCCCCAGCTGCCGCCTAAGTCGATGCCCAGCCCTAGAGGCATTACCTGTGCGATTTTATCAGCTGACGGCGCGGCACGTGTTTTCTTTAGTGTCTGAAACTAAAGAGCTATGCAAATGTTAAACATGCGACTACGTCACAACACTTAATTAAAGAGCTGAGCGTGCAGCTAAGCCGCAACTTTCTATACCCTGTAATTGCTAAAAGTGGGTATCATCAGGATATATATACAGCTTTGGTGGAGAAGAAGGTAGTAGGAGAAAAAGAATCTGACCCAAAAAAGTGTTTACGAATATTTATGAGCTACACGAGAGTAAAGTTTATCCATATTTCGATATTCCCACTTATTTTCCCAAAACCGATAAATATCGATTGTAAGCTCATATCTTTTCGGTAACTCCACTCCGTAACCTAAAATCGATAAATATCGATTAGCAGTGTATCTCTTTTTCGATAACTCCATCAACTTGCAAAAAATCAATCGATATTAGTCGATAGCCAGTACATATATTTTTCGATAACTGTACGCATCGATAAATATCGATATGCAGCCTCGGTTTTATGCTCATATCTCAGAGATTATTAGAGCTAGAGACACCAAATCTGGTCCGCGGCTTCATGTTCTCCTAAATTATAGCCTTGATTTACGTTATATATACATATATGTATAAAAAGCAGAAAGAATGCATGCTACAGGGTATTTTCTAGCCGAGCACTCGCAACTATCCAACTCTAACTTATTTTTTTGCGCTGATGTCATCTAGAGTTAAGTAATTTTAATTAAAAATTCAAAACAGCTGCGCAGCGTTGCGATATCCCGACCAAGCTGAGGTGAGGGCCACAAAACAAAATATATTTTGAGAAAATAAAAATATCTGAAGATGGCAGCGAACAGATATTCCTGCCAGCCCCAAAGACGCGCTGTCAAGTTCAAAGTAAACAAACCAACAACGCACACACTTTCTATATATACATATATTGAGAAATATGTATATGGTTATTTATTTATGAGCATATAAGGAGCATATAAGTCGCCAGTCTGAATTTATTGCCAGGGTCAGCTTTATAAACGCTGCCCAAAATGTCGCAGTTGTGCAGTTTTTCACGCCGCCGCGTTTCTCATTAAAGTTCATTAGTCTCGGTGGGTTTTTTATACCCTGAACCCATTAAAAATGGGTAAAAGGGGTATTATGTTTTTGTGCAAAATCCAAATGTATGTAACAGGCAGAAGGAAGCATCTCCGACCCCATAAAGTATATATATTCTTGATCAGCATTAATAGCCGAGTCGATCTAGCCATGTCCGTCTGTCTGTCCGTCCGTCCGTCCGTATGTATGAACGCAAGGATCTCAGAACCTATAAGAGCTAGAGACTTGAAACTTTAGATGTAGGTGCTCCTAGGTCCTACGCAGATCGAGTTTGTTTCCGATAATCGATAACTTGCCCCGTTTCCAAGTAATCGATAAAAATGTATATCGATATCCTGTTTTTTAAGCAATTTTGGTAAATAATAAGAGCTAGAGTTACCAAACTTGACATGTAGCTTCTAGAAAAGTATATATATATCGATTATCTTTCATTTTATACCTATCGCCACCTCCCCGCTACTCTCTATCTATAAGCGCGCGCTGCATTTGGTGTAGGAATATGAGGGTTCAGGGTATCCCCTAGTCGGGAGCTCCCGACTAGAACCTCTTACTTGTTTTTTCTTGGGAAAGGGTACCAAATTCGTATATGCCGTGATTAATTGTGGGCTGTTAAAGCCTTGTTGGGCTGTACTCTGGCAGGGTATTATAAAATAACTTTTCTGCTGATATCTCAACGGAACACGAAGAGTTGGATATAGTCAAGAGTATTAGACTGGTAGCTACCCTGTGCCCAGCTAAGCAAGGATAGAAAATTCATTGTTAGATATTTTCTTGTATCGAAAACAAAGCGCGCAGAGCTGAAGGGTCTTCCATAAATCAAATATACTTAATATATGTCAACCAGAGCTCATATATCACAAACTGTACTCGATAGGCTCAAAAAATCATGTCTTGTAATCGATATTTATCGATTTTGAGCTAATGATGGGGATTATCTTGAGATAAACGTGCTCTGCTTATGATATACGAGAGCTTATCAAATGTGTTGAGTTGGGAAATTGATTCCCTCGTCATTTTACAAATATTGTGGGCTAAGTATACCCTGTATTAGCCGCTTTAAATGGGTCACAACTATTGTGGGCTAAGTATACCCTGCATTAGCCGCTTTTAATGGGCCACGGCATAAAAGCGCGCTAATAAAACTTATCTTTTAGCACATTCAGCAAGCGCTGCTGAACTTAAAGCTGGCTTGGGGTCGTGCCAGACCTTTCTAATCTAATTTGCCGGCTCTTAACAAACACCATTTCGAGCAGCCGCCCGACTTCAGGGCAGGCACAGGAGGCCGGCTGGAACTTATCTGAGTTCCACACAATTTGACTTGACGGCAGTTTTCTAATTATAAGCCTATATTATGTGCAGACAGAGGGTTGATATGGGCTCAATATCTAGTTAAAGTCAAGTACCGTTGTCTCATCTTCCTCATCATCATCATCGTCATCATCATCCTCGTCGTCGTCGTCGCCAGCTTCAACGCCCGCAGCTGCGATTCGCATCTCATCGCTGCGCGTCGCTTGGCTTGCCAACTTTTCGCTGGAGGAGCCGCTGCCGCTGCCGCTGCCGGCGTTGCTGCTGCTGCCGCTGCCGCTGACTATGTTGCCCAGCAGAGCCTGACCATGACCAATGCCAACATTGCTTTTGTTGCCGCCGCTGCCGCCGCCGCCGCCGCCGCCGCCGCTGCCTAAATCCGTTAGCATTGTGTTAGGCGGCCGGCAAACGGAAGCGTGCCTTTTAGCCCGCTAAATTGTCAATAATAAGCAACATTTGCAGCAAAAGGCGGCACTTTCACATTTCCACACACGCACACGCAAATCTGGCCACAGCTGCGTCTTTGAGCTGCGGCCATAAAAAAGTTGACGCGCTTTTGATTTGTTTTGTTCTACTTTTTGTTTCGAGTGCTCTTGGCCAAGTTGCGACGTCAAATTGCCAAGCAGACCGTTCAACGCAACACAACGCTGCGTATGCGTAATATTTGAATGTTTATCAAGTATACGCCACCTGAGCCGCACTTATCCTTTTCTATATTGTTGTAATAACTGCTATTGTTGAATTTATTGCCAACTGAATGTTTATTGAAACATTAAACGAATTCAAAAATTGTAATAAACAATGCTGGCGCACAACGCTGCGTATGCGTAATACTTGAATTTATATCAAGCATACGCCCGGGCTGCAGGTGTTTTTTTAAGAACTTGATTTTATTTTTAAAACGCTCTTTTTTCAAATTCAACTTAACATATTTTTGCACATTTCGCGCATTGAAACCGACTCAAAAATTGTTTTGAATTTTTTTCTATTCGAATTAATATTGTCTTTCAAATTAGGCCAGCTCTGTAATTGTGGCGCTTAACTTTTGGATGGTAATGAAACTGTTTTTTTTTTTGGACATTTTTGGCGTCCGCTCGCCTCGATTCTGTCTCGTGCTGCCGCTCGCCCAACGCGCAACTGATTTTTTGAAGTGCGGCTAAAAGCTCAGACAGCCGCAACGAGCTTCGGCTTTTCCTTGCAGTTTTTCCGAGCCCCAACCGAGTGGGCGAAAGCTTTTCACACACACCAACACACACACACACACGCACACGCACAGCGCGACTTTTAGCTCCATTCATGACCAAGGTTTCAATTTGGCCCGAAGTCACGTGGTCGCTTTTCACTTTCGTTTGCGCCCCAAAACGAAGTTGAAGCTTTGAAGTTTGCCCAAGATAACGAAACAAAGTGAAAAAAAAACTATGCTCCTTTTCCCTTGAATGTTTTTTCTGCTCAGCCTCAACTGATTTGTTAATGCAACTCCTAATTATGGCTAATTAGCTGTTGACAAATTGTTTCTATTGCTTCGATTTAAGGCAAATTGCGTTTCGTGTTGCACAACAATTTTCATTTGTCATTTGTCATTTGTCCCCCTTCCCTCCCACCCCATTAGCGCTCAACAATTTGCGAGACATTTGCAAATAGCACAGCCTAATGCTGCCCCAACGGCTGACGCACGTGTCACACGGTGCTTGGCGCTGTTTACAAAACCGGAATTCTGACTTACAGCAAACGTAAGCACAGCGAACGAACCTAATCAACATTAGATAGAGCCAAACGGAATTTAAGCCAAACATCATTCAGAAACCTAAAGCAAATCTGTGGACTTAAAGTTTAAGCAACAAAGCTTGAACAAAGTAACAACACTTTTGGACAGCTGCTCAAAAATATATGCCTTAAGCTCAGCATAACTAAGAAATCAGGCAAGACTGCTTTAGTCGGCAGTGCACGACTAGGATATACCCTAAGGCCAACGCCAAACTGTAGCTGTGCTTCTTCCCTTAGCCCTAAGGGTATTGCTGTCATGATTAGCATCGGTGCTTATAGTCCGATCTTTATGTTATTTTATAAATATGCAACCTTTATGTGCACTTTGGCATAAAAATGCACTCCTTGACATTCGTTTTTTTATAACTTTGGTTGCAACGATTTTGTTTTTAAATGTACATATATATATTTTATTATTAACAAAAATGTAGCAAGACTTACGGCTAATAATTTGCCGGAGATGCTTTAAACTTTGGCCCAATTTTGGGTCGTTGATTTCCCATCACTATCTCCTTATTCTAACTACTTAATACTTAATAACAGTAAATAAATAAGTTAGTCTAAGGCGTACAAGCTTATTTTAGTCTTAGAAAATACTGCCAGATAGATCCTGTGGATTGCCGTAAGTCTTGTTCTTCCAGGAAAAGCAAGGCGCCTGTTGACGGATTACGTCTCCCACTTCGGGAGCTCCGAGAGACACCTAAGAGTTCCCGCAGGCGCATTACATATCCTTCTAAGAATCTTACTTTGTGCGACGCTTATTTTGTAAGATGGGATTTTGCGCCAATCCCGAACATGTGCAGCGCATAAGAGGGAATAGGAGTCTTCACTTTGTTTCTTAGAGAAAGCTTGTTTTTAGCAGAAATCAGGCATGTCATCCTTATAGCTTTAGACAAAACTGTTCGTTGAAACATTGAGATATGTCTGCTGCACGTGAGCTTTCTGTCCAGAACTACTTCGAGGTATTTGAAACTAGTGGAGGTAATCAAAAAGTGGAATATTTTGGATGCTTGCATACTTTACGAGCATCTAAAAAACCAAGAGGCTAGCTAGCTCTTATAAGCACCAAAACAGACTCAAAAAAAAAGCTGGATTAATACATCGATTTTTATCGATTTCATAGAAATGAGGCAAGTTATCGATGAAACATGGATATTTAGTGGAAATTAGATAAGCTACTCTTAACATTTGTAGTCTATTAAAGTTCTCGAACTCGATGAGTTCATACAAACGGAAGGAAGAACAGACAGACAAGAGTATATTTATACTTTATAGAGTCGTTATGGAGTCGAAGACGCCTCGTTCTGCTTTTTATACATAAGCAATATACAATTCTCTTTTCAATAGATTCAGGATATACTAAATTACTAGACATTGCCCCATGCAAACAATTTATAAGTTGATTTGGGATTATTTACCATGTCAACAGCGTAAAGTCCCATTAGCAATAATAATTAGAGCACATTTAGTGTCTTGTGCCAGATTCGTCATTTAAAAAGATTTATAGCCCTATTTGAGGAATTTTTAAATTGATTTTGTGTTTTGAAAAACCACACACCTGAACCCATTTAGAGCACAGCAAATGTAAATCCCATATAAGATATAGCTCTAAGTTGTTATGAATTAAGCAGATTATATAAACTTTTTTATTACTTGCAATTAGCTGATTTATTTTATTAAGTTATTCCCAAGTATATTTTTAATTCAAAGCCCACTGCGCTTATTGTTTTATTTATTTACAAATCTAATTCGAATCTAAATCGACAACAATAACGAAAATAAAAACTTGCCTGTGCCACGTGCTGCACGCAAATTAGATTACGTATACGCCACGCGGGCCATGTAAACAAAATGTGAACTTATTTTTTTTTTGTGCGACACACGTAAAACATATGAAACTCGTGGGAAACAATGCCATAAAAGTTGCCAACAGTTTAATGAGTTTAAAGGTTTTGGCCTGAAATCAAATTAGTTAAGAGCGTCTTGTCATACGCGGCGTATGCGCAACTTTTTCTATGCAAATTGCCGCTGTCAATTAGAGACACGCCAAGCTCTTCGTTCAGTCAATATATATGTTATGTATTATTATCCTTGTGGCCTTGGCGCAAATTCAACTCAATTTAAGTGCCCAAGTTCAGCAATAAACTTGCAACACGCATAAACCAAGTTGCAGCAATAAATCCACGCACTTGGGCCCGAGACGAAGAAGAACAACTTGGGCAGCGACATGATTCAGCGTAAGTTTTAACAATTTGCGATAGGTGGGTAAACAGCTTCGAGTTTTTATATTATAAATATGCCTCTGCCTTCTCCTTGTGAAAACTGTATCGATTTATTTTGCTACGCCTCACACTATCTATGGGATGCGTATTCTTGATTAATTTAGGTGTTTATAGTCGGATATCTATGAAATTTTAAGGGCTTAATTGTGGCATTCCAAAGTGCTTTTATACTGCAGCGCAAAGTTCTTTCTTTAAAATGAGTATTCTCCTTTTTTGTGCAAAAGGGTAAAGTGAAATATTCTCAGTCCTCATAAACTATGCGATAACTGACATATCAAGTCTGTTGTATGCTTTCAAGCCTTTGAAAATCGATAAATATCGATAGAAAGTTCTAAACGAGAACTTACATATCAAGTCTGATGTATTTAACTCTTTTCGTTTTCGAATTATGCTTTGAAAACCACTAAAAATCGATATTTATCGATAGGTAGGGGAAAGGGGAAGTGAAATATTCTTAAGTCAGACGCGTCTAGTTTATAATTTTCATTCTTATTTGTACTATTAGTTATGTTTTAAAACCTCTGAAAATCGATATTTGTCGATAGCAAGGGGAAGGGGAAGTGAAATATTCCTAATCTGTATACACAATACGAGAACTTTCATCTTAAGTCTGATGCATCTAGCTAGATCGATATTTATCGATATGAAGGGAAAAGGGAATGTGAAATGTTCTTAATCATTATACTACACGAGAACTTATATATCACGTCCGATTTATGTAGCTCTTGTAATTTTTGACTGTTAGACTTTCAAAACCACCGAAAATCGATATTTATCGATATGTAGGGGAAAGGGAATGTGAAATGTTCTTAATTTTTGTACTATACGAGAACTTATATATCACTTCATATGTATGAAGCTCTTGGAATTTTGGAGTTAGGCTGTCAAAACCACTGAAAATCGATATTTATCGATACAACGAGGGTTACTAGCTGTGAATTGTTGTCAATTTAAGCCAGATATGTTGTACTGAGCACTTGATACGCTTGATGCTGCTGAACTCGGGTTCAACAGCCTTTGACCCGGCACATAAACTAATTACCCACAAAACATATTACAGCAAACGTTTCTGGGCTAAAATGAGCGAGAACACAAAACGTTCCCAGGAGCTGGCAATTAGGTTTGTTCGCTGAGTTCCCAAAAACGGAACGGTTGAAGCTTAGCATTATCTTAACTGAATCTAGAGAATCACCTGCACTTTGAGCATCACGATCTTGATCTCGACTTTATCGCGTGGCGGGCAGCTGGCACGTGTCTGAGGTTGGGGTTCAAGCTCTGTGAACTGTTTGTTGTTGCCATTGGTTCCCATTAGGCTGGCATCGGGATGTATGAAACTCATTTGAAATCAATAGAAAACTTCACGCAAACAAAATCTGTGGCGACTATTCAACAAGTATTCAAAATTGTTGTTGTGTAATTTCTTTTCGCTCTCTTTGTTTGTTTTGGTTGCACTTTATATAATCACAGCACAATTTTGGCGTTTTTTGTTTGCTCAACAATTTGTTGCTGCATTTTGGTTGACAAGTTGATTAATTTAAATTATTAGAACTTAATTTAAGGCCAAAGAGCAGAGCAAATATTTGAATCACAGAACGGCTGAATCGCTGCGGTCGCACTGAGACGCGTTGAGGTTGAGCCAAGGGCCGTCAGCGTACATTTCTTGGCTGATTTTTATTTTATTTTCTTTAGTTTTTTCCACTCTTTTTTTTCCCCCTCTTTTCTTCAAAGTGTCTGTGTCTCGATTTCCGCCAGCGCCGCCCAAAAGGAAGCAAGAGCCACAGCACTTGTCTCCTCTGGGTATTTATAGCTGGCCGCGCAGCACGCGGCAACAAGATACAAAACTATCTGCATGCTGCATTTGGCGGCAACTTCCGTTCGCTGCGACGGCTCAGAGTCAAGTTCAAGTTTACTTAGCCTAGCCAACAGAGAGGGAGAGAGAGAGAGAGGAAGAGCGAGAGGGAGAGGGCGGGATTGTATTGGCCAGTTCATGACGTTCTGTTGTACTTGCTGCCAAAACTACTGACTGACACACACACACACACACACACACACACACACACACACACAATACAGCACACACACACCACACACACACACAACATACACACGCACGTGTGGGTGCACACATTACGTCTGCTCTTCTTCTGTGCAGAATGCTTGCCAAAAAAGCAACAGAGGAAAGCATAAATGCAGATTGCCGAATATTAAATACCCTTGCCGATACAATAGAGAGGTTAGGTCTCGTAGTTCTTTATCTTGTTAAAGTTATCTCGATATTGGCTATTCATAACTAAACAAAGCTGACAACTGATATGATGATAAGCTATAGTAGTCCGATCTGCTTAAGACAATAATGGTCTGATTTAGCTTGAAAAAGAGAAAACATCTTTCCTTAAAGAACTCAGTATTTAACTGATTCTGTTTCTGCGAGAGCTGCTTAATATACTTATTGGTGCGATCCGGCGTAGCCCAATCTTTGCTAAGTTCCATCAAAAATGGGAAACTGACCCGACATGGCAACCTCTACCAAGCGCCTCTTACTGTTCAACAATAGATATATGCTCTAAAGAAGCGCAGATGTCTTCTTCAATGCGATGTCTTCTTCATATCGTCACAAAAATATCATAGCCCAGTGCATAGATTGCTTACAAAACGCGCATACGCCCCGTCAGCCAAACAATTCTTTTCATTCGAATTTTCTCTCTTTCATTTCGTTTCGTTTGCTTAAGTGTTTTTTTGTTATAGTTGTTGTTGTTATTATTTGTTGTTGTTGTTTTTCTATTCAATGCTGCTTTCAAGTGTCAGCCTGCGTATTTGTTTAGTCTTGCTCGACAAGCATTTATTTGTTTTAGTTCTCATTTATTTAATTTTTATACTCAATTTTTTTTTTAACAATTATCACACGCAGCTGCCATAAGTCAAAACCTTATCGAGAATCGGCAATATATATGCATATATATATATGTGTTTATAATGAGCGCAACACGTTCTCATCAGCACGTTTTACACTTGTGTTTGCTTTAAAACTTAGCTCGATTAATTCCAGACTAGACTTTACTTTGAATTGACGAGAGTTTCGGCTTCTTGGAGGCAGAAAACGAAGTTTCCCATTTTAAGACTAGCTTCCCTTGCGCTGGAAAATAGTTTTTAAGGCAGTTTGCAATAGATTAGCTGCTTGGGGAGGTTGCGGGTTCGAATCCCAGACAAATGCAAGCATAGTTGTTTGCACTATTTAAAAAGTTTAGGCTGAAAGTTTATAAATGTGTTTCTAAAATCGGTTAATAATATTAATAAAAGTCATTTTAAGATATGCATTCAATGTAAATTTACCTTTCTTCTATAATTATTCTTCTTTCTTTTTTTAAATTTATGAATATTTTCAAAAAACATGCTTAATTTTTAATTAAATAAGAATTAAATGTGTAAGCTTTCTATGGCTGCAAGTTGGACTTCTTTAATTTGGAATACTTCTCTCTCTCCCTCTCCCTTTCCTCTCTTTCTCTTCCTCTCCCTCTCTCTTTCTCTCCCTCTCTCTCTCCCTTCCCCCTCTCTCTCTCTCTCTCTCTCTCTCTCTCTCTTTCTCTCCCTCTCTTTCTCTTTCTCTCTCTCTCTCTCTCTCTCTCTCTCTCTCTCTCTCTCTCTCTCTCTCTCTCTCTCTCTCTTTCTCTTTCTCTCCCTCTCTTTCTCTCTCTCTCTCTCTCTCTCTCTCTCTCTCTCTCTCTCTCTTTCTCTCCGTTCCCCCTCTCCCTCTCCCTTCTTCCCTCTCCTCTCTCTGTCTCTCCCTCTCTCTGCAGCTTGATCGATTATCTAGCAACTGGGAAGCGAGCTGCATTCAAGCATGCCCTTATGAATTTCCCACAAGTGCGATTTAAGATTCTGTTTGCTAATTTACATTGAATTCTGCATGAGGAATATGTATTTATATGTATATGTTTTGCTCGACTCTTTCAATTGCATAATTTGCATGCACGTGTAAAAGTAAGCACGACAACCAGATGCAATAAAAATAGAACAAATGAAACTAGCCCATTTTGCGCATAAATCCCATCGCATCTAATGATAATCGTGTGTAATTTAGTATAGTATCTGCAATTAATCTTAGTCAATTAGTCATTAATTAAAAACAGCACCAAGTGCAACAAAATGCCAAAGGCGTGGAATTTTGCACGGACTTGATCGGGTAAAAAGTTCATGAATATGACGTAGATGTCTTAAGTTCTGTAACAGCAGCTATTAGTCACATATATTGCATAGAGGGTTTGATTATAAATGCATTTAAGTTTAAGCTAATGGGGGAAACCTGTCACGTGCCCAGCTCTTTACAATTCATCTAACTTATATCTAATGTGTCCAGCATTTGCTTATTTGTTGATCGACTCATAAAGAGATCGTGTTTTCCTCCAGTTACTGACCCCTGAAATAGGCGCAAAACCCGTTTTTTCGTCTTTTTTCTATTTCATATTTATTTTTCTCTCTGATCTCGTATATCTCTTGTTCGCACTCTCTCTCTCTCTCTCTCTCTCTCTCTCTTTCTATCTGTGTGCAAAAAACCTTTTCATTATACCCATTAAAAATGGGTAAAAGGGGTATAATGTTTTCGTGCAAAATGTAAATGTATGTAACAGGCAGCGGGAAGCAACTCCGACCCCATAAAGTATATATATTCTTGATAAGCATCAATAGCCGAGTCGATCTAGCCATGTCCGTTTGTCTGTCCGTCCGTCCGTCCGTATGTATGAAAGGAAGGATCTCAGAACCTATAAGAGCTTGAAACGCAGATCGAGTTTGTTTCCGATAATCGATAACTTACTCCGTTTCCAAGTAATCGATACAAATCGATATCGACATCCTGTTTTTTGAGCAATTTTGGTAAATAATAAGAGCTAGATTCACCAAACTTGACATTTAGCTTCTAGAAAAGTATATATATTTGCATTTGGTGTTGGAAGAAAAGGGGTCCAGGGTATACCCTAGTCGGGAGCTCTCGACTAGAACCTCTTACTTGTTTTATGCATAATTCATTGGGCTTTGCGCCTCATTGCGCCGCGTCATGTGTAAATCGCGCGACGCTCGCGCCAATATTTATCTATATATATATATATATTTAAAAATTATATATTTGTATATTCCCCCGAACTGTGTAATTTCCCACAAACAGCGCTCCAATAATTAACTGGAAGATTTCATAGCTACTGACTCTGACTAGACATAGACAACGACAATTGCAGATTAGGAAATAGCTAAATGAATAATTCTAATTGCGATAAACCACAAAATTGATGACTTTTTAATAAACGTATTGCAGCAAATCGTGAAATTCTATTTTTACGATATTACGATATTAATTTCATTATACAATTATTTTAGCAGGATCATCATCAGCTATATTCAGGTTACGTAAAATGTTAAATGTTTTGGGTGAAAATTTGGGGTTTGCCAAAAAAAAAACATATTTTTTAAATATGGTCACACTTTTAATACTGCCTGGAATAGTTAAACTACTCTTTTGAAGGATCAGAAATTGCATTTTGAAAATATACGTGCCCAATATTTATGATTTTTTATATATATATTGTGTTTTTCAATGCACAAATAAGGAACTAAATTTAATTTAAAAAAATAAAAAATGGTCACACTTATTTTATGGTCACACTTTTAATATTGCCTGAAATACTTAAACTACAATTTTGTAGGATCAGAAATGGCATTTTGAAAATAAACATGGCAAATATGTTTATTTTTATATTTACGTAGAGTTTTTCAATGCACAAATTAGGAATTAAATTTTGTATAAAAAAATGGTCACACTTTTTTCTGGCAATCCTTTGGGCACTTACCTATTTATAGTTGTTTTGGTATCACTGATATCCAGTCAGGATCAGTTTTCTATTCTTGGTATCATATTTCTTGCTATTCACTAAAGCACTTTGAACACAGTTTGGGGGCTTTCTTCGAAAGATCCTTTATATCTTTTGTTTGTTCACTTTCTTAAGATCCTCGTGCGTTCGCAGCGAGCATAAAACGGATACTGATCGCAATGCCGTTTCGCTGGTTTTCTTCACACCTCACCTAAAGTGCCAAAACTCAAGCTCTAGTAGTTTCTACACACGCACACACACGCACGGACACACTCGAGCACAATGTCGCCAACTGGCAGCCTAAGAAATATTTATATATATATATGATAATAGCTGTATATATATATTGAGCAAATATTTATGTTAATAAACAGCGAATTAAAAGAACTGCGAACTGAGAAAACAGCGCGCTTATTTGCTTTTAGAATTTAGCGCTTGTTGCGAAATGAAAACCGTTTTTGAAACTGAACTCAACTCGCGGACTGAGGTCGCGCGCCAAGCAAAAAACAAAAACAAAACGGGAAAAAAAACAGACAGACCAATCGGCAATCAACGATCGACGCCGATTAGCGATGGGCGATTGCGCGAGCGGTTAACCGATGACGCACTAGCCGATAACAAAGCGACGGCTTCTGGTCACACGTAAGAACAAGAAGAAGATGAAGAAGTAGAAGCAGCAGCGCGGTAAACGGGTAAACGGGTAACGAGCGTGGAAATTTTTGTTTATTGCACGCAGCGCATGTTCCATCAATTTGCACATTTTCGCGGGAATTCGCTTAGTTACAATTAGTTTAACTAATCTACTTTATTGATTGCCTTTAGCATATTAACCGGTTCGGTTCAGTTTGCTTCATCTTCTCCTTCTTCTTCTTCTTCTTTGTCACTTATTTGGGTTTCCTTTTGTTTGCGCGCAAAAAAACAATCATATGATGCCTTTGATTAACATTTAATAACTAATTTATGAATTAAGCTAAACTCGCTTTTGGCCAAAAAAGTGTCACGTTTATTTTGCACGAGCGCCTGACGGTCAACATTTGTGACGCTCGTCTTTAAATCGTGTGCAAACAACTCCTTAAACTTGGCAAATAAGTTGACATAAGCACAATAGAATAATATTGTTTATATTCAAAAAATAAAGTCAAACAGATTTGCATCTCGAAAAATCGCAAATAAAAGACTAGAGAGCTCTATTGGTAACAGGAAGATTAAGATTAACATAGTCTTTTGCATACCTGAGTTACATTTAAGAAATTTTCTTTTCTTACTTTTCATGCTTTACTCAACTTTTTTAGGTTATGTAGATCTTTAGGGGATTTTTGTTAAATTTAATTCGTTTTTATGCATTTCTCACATTTTTGTTTAGCATTTAACCGTGACTTGAACTTGGCTAGTTATTCAGAGGAACTATTAGCACAGGTTTAAAATAATCTTTATATATGTGTATATTAAACTTGACTCTTGTAGGTTATGTAGAAATCGACTCTACACGAACATTATTATGTTTTATTTAATTGATTTTATGTAATTTAAGCACAGCTCCACTTAGATATTCAAGCAACATATTTAGGGATAATTGAACAATGCTTTTCTTACGTTTTATAGGTTTAATTCTTGTAGGTTATGTAGAAATTATAGGTTAGGTTGAAATTAAAACAAATAGGTTATGTAGAAATTGTAGGTTGGGTAGAAATTAAAACAAATACATACATTATTTGATGTTTATTACGTTTACGTAGTTTAAGCATAGCTCCACTTAGAAATTTAAAGCAACATATTTAGGTATAATCCAACAATGCTTTCCTTACGTTTTGTAGGTTATGTAGAGCCAGTTTGCCTAAGAGTTTTCTTCGGAGCATTATTTCGGTTTCTGATGTTTGTATTCGTTTTGATTACACTTCGAATACAGATACAGCTATCAAATTTATGCTAATTACTTGTGACGATTATTTTGCCAACAATACAACAAAAGCCATGCGTAAATAAAGGCGACAGTTGGCGCATTGGGAATTGGGAATTGCGAATTGGATGGTTGGGGTCTATGGGGGGGGGGAGGGAGGAGTTGATATCATGCGTTTAGCCTTGTTATTGAACTCGCCTTCCAATTGATTTTCGCCTGTTGCCAGCGATGTTTTTCGCAGATTCCAACTAAGTGAGACCTATTAAATGCGTCACAATGACAACAAAATCAACAAAACAGGTGACAAAAAATTTGCCGAAAAAAAAGAGTTTGCTTTCGTATGCAAACAAATATTATTATTTTTATTTTTTTTTTTGCCACTGTTGCTAATTAAATTAATTTGTTTTGTGTTTATTTACTTTTGAAATTTACCATATTTACGCTATTTGCATGTGCATTTCACATATCATTATGCATGTATGTCAGCCTAAATGGAATATGAGTCCCGATTCGAGGAATAATAATTATGGTTATATAAATTATATCAATTCGAATAACTCAATTTATGTTACGCTAATTATGACGAAGTTTTCCCATATTATCGCGCTGGAAAATCCAAATTAAACACTCTGAAACGCTTTGGACACGCCTCTTAATGGAGGAGAATTGAGAAAATAGAGGTTGAGCCAGCGACCCGTTCGATTTGTGGAGAGTAGAGAAGATGGAGAATATGGATTGAACCAGCGACCCGTTCGATTTGTGGAGAGTAGAGAAAATAGAAAATACGTGTTGAACCAGCGACCCGTTCGATTTGTGGAGAGTAGAGAAGATGGAGAATATGGATTGAACCTGCGACCCGTTCGATTTGTGGAGAGTAGAGAATATGGGTTGAACCAGCGACCTTTTCGATTTGTGGAGAGTAGAGAATATGGATTGAACCAGCGACCTGTTCGATTTGTGGAGAGTAGAGAAGATAGAGAATATGGATTGAACCAGCGACCCGTTCGATTTGTGGTTCAATTCTTTCAATTCTTCAATTATTCAATGAATACAAATGTTTTATCAAAAATTGAAGAAAATCTTTTTTAGCTTGAAAATTGTTCGTTTTACTGCTAATAATGTAAATATTTGAAGGTATTTTACAAAGAAAATGGTTCGGATCGCGTTCTAGTTCGGTTAACCGGTTCGGTTCAAAACCAGTTTTGCGGTTTTCTATAAACTGCTGATTTTGATAAATTTGCCAGTCGACTTTGACGTGGCCTGGTCACAGCCATTGGAGCTGCCCGCCTGGGCGCCAGGATGCGGCAGAGGCAATTCTAGCATGAACATCGTTTTGGCGATCTTGTCAAGCTTCATGTTGATCGCTGAAAGTATTTTTGAATGTTAGGCCAGTTCGAGAACTGACACGCGCACTAACTTTTAAGGTTCGGATTCCGTATGAAGGTGCTCTGCCTGTTTGGATTTACTTTCCTGAATGACGTCATTGGCTCTTTTGTCGTGTCTCCATCTTCATTTAAATCCGGTTCGTTTTCATCAGGCTTGGACTGCTCAGCCTCCAGTTCAATGGGCATCGTTGCTGAACTTGGGAGCCCAGCCCTTTCGTCTTCATCCGTATCCGAGCTGCGTTTCTGTCCGATGGGCATCTTGCCCTGCCCAGGAATCTTGCAACGTATCTGGGCGTGCAACGTGGGCGCACAAATTACAATAAACACAAAAACGGACAACAGCGTTCCACTCATGTTAAATATTGAACAAGAAGTGGTGTGTTTTTCTAGTTTCAGATATGGCATTTGAGTGCATCGCATTCGCTTTGGTTTGATTTAATTAATTCTAAGCAAAGCATGCTTAACAAGTAGCAGGCTCTGGCCGGGAGTTCGCGACTAGGGCATACCCTAAACCCTTTTCTACCAACACAGATACCTCAAATATTTATCCTTATCCTTAAATTGATTGACCCTGGTTCTTAAAACTTATGAGAAAAGCGCTTTGATATCGATTTTAATCGATTGCTTGGAAAGAGGAAAAGTTATCGATTATCGTGCTGCGCGAGCTCGTATAGGCTCTGAGATCCATACATACACACGGACAGACAGACGGACATAACTAGTTTTTAGCAGCAATTAAGTTAAAACTGCCTAGTTACTGTATGTATACCAAAAGTTTTGTTTTGTTTGTTAAATACTTACATTTAAACGAGTAAAATCTTCAAATTTCGCAATACGAGTTAACTTTTTCTTGTTCAACATGCAGGAAGTTTGAATTTGTAACAGTCATCTATAGCAGTCAGCTTTTTAACATGAACACGCACTCAAGCATTTATCAGTTATCGACACGCCGCCACATTCTAGGCATTGTTGGGGTATCATTGTTGATTTTAAGTGCGGTCACACTTAAGTTATTCGCGTCTAATTTGCGTAAAAAATTGTAAGGTTTTCTGAAATTTGTTAAATAAATTCAATAGAGTGGACAAACAGAAATGCCGCCCACTATAAACAATTCGGCAGTCAATAGCGCCGCCGAGAAGCGGCCGCAACGGACAACGGAACGCAAGTAAGTATCATATATTAAATGAAGCATCATCCACGCGGAACTAACCTGCGTTTTGCATGCAATACCCAGATCCGAGATAATTTGCCGCGTCAAATATGGCAACAATCTGCCGGATATACCCTTCGATCTGAAGTTTCTGCAGTATCCCTTCGATGGCAATCGTTTTGTGCAGTATAATCCCACGTCGCTCGAGCGCAATTTTAAATACGATGTGCTGACTGAACATGATTTGGGCGTCACGGTAGATCTGATTAATCGGGAGCTGTACCAGGCGGATCCCATGTCACAATTGGATCCGGCCGATGAAAAACTGCTCGAAGAGGAGACGCTGACGCCCACAGATTCAGTGCGCTCGCGCCAGCATTCACGCACCGTGTCCTGGTTGCGCAAATCCGAATACATATCCACGGAACAAACACGCTTCCAGCCGCAAAATCTAGAGAATATCGAAGCCAAGGTCGGCTACAATGTTAAGAAGTCGCTGCGCGAGGAGACGCTCTATCTGGATCGCGATGCACAAATCAAGGCTATCGAGAAGACGTTCAGCGACACCAAGAACGATATTACCAAGCACTACTCCAAGCCAAATGTGGTTCCTGTCGAGGTGTTGCCCATATTCCCCGACTTCACCAATTGGAAATATCCGTGTGCGCAGGTCATATTCGATAGCGATCCGGCGCCGCAGGGCAAAAATGTGCCCGCCCAGCTGGAGGAGATGTCGCAGGCCATGATTCGTGGTGTGATGGACGAGAGTGGTGAACAGTTTGTTGCCTACTTTCTGCCCACAGAGCCAACGCTGGAGAAGCGTCGCATCGATTTTGTGGCCGGCGAACTCTACAAAGACGACGAGGAGTATGAATATAAAATTGCGCGCGAATACAATTGGAATGTCAAGACAAAGGCATCCAAGGGCTACGAGGAGAACTACTTCTTTGTCATGCGGCAAGATGGCATATACTACAACGAGCTGGAGACCCGTGTGCGGCTCAATAAGCGACGCGTCAAGGTCGGCCAGCAGCCCAACAACACGAAATTGGTGCGTATCGAACAAATATTTCTCTTAGTTATTAGCTAATCCCATTAAGCTTGTGTCCTGCAGGTGGTTAAGCATCGTCCGCTGGACGCCATGGAGCATCGTATGCAACGCTATCGTGAACGCCAGCTGGAGGTGCCCGGCGAAGAGGAGGAGGAGGAGGAAGATGATGAAATGGAAGCAGTTGCCCAGCAAACACAGCCAGCAGCTGAGCAGGAGCCGCAAGCAACAGCGGACAATTCAGACAACTCAAAGACACCACTCGATGTTAATGTTGCCCCAGCTGGAGCTACTGTTGCTGCTTCTGTTGGATCCACGCCTGCACCGGATGCACAGCAGCAACGTGAGCGACAATCACGCTCAAGAACCCACTCCGGAGGCACGCGTTCGCGCACGCGCAGCCGCAGCGTTGGCAGTGGCAGTGCAGCCAGCGGTTCGCGCAGTCGCAGCCGTTCCAGCTCAGCCAGCGGCTCGGGCTCACGTGCCAGCAGCCGTTCCAAGTCGGGCACACGCTCGCCCAGCGGCTCACGTTCACGCTCACGCTCCCAGACGCCAGCCGGCTCCCAGAAGTCGCGCAGTCACACGCCCTCCAAATCGAAATCGAAATCTGTATCAAAGTCACGCAGTCGCAGTCGTAGTCGCAGTGCATCCGGCTCGCGTTCTGGCTCCGGCTCACGCTCGCCCAGCCGTTCGCGAAGCGGCACGCCCAGCGGCTCTGGCTCTAGCTCTGGCAGCGGCACCGAGGAGGAGTAAAACGAAACACAAATGGAAACTTTTGCAGCCTGTAATATTAAGAGCAATACACAACAAAATTTTAACACAAAAGACAAACAAACAGATAATTGGAACTTGGAACCTCAACTACGTGGCGTCCATTAGGAAATGGCGAAAGAGCTCACCATCCGAGCTGTTGGGCTGTTCCGCCTGCTGCGGCGAATAGAGTCGCAAATTCTGCAGCTGCTGCAGCGGCGAGCTGCTGCCATCAAAGTGCACGCCGCTGTCCATGACCACCGGCTGTGGCTGCTGTGGCGGCTCCACGCTGCAAATGCCCAGCTTTTGGCAGCTCTCGACGACAATGTCGTCGATGGTTTGCGAGAGCAACGCCTCCTGATCCCCGCCATTCATCTGAATGGCCGCATTAATAGCCACATGCTCTGTCTGCACATGGCCCACTGTCACATTGGAGGACTCCAGCAGCGCCTTGATCAGTTGCTCTGGTGTCTGTGGCTCATCCTCTGTATTGGCAGCACATTTGTGTGTGCGCAACGAGACCTTGTACCGAAATGTCTTCTGGCAGTGCTCGCATTTGTAGGGCATGACTCCAGTATGAATGCGTGTGTGTACCAGAAAGGACACCCGTTGCCGAAAACATTTACCTGTGTGTGTAGAACATTTTTTGGGTGAGCTAGAGAATTCGTTAATTATCAGATACCCTATAAGTAATTCCGATTTTTGGGCCCGTTCTCAATTGTTATTTGCAAAAGTTGCAAGACACTTTATCTGCATTGTAAGTGCATTGTACTGGGCAACAGCGCACTGAAAATCATTTCAAGCAATCTAACAATGTTTACAACTTGCCTTTTTAAGACATGCCTAACAAACAGCATTTATCCTCATGGCAGCTGCCATGAACTTTGCAATGAACCTGAGAAAACGGGCCTAACTACAAGTTCCGTGCGTCTGTTTTCTTGTCTCCTTGATCAAAATATCGGACTACTAGAGTAAATAAGTTAAAAGTTAAGCACTGTATCCAAACAAATAGGTACATATCAGTTACAAGGAGATACTTCCGATATGTAGTTTATATAGAGTATATAGCAAGTACATATTTACATGGGGTCTATCTGGATAGAAAGAGACGTTTCCTTTGCCAACTAGTTTACCCTGGCCTGGATGGTCAAACTTTGTAAATTATTTTGACTGAGCGTCGGACTAACGAGTGGAAAGTCGCTGGCTCAAATTGTAATATAGAGTAAATAGCAAGTATATACATTGAGTCTTTCTGGATAGGAAGAGACGTTTTCTTCTATCTATGTCAAACTTTGTAAATTGTAAATTTTTTGTCTGAGCGTCGGACTCGGTTCAAATTGACCAGGTTCAAATTGAGCAGCTATTTTTTTATATGTTGGTGAAGAGCTTGACCAATTTTTGACTGAGCGTCGAACTAACAAGCGGAAAGTCGCTGGTTCAAATTGAGCAGCAATTTTGTTTATTTGTTAAGCAATTTCTTTTAATACGTACCGCACACCTCACACTTGAAGGGCTTCTCGCCGCTGTGGATGCGCTGGTGATTGTGCAGGGTAGACAGCTCCTTGAAGGCGCGTCCGCAGATGCTGCAGCCGTGCGGCTTCACCTCGCTGTGGTAGAGTAAATGCTTGTGATAGGACTGCTGGAAGGTGAAGGTGCGTGCGCAGTACTGGCACGTGTACGGCATTTCGCCCGTGTGCAGACGCTTGTGCTTCTTTAGGAAATACTTGGTGGTGAACATCTTGGTGCACACATCGCACTCCCAGTTCTTGGGCGTGCTGCCGTACTCCGAGCCTGGCGCCGCATCCGTTGCAGCTCCCGGCAGCTCCTGCTTGAGCATGCAAATGGCTCCGCTCAATGCGTACGGTTGGGTGTTGGTGCACCCAGTGGAGGAGGTGCCGACGCTGGCGGACGCCTCTTTGTGCCGGATGCGATCGCAAATGCTGATTTTGGGCGTGGCACTGAGGCTGTTGCTCGTATTGTTCTGGCTGCCGTTGCCGTTGCAGCTGTTAACGTTGCCGTTGCCATTGCTGCTGCTGCTGCTGTTTCCGAGCGTTGCTCCCACCGTGTGCAGGACCTTGAGATGGACACGCAGCGAGCCCTTCATGCGGAACGTCTTGGAGCACAGATGGCACTTGTAGGGCTCCTGCTTTGGCTGCTGCGCCTGCTGCTCCGTCAACTCCGCATTCTCGTGCACCAACCGGATGTGCATGTCGCGCAGCTCTTCGTTGCGAAAATTAAACTCGCAGATGTCGCATCTCGCTGGCGGCGTCGCGGGCGCAGGCGGCGGCGGCACAACTGGCGGCGGCGGCGGCTGCTCCAAGGGCTTGGCACGTGACTTCTTGCCACGTCGCTTGGGTACAGCTGCAGCAACAGTTGGCGGCGGCGGCGAAGGGTTAGCTGGGGACAGGGGAGCAGCAGGTTCTGCAGCTGGCGGAGCTGCTGCACTTGCAACGGGCTGCTGCATGAGGCTGGTGTGGCTGAACAGATGTATGGTCAGCTTGTCCAAGCCGAGGAACAACTCCTTGCAGTCCGGAAAGGGGCAGGCCAAAGGTCCATTCGCCGCCTTGATCAGACGCTGCTGCAGTGCATCGATGCTATTGAAACTGGGCACCGCGCACAGCGGACACAGCACGGACATGGAGCACATGACAAACTACAAAGCACAAACTACAACGAGGACGAACTTTCCAATGCGCGAACAATCCTCAAGCATTGCTGACCGACAAAAACTTGAAAAGATTGTTTTTCTTTTTTTTTTCCTCTTCAGATATTTTCTAAAAATACTTGCAATGAAAATATTGAAAAAATTTTGTTGTCTGCCGACCGCGACGACGTTCGTCTGGGCGATATCGAAAATAATGAAAATTATTGCGCTACCCAGGCCGGCGAGAATTGTAAGAAAAATCGGAATTTCGAAAAAGTACGAACTGTGCCGAAAACTAGCCCGTAGACAGCTGTCCGCTGCTGATGCTGCTGCTTCTTCTTCTTCATCTTCCTCTCGCTTTTGTGGGGCACCAAAACCCGCCTGGCCCAGCTAGTGGGCGTATTTGGTATAGGAGATAGCTTGGCTCTTTGTTTTGATCTTGCCATGTAAATGGATCGCAATGGGGCAGCTGCTGGGCCCAAAAATGTGACATATTCTATAGATATATTTGGAAATAAATGGGCTACCAGCTAAAAGCTTTAAAGGGTATTCTTGGTAGTATTTCAGTGGATTGCAGAAAAGTTTAAGAGACAGCCAAAGATCTTATTCTATATGGAAAATATTATCCACCTTTCAGTTTTTCAAATATTATTCGACTTAAGGGATTTGGATTTGCCGAAATTGTTTAAAAAAGAATTTCTTCATTCTTTTAAATAGATTTTGATATAATTTTGTATATTAAATATATCCCTTTTTCACCCATTTTTCACTTTTTGAGATGGAATTTAGAACATATTTTATAGATATATTTGGAAATAAATGGGTTACAGCTAAAAGGGTATTTAAAGGGCATTCTTGGTGAGCAGTTCTTATATGATTTTCAAGATGTTAGCTCTAATATTTCAGAAAATGGTTGAGTTTAAGAGAAGCCGAAGATGTTATTCGATATGGCAAGTATTATGCACCTTTCAACTTTTCAAATATTGTCGTGATTTGGATTTGCCGAAATTGGTAAAAAAAAAATAATGCCCCACATTCTTTTAAAAGGATTTTTATATGCTTTCGTATATTAAGTATACATTAAACCTTTTCTCGCCTATTTTTCACTCTTCGAGATGAAATTTCGGACAGATATATTTTGAATATAAATGCTTGAGAATTCTAAGAGACAGCCAAAGATGCCATCTTACTTATATGGCAAGTATTATGCACCTTATTAAATATTATCCGACTTCAGGGATTTGGGTTTCCCCGAAATTGGTTAAAAAAAAGAATTCCGTTTTTAATAGGATACTTTTGATATACTTTCCTAATTTTCGAAATGTCTTCAATTAATCTTCATTTACCCGTTTCTCACCCATTTTTCACTGTTGCGGATGGAATTTCGGACGTTTTTTGTTTTCGGTTTTCTCGAAATTGGTTAAAAAAATGTATTCCTTAATTCTTTTAAAAGGATTTTGATATACTATCGTATATTTCAAAAGAATGCATTTTCATTTAACTGTTTCTCACCCATTTTTCACTCTTGCGGATGGAATTCCGAATCCAGTCGGAAAAGCTTTTCCAATAAAAACGCCAGAAAGAATTATAATATTCTATTTGCTGCTCGCTTAACATTTAATAATCGAATAAGTTGGGTTAACCTAGTTAATAGTTGGGTTAACCTAGTTAATATATAGCATATTAATCAGTTTGTGATCTGGGCGCCCAGACTATCAGATTTTATAAGAAAGGGTATCTAGCCGGCTGGTCTGTGCACACAAGCTCAGTCAGTCAAGGGTATGCGCTGGCTGTGCACTCTCTAACGCTATTTATAATCAAGTATACCTACATACTATATACATATATATAAATATGTGTGTGTGTATATATAGATATATATTGGATATCTGCTGCTCTCTTGTTTCTTTGTGTTGTGCGCTATTTTTATGGTTCTTGTTGTTTTCTTTCTTTCCTGCTGCGCGATTTATTCGTGTTTCTGTTTGGTTGTCCGATTTGTAAACAGTTCGTTGGCCAAGCACGTGAGAGGCCAGCCCAGACAGCTAAATGGATGAGGCAAATACTAAGAAGGAAAACTTGTGGAAAACTATTTCTTCTTCACAGGCGGAAAGTCCAGAGAGACGACGCTAATGCGCGCCGAGCTGGCTTCCTCCTTGCCCAGGCTCACCTCCGAGGTGGAGGAACGGGCGCTGTAACCTATATTTGGGAGTTACAGTAAAGTCTCTTAATAGTGTACCATAATATAAACCTCTCCTTCTCTCCACCCACCTTTGACCGAGTAGCAATCCAGCGAGGAGTAGGAGGTTGTCCTGGAGGACACGCAGCTGCGCGTGGGCTTCAAATGCTGCGGCAGCTTCAGTCCTTTGCTCAGCATATAGTTGATTATCTGAGCTCCGTCCTCGTCGCTGTTGGCCATATCCGACAGTAGGTTGAGGGCCTTTCGGTTGCGATTCTCCAGCTCCTGCAGATTGAGATCGCGCTCGAACAGCGAGAGGAATTCGCTGCTAATGGACTTCTGTTTGATTTCCTTCAATAGCAAATTAATCTCGCGATTGGCTCGCTCGATTTTCGATTTTTGTTCCTGCAGCTCTTTGTTGAGTCTTTCCAGTGCGTCCGCATCTTCTGAGCATTTCTGCTTCTCCATTTCGATTTGCTTGTTCAGCTCCTCCAGCGAACGTTTCTGATCCTCGATCCTGTTGTCGTACGTCTCCGCCTTGCAGCGCAACACCTTCAGCTTGTCCAGATCGTTGCAGTAGATCCCCTGCTGCTTCTTTAGCTCCTCCTCGGCACGCTGTTCATCTGGGGGAGGATCACATCGTTGAATTTAAGACTGACTGATTGGCTGACTGAATGACTGACTGATTGACTGATTGATGATTAACCCAGAGCCCAAACTGCCAGAGCTGGGCAACTACATTCTCTCTGATGTAAAGCCGGAATTAGACCGAGTTTTGGAAACGTTTTTATGCAACTCTTTTGTGCATATTTTTAAAAATCTCGTATTTCGAATCCACTCAGCTCGAGTGGAAAATCGGAGACAATGATAATTACTTTACTAGTTTCAAAATGTGCGGAAACCTTCGTAGTGTAAATTAATTTTTAATAAAGTCTTGCATACTTGTCCCCATCCAAGTTTACGTTCCACGCGAAACATAGGTGGAAAGTATATGAGTCTCTCAGTCTCTCGGCTTATAAAGCTTTCTTCATGAAACTTTGCAGAAGATCCTTTTTCTGTTGCACGCAGAAAATATGTCGAAACCAACTGGATCGGACGTCTATATCACACAGCTGCCATAGGAAAGATCGGACAAAGAGTAGGTTCTAATATGAAAAACTTTTTTTACTATCAAGATATCTTGACCAGACTCAGCATTATAGGCTTCACTCTGCTCCCTACATTTAGGCAAAATCTTATTGACATCGGACCACAATATCTTATAGCTGCCATAGATGCGGGCATTATGAAAAGGTTCGGACTGCAAGGGCAAGCCAAAGATAACCCTTCTTTTTCGGTTAATGGAAGTTTTTGTATGTCTTCTTACGCATATCTAGAATCTGTTGAAAGAAGAAGACCTGACCAAAATGCTTGAATACGGGTTTCATCGAAAACGGAAGATCTCACATAAAATGGAATGCCAAATACTTTGACCGAACAAAGCCGAAGCATACCAGTTGGAATACTCACCCTTGGAGTTGTCCTCATAGGATTTTAGGTTCTTGCGGAAGTTGTCGTTGGATTTATCAAACTGACGCAGTGTATTCTCCAGAGCGATGACCTCCCGCTCGGCCTTGAGCACCTTCTTGTTGAGCGTATCGCCCTCGTCGGCGAGCAGCTGTCGCTCCTGGGCATTCTCCACCTTCAGCTGGGTGGCCGTGATCACGGTGCCGTCCTCGTTGACGCCCAGCAAAGCGGATGTCAGCTCGAAGCGGGCGCGCATGGCGGCAATATGTTTCTTGCGCTCGCCGAGATCGGCGCGCAGGGTGCTCAGCTCCTCGTTGAGATGTTTGCGCTTGAGCAGCAGGACATCCTGCTGGCTTTTCAGCTCGACAAAGCGATCCTTGATGATGCGCTGGAACGCCAGTCGATGCTGATTCAGACTGTAGGTGCCCTTCTCGCAATTGTCGATCACATTCTGGAGATCACAGCAGCGCATCTTGAGCAGACTCAGTTCGACGACAAACTCGGAGTTGTCGTAGCGATTCATGCGTAGCCGCTTGATGGTGCCCTCGCAGTAGACCTGTGCCTCCTTGATCTTGAACTTGACCAGCTCCAGATCCTTGGCATCGCTGTTGTAGACAATCACCAGAGCGTTCATGCTATAGTTGAGCTTCTTGTTCTGCGCCTCCGTCGAGGTCAGGCGACGCTGCAGCTTGGCCAGATAATGTTCCAGATCGGCGAGCACCTCTTGATTGCGCGCCTCCGTCTCGGGATCCGCGTTCTTGCCGCGCAACTCGGCCAGACGACGCTCGCACTGCAGATACTTGAATGACATTTCGTAGTATATTTCCGTCTGGCGTTTCAGCTCCTGCCCCACCTGCCGCTGGTTGCGATTGACGGCCAGCAGGGTGGAATGCAGCGCCGCACTCTGCATTATGAAGGTCTTCTGCTCATCCTTCAGTTCGGTAATCTGGCGCTGGGCGCGATAAAGCAGCTCATTGCAGCGCTGCTGCTCCTTGTTTAGCACATTGAGCGCCTCCTGTTCGCCCTCCATCATCTCGTCCAGTATTTGCAGGCGCTGATTGGCATCGGTGTGTTTGTCCTCAATCGACTTGAGGCGATCCTCCACCTGCTTCAGCGTCTGGGCAAAGTTCTCAATCTCCGTGTTCTTGTCGTCGCGTTGCTTCAGCAGCTTCCGATTCTCCAGACGCTGCGCATGCACCATGTTGGACAGATTCTCCAGCTCGTGACGCAGGGCCAGAATCTCGCGATCCTTGAGCAGCGAGGCATCTATCAGGCGCTGTATTTCATTTTTCGCCTCCGACGTCTCCGTGTTCAGCATTTCGATGCCCTGCTCCACCATGCGATTGTTCTCCAGAACATCGTTCAGCTGCTCGTTTGCATTGCGATAGCCGGTGGCCATGGCCTCCGCCTCCTCCACGAGTTGGGCGCACTCCGTCTCGCTGTTCTGTATTTCCAATTCGCGCTGTGTCATTTGGTTGACCGCCTGCTTCCAGGTCTCCACCATCTGGCGGCGCTCCAGATGTGCCTCCCTATACAGACAGGCGGTGCGCTCCAGATTCTTCTCCAGTGTGTTCTGCTCATCGTAGAGCTCGACGACCAGCTTGCGCCGCTTATCGATGTCCGCCTGCAGCAGCTGGCGGCGCGTGTTCAGCTCCCGTGCCCGCTGCTGATCATCCTGGTAGTATCGATCGATCAGCTGGTAGCCCTTGTTGCCATCCTCCATGGCCTCGGCCCAGTCGACCAGGCTTGTCTTGGCCGTCTTGATGCGCTTCGTCAGATCATCAATTTCGCGCTTGTTCTTCGTGATTTTACCTAAAATTCAGTTAACAATATGAAACCTAAAAAGACGAGCGCATGGATCAGCCGAATCTACGGGATCAACCATAGGTTGACCATCTACTGGGTGCCAGGTCAGGCGGAAATGGATCCAGTTAACCTACATATATATGTAATCAAAGACATTCTGTGGGATCGGAACATGTCTAACCACAATATTTGTCTAGAGACGTGAGGCGTGGTGGGGAGCTAGGCGGGAACAAATGACTACTAATAGGATATCGAATCCCCCTTGGATACTTCTCAATAACCGGCTATCCTACGGATATCAAGCTATCAGACTCCACTAGCATCTAGACAAGCACTTGATTGACTCTACCTCGAGATCGACGAGACGTCAGAGCACATTCTACGGAGGGGTGAGACTGAACTTTAAGGGGTACAGACGCGGATACGGATTAAAGGATCCTAGACCAGGGATACTCAGGAAAACTGAACGGAGGCACAATAGACCCGGTATCGATCGCATTAAAAGGAGGAATATTGACTCAACTTCAACCCTTGATTGACTCACGTTGTGTGTGCTCCGCGTATTCCGTGAACTCGGCCAGTTCCTTTTGATTTTTGCGCACATCCTCCTTCAGCTTGTTGCGCTCCAATATGACCAGCTGCGTGCGATGCGCCTCCTTCAGCACATCATTCTTCACCGAGTTGAAGAAGGTCTGTGGTCGGGATTAGCTTTGGATTAGTGTACAACTCCCCCCCAACTCCTCCCTGTCTCACTCACAATATTCTGCTGGAGCGTGGCCTCAATATTCCGCTTGTGCCGCTCGATCGCCTTGTCGCGCTCATCCAGGGCCACGATTCGCTGATGCAGATTGAATTTCTCAGCGCGCATGCCGACCATCTGCTGGAGTATGGCCAGATTCTCCGCATTGGCCATGGGTATGTCGGCCTCCACGGTCCAGCCCATCGAGCGCATCGCCTCCAGCTTGAACTCGTCGAGCGAGCTGCTCTTCATGTCGTCCGTTTTATTCACGTCGTCGTTGCCCATTCTGGTATATCAGGTATATCAAGCTGGATATACTGTATATATATTTGTACTACATCCAGCTCTGATTTTATTAAATTTGAAGTTCACATTCGACAAACAAAACTTCCTGATTCCCTATGGCAACCGGCTTGTTCAGTTTCTCTGCTGTCCCGAGCAACGCCCGTTGTTTACGCTCGCCAAGGGCCATTTTCTAAGCCCAGGGAGGGTCGCTTTGATTATAATAGCTAACAAAAGTAATCCGGTTGCGTGTACCCCGCTAGCAGATACCCTGTAACCTACCAAAAGGAGTACTCATTCTCAAATAACTTTTTTTATATAGGTATATATGCTTAAAGGGTCAATTCAAATCAAGCTTTTAAAGATCTTAGTTTTACATATTTTTTAACATATTTGGGAGCCAGGACACAGCAAACGAGTGATCGCTGGTTCAAACCCAGCAACAATTTTCAAATTATATTTTTTAGTTGTTTTTTATGAATAATCTTGTTTATTAACGGATCGCATGGATTATTTATTATATGTTAAAGTCCTCGGCAAACTTGCATAGACCAGGATAGTTGACATTCGTGCCCGTTTGGCAGCCTGCGCCCACCGGGCCGCTCACGTAGACCGGCTGGCCGGCGACATTGTTCACGGCATAGTTGCAAGCGAGCAGGAACTGGTTGAGGCCATTCCTGAAGAAGCGGGCCGCAGCACAGCCCAAGGCGATATTCCGCTGCTGCGCCATCAGCGCGAAGCGTTCAATGGAACTGTGGAAGAGGAGAGCGGGCTTATCTGAAGGAGTTTCCATTGGGACTGACTGCATCTGGTACTCACTCGCCGCTCCAGCTGCTGGGATAGCTATCGATGACCGCCATGTCGGCATTGTCGCGCTCCTGCCACCAGTTGGTGACGGCCTGCGTCAGCAGATACTGATCCGTTCGAGAGCTCGCCGCACCCTCGTAGCCGAAGAGCGCCAAGTTCTGGCCGCTGTTGCGGAATCGGTCCGTATTGTGGCAGGCGTCCCGCTGGCGCACACACTGCTTCACATTCAGCTCCGCCAGGCTGGCCAGCTCGTCGTTCCAGCGCATTAGCGCCATTCTTCGCGCCGAGCCATAGCCAGTCAGTTCGCCCAGGGCCAGGCGATTGCGTCGGGCATTGTGGGCCGCCACCAGGAATTCGCGCAGCTCCTGGTTCATGTCGATGATGTAGGGCGCGGGACTGGTTGGGCAGCTCGCAGACCAGGCCTGAAACAAGACAAGGAGTTGTTGAGTCTTCGTTGACTCCCAATTCCTGCCCGATGGCTGCACTTACTCCACTATTCTGGCAGGCGATGTGCGTGCTGCCGCTGCTGCACAGACCCTGCTGGCAGTAGTTGGTCTGGCCGAGGGCCAAGGTCAACGTCAGGCTGAGCACAAACAGTCGCAACATGTCGCAAAGAACTAACTTATCCAAGATCCAAGGTCTAGGGCTTATATAGTCCCATCATGTCTTTGAGTTCAACACAAACTTATTGAACTTTGATAGTCAAACTGTAATTAGATAAAGCCTGGGAACAGCTGTGTTTGTTTGCCGGGATATTCCACACATCTGTAACATATCCAAGTTAGAGTAAACATCTTTGTGTTTGCTTAAATTCTATCTAGCATTATTAATCATCTCAGATCTTACATAGGCAGAATCCTAAAGCATATCAATTGGTAAATGATAAATGGGATATATTGTGGTTATGTTAACTACGTTTGCCCGAAATCGATAAATATCGATTTTACACATACGGGCAATTGAACAGCTATTAAAACTATATAGCCACCGAGTAATATATGCGACAGATAAATTTAAGTTAGTATTATCAGTAAATCCCGAAATCGATAAATATCGATTGGCAGTTGCAGTTTTATGAGCATAGGTAAATGAAATGGAAATAGGTTATTTATTATTCATCAATTGCCAGCCTCTGGCTTAAGATCGATAAATATCGATTTTAAAATCCGTTAGATCGATTCATTTTATCGATACTTTCACCAATAATGATAACCAGCTCCGATTTCTTTAGCCTCTCTCGGATTTTGTAACTAGGTTTCAACTAATTAGACTGTGCTACAGGGTATCCTTCAGTCGGCCAGCTGATACATAAACATTATTGTTACTAGCTCAGATCTTACATAGAGTCCCAACTAATATCAATTTTTGCTAACTGTTGTTTTTGAGGGCCCATCTGGCACTTGTTTAAACAATTTGACAAAGTTAATAAAAGAAAGAGAAATCTATAAACATTTTAATTGTAAAATGTTTTCGGTGTTTTTCATTTTGTGTTATCTGCCTGCTTTTGTTAACTTTTGTGTATTTATTATAATTGTAAATAATTAAAATGTGGCACATTTATTGACTTGTCTTAAGTTTTCTTCACTTTCTTTGCAGCTGTCCCGTGGACAAGGACAAGGCTTATAAAAACGTGCATTGCGCTGAATCCTACAGGACGCTTTCATGCCTAAGCTGCAAGTCATCAGCTAGGGTCTGCTGCTGATCGTACTCGCTGACGTCACCGCCGACCCCTGACGAGCAAGGATTCGCAGAAGGATTCGCCCCGTCTGGTCTTGAATGAGCGGAACAACAACAATCGCATCCTGCGTAAGATACTGCTTGAAAGCTCATCTTTCTATTATCCTTTCAGTGGGGCGTCCTCTTATCGACTCTCTTCAATCGTTCTCAAATCGTCCTGGAGGCATCTGGAAAACTGGCCAAATGGCTGCTCAAGCACGTTCCCATCGACCATAGTCCATCTAGAATAAGGGCAGTAGCCCCAATCTCTTCGAGCTCCAAAGGGTTTTTCCGAGATCCTTAAAGATATGGCTGTAAAAAGAATGTCCTGTTTATAAAAATGGCCATATCTAAGAAACTACAAGGCCGATTTTCATGTCCTTCAAACAGTTGGTAGCCCCGGACCACCCGAGTTGTTTGACATAGGACTTGTCAGGATCCGCAAGGATATGGCCACGTTATAGCCTAATTTGTGTACAGACAAATGTCCCTATAACTTGCCTTCTTGGAGGACTCTCGTCCTTATTCTTGCATATTCTCAATTAGCTAGACAGGGACGATCTGTTGGGCAAAGGATATCATGATTGACGTTGAAATGTCCAAGTCACGAAGGATTATCGAATTAATATCCTTTTTAGAAAAAACCATAACAAAAAAAAACAAAATTCGTGTTTTGTCTTATATTTTGTTTTTATTTCACGTTTTATTTGCTTGCTTTTGTTGATTTCATTGTTAAAGAGCAATTGTTGTTGTTGCTGTAACTATTTTGTAATTATTGTTATATGATAATTTAATGCTAGCTTTTTGTTTTGATAACTTGACGCGGTAATCCTTAATATTTGTATAATTATTATAATTGTAAATCATTATTATTATTATAATTATGATCAGTACTGCAAAAGTTGATAAATCGCTTAATATGCTCAATTATATATGTATATATGTGTGTGCATATCGACTATGTATTGATATATATATGTATTATCTATATATATCTCGCTTTAACTCGATTTATTTATTTATGTTTGAACAAACTCAAGAATCGTATATGCGTGTGTGCTTTTAAATACAATACAATTACAATTACAGTTAATCAATATATATATATATATTTGATTTATTTATACGTATGTTTATATAGATATCGTTAAGATAATGTCAACTCCCAGTTCCTCCCGGGCTTTCCTTTCCAATTGCTGCTTGCTTTGCCCTTTCTCTCTCCGGCTCCGTTGGCTATCTCATTCAAGTTGACACGGCTAGCTTAAGCGCGGCTTGTTGTTAGATACATAATTGGTATGTTATAATTATAATTATGCATATTTCTATATATATTATATATAAATGTATTATTCATAAATTTAAATTTCAAGGGTGGGCGTTCTTTTTATTATTATATATTATACGTTTATTTTGCTTTGAATTCAAATTTCGTTTCTACATATATATATATATAAGTTTTGAGGGGAAATCAAACTAAATTGCCGCATTATCAGATTGCCACAGTGATATATAGCATATATATGTGCATGTATAGCATAAATAGGCGTTTCCATTTGAATGCTTACAGAGAATATACACATTAAATAAAAAACCATTCGAAGCGCCCGCAACATAACAAAAACTTAATAGCAAAAATTTGAATTGATTAATTCCATATCGATATTCAAATATTGGGGAAAACGAAACGAAAACTCGATTTTCAATTTTTCATGGTTTTTTTTTTCTTTTTTTTTTTTGTGAACAACAATTTGTTTCGTTTTCTTGCAATTTATGCGCTTTACTAATTAATTTTATTTAATAGCATTTTAATTGTTGGCCTTTTTGTTTAGTCTGTTTATGGGTGTGTCTTGTGTGTGTGTGTGTGTGTGTGTGTATGCGTGTGTGAATGCAACCACTTGTGCAGAGAGAGGGGGCAAGTGTGTGTGTGTGGTGTAGGGGGTGGGTTGGGTTGTGGGTGGTTTTAACAACAGGCTGCACACACGCAAAAGTGAGCCAGTGTCTCCTCTTTTTTTGTTAGATTTTTCATTTGTTTTTTGCAAATTTGAGAATATTACAAAATATATATAATATATATATGATATATCGAAATTTGGCCAATTGTAGTGTGTGTGTGTATGTGTGTGTGTGTATTTGGGTGTGCGTGTGTGTGTGTAAAAGAGAAAGAGAGAAATTGTAGAAGTGCGCAAACATTTGAAGGTCGTTTTTGTTATTGTTTGGGTCCGGTTGCTGCAGTGTTTTTCACAGAGAAAGATACTATCATCAGATACTACAGATAGATAGTACTATATATAGCGTGTAATCGAGTGTGTGTGTGTGTGTGTGTGTGTAACGTTTCGTTTAGTTAATATTTGCTTTTGTTGGTTTTAGGACAGATGGAAGGACATGCTGCCCTCGTTGGCAGCCACTTTCAGCTTCTGTCGCATCACATCACGACTGGAGTAATCGGGCAACTTGAGATAGTTGACACAGGTCATCACAGATGGTAGATAATCATTGGGATTCTGATTCCCATCGAGGGTCTTGCGCACAATTGTTAGCGGCGGGGTCAGCGACTTGAAGCCGCCGGTTGGCAAACGTGGCGAACCCGTCACGAACTGAAGGAACGCCCGCTGCTCATCACGATTGTAAGAGACGAGAATCTCGTACAGAAATTGTATGGCCTGCGATTCCTGATGGAAGCCATGATCGGTGCGGCAGCTGTCCTGCAGCATCTTGAGATCCCAGCGCTGATGCTGTTCGCTGCCGGAGCCGCAAAACACGCACTCCAGCTCCTCCGGATAAAACATGCGCAGCCGTTGTATCGGAAAAATCGAGTCAAAGCCTGGGTAAATAGATGCAAATATAGCAAAAGCCGATTGGGATTGGGATTGGGTTGTTGTGCATACCCTCGCGCAGCGCCTCGAACTGCTTCTGGACGCCCTCGACGAGGAACCAGTAGGTGACCAGCGAGATGTACTGATGCAAGTTGTGCACGGTTACGGGCGTATCGCGTCCGCCGCGACACAGCTCAATATTGGCATGTCCGGGCAATACAAAGTCCAGGCCCAAGTCGGCAATGGGACAGCCATCCAAATCCAGTTGCTCCATCTGCACGGTAAGAAATATATTTCTATTTTATTTGACTGTTGTTCAAGAATTGATGGATGCTCACCTTTTCCTTCTTCTCCATGGCATCGAGATTGGCATCCGTTTGGATATCCTCGCGCTGGCGCACCACATCCTGCAGACGCACCAGCGTGGTCTGCACCTCGGGCGCCACGCGCATCAAATCGGACAGTCCAATTGAGAGCTCCTCGCTGACCAGCCAGCGATAGAAGGGCAGAGAGAATGGCAAATCCAGCTAAAGGAGGAGCACAAAATATATTTGATTAGGGATTAGGATTCGGATAAGGCCGATTAACCGGTAAACTTACCATGCGACTGTCCATTACCGCCTTGGCCATAAACTTGCCCAGGAACTTAAACTTGGACTTGGCCTTGGTCATTTGTGGCAGCTTCGAGGATTTGCCCAGCGGCAATGGGAATAGGCCATGCGCCGTATGGACATAGCTAATGCTGGATGCAGTCTGTATTGTTGTTGTTGTTGCTGTCACAGTTCCAGCTGCTGTTGTTGTTGTCGTCGTCTGCTGCTCGATCACTTGGGGGGAGTTGTTGGCGCCACCCTCAGTGGCGGCCATATCACTAAACTGCTGTGCGATGATCATGTTTAAAGCGTTATCATTCGAGCTGGAGGAGCTGTGCTCCGCCAGCAATTGTTGCTGCTGCTGCTGCTGGCGCAGCGCATTGCTGCGACTGCTGCTGCGGGTGAGATGTGCGTTGGTCGTGGTTTGCGAGGCGGCGCTGCTGACGACGGTGGTCAGCACTGGCGTCTCGCTGCTAGGCGGCTCCAGTGCGTCCTCGATGTGCAGCACGGCGCTGCTGGACTTGACCACATCCACAATATTGGATGAGTTATGGCGATAGCTGTCGCTGCCATTCCACAGGCCCAGATCGGTGCGCTGCAGCTCGGCTGAGACCAGGGCATAGAACTCCAGCGTGGGTCCCAGGCCAGTGCCCACCTGAGGAAGAGGAAGAGAAACAGTTAATATAGACGCTCCCATGGCCCAGCTGCACGTCGAACTCACCTCATTCTCGTACTGGATCTCCAGCAGCGCCTTGGAGTTACCAAAGTCCTGGAGTATGTGCTCGGCCTGCTTGAGTAGCTCGGCGCGTGAAATGGCCCGTTTGCGTCTGTCCAGACGCGGCGCCACACGCTCCGACGACTCCGCCGAGTTCAGATCCGGCGTGGTGTCCAGCAGGCGCTGCAGTGCACGATCCCGATCAAAGCTGGTGGCATAGAACAGTAAATGGCGCGTCTCGAAGGGGAAGAGGAACGGGCAGGCCATGCCGATCTGTGGCAGCCATTGGGGCAGATTGCCCGTCATGATGACCAACGGATCCTGCAGCTGACGATTCGCCTTGGCCGTGATCTTCGGATGCACAAACTCCGCATTCGCAATGATATTCTGACGCACCACACAGCCATAGAGATGCTCCCAGTGGCGATTCAGTGCATAGATGACGCGCAGCATGCACAGCGCATCGAGAGAGGCGTCCTGCACGGTGACCACATCCCCGGGCAGGCTGCTGCACAGGAATGGCTTCAGCGGCGACAGCACCGGCGGCGCAATACCCTCGTGCCACAGTTCCGTCTTCTTGCGCATAAATTTGCTGCTCGACTTGTGCGACTTCTTGCCGCCGGCGGCGGTGGCTGCGGCAGTTCCGCTCGAGCCGGCCGCCGGATGGGATGATGTGGAGTTGGCGGCGCTGCTGCTGCTGCTGTGTGCCAGCTGCTGCTTGTGGGCCTGACTGCCGCTGCTGCTGCAGGAGCTGCTGTTGGCACCAGAGACGCCGCCGGCGCCGGCGGCGAGCAGCTCCTCCTCGACGGGGCGATAATAGATGGTGTGCTGCTGCACCCAAATGCTGCTGTTGCCTGTGGATTTGGATGAGTATCAGTAAATGTTGCCTTCCCTTTGGAAGTCAGTAACCTACCTAGCAGCATCTCCGATTCGTTGTCCGTCTCGTGCTGCTCGTTGACCAGCGGCGAGAACTGTTTGACCGCCTGGTAGACGGTCATGTTGTAGGGCAGCACGTGCTCGCCAATGAGGAACTGCAGCTTGTGCTTGAAGCCCGACTGGGTCATCACGACGGCGGCGACATTATCGTCCATATCCTCCTCGCTGTCATCGTCCGAGTCGGCGCGTATACCGCCATATCCGCGCACCACCAGATACCGTTCGATGGCCTGGACCATGGCCAGGGGATCGATTTTGACGGTGCCGCCCTTCCATTGACGCAGATTGCTGCACTGCGGATGACGCTGCAGATTGCACTGGATCGGAAAGAAGAGAACTCAATTAGTAGGGTACGATTAGCTGCGGATTAACTCCCCACTCACCTTCAGCTGATGCGTGTTGAAGAAGCGCAGAGCGCTCTGATTGGTGCGTCCGCCGGGTCCGGCCTGGAAGTCGTGCACCTTGACCGGAAACTGTTCCAGCTGCGTGACGCAGCCATTCAGCTTGGCCACAAAGGCGCCAAAGGCGAGCGGCTCGATGGCCGGCAGCTGGCCGACATTCTGGAGCAGCGGCTCCAGCGGCAGACCGGCAAAGACGTGCATAAAGCTGCGCAGACGCGCATCGCGCTCCACCAGACCCGATTCGCTGGTCATATAGTTGAGCATGGCCTTAATGAGACCCGAATGGTTCACCTCAAACGGCGAGATGTCGCTCTCCAACAGTATGGTCTTCAGCTCGAGCAGCGCATCGAGACAGTCGTGATAGCTGCCATTGAGCTTGAGCAGAATGCTCGACAGACGCTCCAGGACGCTGGTGCTGGCCAGCGATGTGCTTGCCGAGGCAGCCGATGCTGCTGCGCCGCTGGCGCCACCTGCTCCTCCGCCAGCGGCTGTTCCGCCCGCGGCACTGTTGCCGCCAGACTCGCTTTCGCGTGCCTTGCTGCGGCGCGTCTCCTGCTCCGTGTAGCGTTTGACAAAATCGATGGCCTGTTCGCGCACCCATTGGCGGGCACGTTCCCGATTGGCGGCAGCCATCAGATTGGCGTGCGAGATGCTCTTGCTAATGCTGGCCGCCACGGCGGCGGCATTCATGCCAGGACCGGAGCCCGTATAGGTCAGGCCTGAGGCGCCAGTCGAGGAGGAGCTGCCGCTGCTGTTGTTGGTGGTGTTGTTGCCATCTTTGGTAAGTCCGTGGTGCGATCCGGTGGATTGCTGCTGCTGCTGCTGATGATGGTGCGCCGCCTGGCGGCCCCAGCGTGCCGGATTTAGCGAGGCCAGAAATGAGGATTTGGTCGACGAGGAGCTGCTCGTCGTCGTGTTGTTCGTATTGCCGGCGCTAAAGCGAGACTTGGAATTGCCCGAGCCGGTGCCGGTACCTGAACCAGAACCGGAGCCAGAGCCAGAACCAGAGCTGGGCGTGCTGCGGCCACCCGTGTTGCTGCCCAGACCTGGCGGGAGGGAGATAGAGAGAGAAATTGAAATGGAGTTCGAAAACATCTTTATGAGCTGAACACTTACTCGTGGCCCGGCTGAGCAGCTCGTGCATGGCGGAGCTGGCCGAGCTGGCGGCCGCCGCAGCTGCGGCGGCATCCTCCTGCCTGGACTTGGCGCGTCCGCTGCTCTGGGATTTGCGCTTGGGCGGCGCCTTGCGCTTCAGCATGTCCGTCATTTTATGCTGCAGCGCCGACGAGGAGGAGCAATTGTTGCTGCCGCCGCCGCCTCCGCCGCTGCTGTTGTTGTTGTTGGCAGCTGCGGCGCTGGTGGAGGCAACGGCCAGAGGCATCTGCTGCGGCGTCTGCTGGTAGCTGGTGGCACCTGGCGCGTTGCCATAGACGATCTGTGTGGGTGGCAACTGTTGCTCGAGCGGCGCAGCTGGCTGCTGAAAATTCAGATACTGCCGTGGATCGGCAGCTGCTGTCGCGGCCACAAAGTAGGCAGCGGGCGGTGCAGGCGCCGCAGAACCGACGGCTCCAGAGGAGGAGCAGGGCGCCGAGCTGCTGTAATTGTAGCCAGCCGCACCTCCAGCTCCAGTTGCGTCCTGCTGCTGCTGCTGTCCATGTTGCTGGTGATGCGATGGATGCTGCTGCTTGACGACCGCATTGGCGCTGGCGGTGAGCGCGTTCATGGCATGCGAGAAGCTCTTCACGCTATACGATTGATGCTTGGAGCTGCTGGGCGTGGCATTGGCGCTGCTGGAGCCGCCACCGGCAGTTGTTCCTGCTGATCCGGCGCCCACATTGTCCATAAAGAAGGGATTCACCTGCAGGCTGTTCGCCGAGGCGGGTGCACTTTGTGATCCGCCCGCATTCGACGTGGGCGTGGCACTGGTGCTCAACGCCTTGGGCGTCGGATTGGCGCATATGGGATTGCTGGGATCGGTCAGCTGTGTGAACTGATAGATGACGCCTTCGCGCCGAAAGTGCGTGCCAAACACATCGGGCAGCTGTCGCATCAGAATCTCGGCCATTTGCAGAGCGCCGACCACAATGCGCAAATCATTGCTGCCCAGCATGCCGGCAATATGGCTGGACACGAGCTGATATTTAAGCACCTGGCGCAGCAGCTCCGGCGTCGCATAGTAGACCATGCGCAGCAGCGCCCGCAGGCATTTATAGCGCACATTCGGACCCGCCGACGAGCTGTAAACCTCGTAGAGCACATTGAAAATGTGCTTGATGAAATCGGCGGCAAGGCCGCGCTCCTCCTTCAGGCAGGCGATCCGGGCATCCAGCGAGGGACGTCGCTTCACACACAAATGCGACGAGTTGGAGGAAGAGGAGGAGTTGTTGTTATTGTTGTTGTTGCCGGGCGGAGTAGCTGCTCCAGCTGCTGCTGAGGATGTGGTTGCCCCCGCCGCCCCCGTTGTGCTCAAATCCTGTCCACCTGCAGTGCCTGGTGCCACATAATTGGGATTGAGTTTGCGCTGGACTGGACGCGTGGTGCCCGTATCCTCGTTGATCTGTTGCATGGCATGAAAGTCCACCGTGTAGGTGCGTCCCAGTGTGCTCAGACTAATCTCGTCCTCGCTGCTCTGATGCGCCGCCTCAATTAAACGCGAATCGATTGTCGAATAGTTGTGCCAGGCGCCGCGATCGTCGCGCCACTGCCACTGCACCTGATCCTGGGTATTTAGCGTGGGCCGATCCAGTAGAGCGTCCACGGCAAAGATGCCATCCAGCGGCAGGCGTGGCATAAGCTCGCCAATCAAACACGTCAGCTCGAGCAGTTCGAGCGGCGGACGCGTCACCAAATCCACATGGTTGGCACTGGCCTCCGCCGGCTCCGCATTACCGGTGAGCAGATAGAGCAGCGTGGAGGCGATATCGTTGCGCAGCAGCGATATGGCCAGATCCGGGCAGGCGGCGCACATGAGGCTCAGCATGCGCACCACATTGGTGAAGGTGCCCGTATTGAGTATGGCCGGCGTCACGACGAGCAGCTGCTGGCAGTTCTTGAGCAGATCGGGGCTGGCGATCTGCTGTAGTCGCTTGCCGTCGTGTGGGAAACTCTCGACCAGACGCCAGAAGGCAGTGCAAACGCTGTCCACACACTTTTTGTCCTGCTGCGACAATAGACGGGCCAGCTGGGGCAGACTCTCGGAGACGAAATGAAACTCCTCGGCGTGCATGTTCTGGCAGCAATTGGCCGTAATCGATAAGGCGGCACGTTGCGCCACAATTGAGAAGAAGTCCAAATAGGTGAGGCAGGCGCTGATCCCGTTCGCCTGCAGAATGGCCTTGTTGTGACGGCGCGAGAGTATCTCGAGTGCGGTCAGACTCTGCTCGGCCACGTCCATGCACTGGATGACCTGCAGTTTCTCGAGAAAGACGGGCACCGCCTCCACGACTGTGCCCGCGGAGCGAGGCAATGCCTCCAGCATGTAGGCCAGGGCGCGGCAGGCATTGTTCATGATATCGAAATTGTGCTCCATGCGCAGCAGCTGGATGAGAGCCGGCACCACCTGCTTGACCGGGAAGCCGGCGAGCGTATCCTCGTTGCCCATGACCAGCATTTGGCACATCTCGATGGCGGCCTGCAGCTGCTGGGATTCATCGTGCGACTGCAGACCCTGCAGCAGCTGATTCGCCTTGGAGGTGCTGCTGTTGCCAATCGTCCGATGCAGAATGTGGGTCATCCGCGGACCCAACGCCCCAAATAGATGCGGCGGCAGGCCGCGTGCCTCAAGCAGAGCCTGAAGACGTCCCACTTCGCTGTCATCGCTTTCGGAATCCGCTGCCGCTGCCGCTGCAGCAGCAGCAGCAGCAGCAGCTGCGGCCGCAGCATTCACAGCAGCAGCAGCGCCCGTTGTGGCAGCAGCCGCCGCTCCTGTTGCTGTTGTCGATTGGGCTGCGGCGGCGGCGGATGCAGCAGCTGCTGCTGCTGTCGAGGATGTTGTTGATGTGGTTACATTGTTGCTGCTGCCGCTGGCTGAGGCAATGTTGCCGCTGCCGCCGCCGCCAGCGCTGCCGCTGCTGCTGTTGGCGCCCACTGCGCTGCTAACGTTGACGTTGACTGCGGAGTCGCGTGCGGCGCTCAATGCGGCTGCGACAATGCTGAGATTGGCCGAATTAGTGCCTGTGTGCGAAAGAGAGAGAGAGAGACAAAAAATATTGCAATTAACATCAATTGTTGCTGCTGCTGCTGTTCTGTTAAAGAGGAAACTACTCAAAATGTAAACGTACACAGACAAACAAAGTTAGAGTAAGAAACGGAGGGAGAGAGAGGGGGAAGTATATAGGAAACAAAAATTCAACAAACAAAAAATGTTAGAACTAACATAGCGCTATTTATCAACGGTTAACAGAGTTTTGGCAAAAACAAAAATATAAGATCAAATGTTAACAGCAGTCAAATATTAACAGCAGTCAACTGTTAGCCTGAGTCACCCTGTGTGCCGTGTGTGTGGTGTGTATGAATTGTAAATTAGGAAATCAAATAAAAAGTGTGTGTATGTGTGTATGTTTGTGTGTGTATGGGTTAGGTGCGCGTGTGCTTGTTGTTGTATTGCTGAGTTTTTACCTGACGTCAGTTGCTGTCCACCTGCATGCGGCGGTCCATTTGGCGCTTGATGTTGTTGTTGCTGTTGTGCCATCAAACTATATGTTAAAGCATCCGAAGCTGCTGAATTGAAATGTTTTTTTTTTTCGTTTTTTAACAGAGCGCGCGAGCGAGAGAAAGAGAGAGAGAAATGCAAAGAGTTATTAGAACTGCTTTTTCTTCGTTTCGTTTCTTTTCGTTTTTTTTTTCTTCTTTTGGCTGGGTGGGGGGTGTGGGGAGCAGGGGGCAGACACCGCGAGCAAAGCGACGCGCGCGACGGCAGCAGAGTGGTGGTTTGGGGAGGGCAGGGTGGGGGGGTCAATGATGTATATGATGTACAGAGATGGTAAAATGAAACTTTCGGTTTTGTGCACAAAACAGTTATCGACGCCCAAACAAAATATGATAAGGATGTTCCGTGTTAATAATAAACAACTAAAAAAACTGCTGTTATCGATAGTTTTTTTTTCCTATTAACTGGGGGCGACTGTTTTGTGCAGTTAAACTAGATTTGCTTGATTGATTGATTGTTTGATTGATTGATAACCCAACACCAGTTGATAATTTATGCACCAACACAATTCCGAGACACCGTGACCAAGGATATATATATACATATATATATATACACAAACTGTACAAAACGCGGACCACGCCCACAGTCTGCCTCAACCTAACCCAAAAGTAGAACGTAAAGTGCTTGCGTGCGTATGTGTGTGGGCTTACAAAAAAAAAGAAGATATATGTAGAAAGATTGAGGGGGGAAAAAAAAACTATGGAGAACTGTTTCAAGCAAATGTGATTGATTGATTGATCGATTGAATTATGATGGTCGCAATCGGCGTCCCGCTTTGCTGGCCGCTCCTCCGCTTTTGCCTCGTTCTCCACACTCCGACTCCGAGCTCTCCTCCGTGTTCGTCCACACGACTTACCACTGCTGTGCGTCGCTTTGGGATGCTGTTGCGGCTGGCTATGATTGCTGCGGTAGCTAAACAAGAAGCCTGGCTGAACAATTGTGGCACGTTGTTGTTGTTGTTGCTGGTGTTGCAGCGCCTGCTGATGCAGTTGCTGATGTTGCTGCTGTAGAGCCGCGTGTTGCTGCTGACGCACGGCAACAACCACCGTGTTGCCGCCCAATTGCTGATGATGATATTGATAATGGCCTGGCGGCGGCTGTGGCTGTTGTGCAGCAGCAGCAGCAGCCGCATTGCCGGGCGCAACAACAACAGCTGCTGCCAATGGATGTTGCTGCTGTTGCAGATGATGTTGCTGCTGCTGTTGCTGCTGTGCGGCTGCTGCGGAACTCACACAGGAACCCGTTTTGCTACGTGAACTGCGGCGCAGTGAAGAATGCTGCTGTTGTTGTTGTTGTTGCTGTGCGTAGGCCGTGTGTTGTTGCTGTGCAGCCGTTGGCGGCGGCACAAATGTTGCTGCTGTGTAACGTTGCTGCTGATAGATAATCGGCGGCGGCGGCGCTGTGCGCGGATGTTGCGTCCCTGTGGAGTTATAGTGATGTGGTTGTTGTTGTTGTTGTGGGTGTTGCTGCTGCAGATTGAGCACAGCGACAGCAGCAGCTGAACTATGATAATAATGCGGCTGCTGTCGTTGCTGCTGCTGCTGCTGATGATGTTGCTGTTGGTGCTGCTGATGATGATGGTGTTGATGTTGGTGTTGTGGATGATGTTGCTGCTGTGCGGCTGTAAAATATGCCGCCGCTTGATAATGTTGCGCTGCTGCTGCTGGCGCTGTTGGCGTCACAAAGGAAGACAAATGAGCTGCGGCAGCAAACTGATGGGCGGGCAGCAACTGTTGCGGATGCGGCAGCGACTGTTGCTGCTGTGCCGGTGCATATGGCGTTGCCATATGTGTGGCGGCAACAACTGCTGCTGCTGCTGTTGGTGGCGCGGCCAGCACGCTGTAATCAACAATGCCAACAGCAGCGGCGGCGGCAGCAGCGCTATTGCTGCGTGTGGCACGTGCCGCCCCGTGCCCGTGGCCAGGGGGGGCGGCACGCTGATAGCCGGACGTTGTTGTTGTTGTTATGCCAGTTGCTGCTGTTGCTGTGGCTGCTGCTGCAGCGACTGCGACTGCCGCTGCTGGAGTTGTTGCCGACGCTGTCGGAGGCGCAGCAGCTGATGATGAATATGTTGCCAGCGTGTTTTTGTTCGCTTTGCTGTTGCTGTTGTTGTTCTGAGTTGTTGTTGTTGTCGTTGTCTGTTTGTTGTTGCTGCTGCTGCTGCTGCTGCTGCGTTTTGAGTGTGGCGCACCTTTTGTTGCAGTTGTTGTTGTTGTTGCTTTTGTGTTGTGCGTTTGTTGTCGTTGGGCGGCAAGTAGAGAGGGGGGTAGAGTAGTGGGAGACAACAGTTAAACAGCTTTGATTTTTTTTTTTTTGTTTATAGTTTGTTATTTTTGCTTGCAGCTACTCTACTACGTTAGTTGTTGTTGTTGTTGCTTTTGGGAAATGGTAAAATGCACAGGCTTATGGATAAGGGGGGGTGGACAGGTTGCTTGTGTGCAAGAGAAGGAGAGGGGGCAGGCGGGTTTGGGACGCTCTGTCGCTGACAATGATGATGTTGCTGCTGCTGCTTGCTGCTGTTGCTGCTGCTGCTCGTCACTAAACTAATTTATGTTGTTGCTGTACGCATGTATGTATGTTTGTTTAAAAAGAACACACAAGCACGCACGCACACACACACACACACACACACGCAAGCTCAAGACACTGCAGCAACATGTTGCTGTTGCTGCTAATCATAGGGCGGCTGTTGCTGCTGTTCATAGGGCTGTTGCTGCTGTCGCTGCTGTTGCTGCTGTTGCTGCCTGTTTTTGCCCCTTCGCCTTTTGTTGTTGCTGCACTTTTGTTGTTGCTGCTGCTAATAGTTGTTGTTGTTGTTGTTGTTGCTGTCGTTGTTGTTGCTGCTGCTGCTGCTGCTTAAACATTTCTCTCTCTCTCTCTCTCTCCTGTCTCCCTTACGCTCATCTGCCCATATTCCTGCCCTGCTCTGCTTGCGCATATATATGTAAATTATATTTATAATATTGCTTGCACAAAAACAACAACATCATCATCATCATCAACAACACAAGGCATCAGCAATGAAATATGTTTAACATATATATACATATCTCTATATTTATATGTATGTATGTGTACATATATGAATAGATATATATACACACAGATATTTATATATACAGTAAAATGGTTAAATATGTTTATGTATATATTCTGGCATTAACAATAATATTATTTAAATGAAACATCAATTGATAATTTGCAACAACAGCAACGTGCAAAATGAAATATCGAAAATAATCGAAAACGAAAAAAAAAAGAACTGTTGCATTTTTCAACACTGTTTTGGCACCCCACAGAAAACGATAATAAATCAATATGAATACAAATAAAATGTGTACACACTGGCCACGTACATCACTTAAAAGTTAATTTGCGATGCATAAATAAGTAATTAAAAATAAATTGAATAAAAATACAAATAAAATAAATATGCGGTCGAAATTAATGGGCGTTTTTTTTTTCATCGGAATGCGATATTGAGTAAATGAATATTAACTGACGGGTGAACACGAATAGATAGATAGGTATATATTTACAAATGTTGTTGCATATTTAAATGTAAGCCCTGCTTACTTTCTGATAGATGATAGCACAGCACACAGGGGAAGGGGGCTTGCAGGGGGCGGGGGGTTGGGTTGGGTGTGGGTTATGAGTCGACGGCAGGCGAAAACACGCACACCTCAGAGCCTAGATAATTATTATGGCTATAAAATATATTCTTGCACACTCAGCTAAAGTGCGAATATAGCCTGTCTGTATTTATGAGATGTAAGTATTCATTTGAGCTATCTTTGTAGAAACTTGACGCACATCCGTCTTTTTGTTGTCGTCATCGACTAGATCGGAACGCTTTTTTTATGAATAATATACAACCTATATATACCCTATATATTCCGTATATATATCGGCAAGCTGAAGACTTTTTAATTTAATTCTCACAATTCTTCGAAATTTGTTCGATCTAAACAGCCCGACGTAAAAGTTGCAACTGGATTTTGCCAAAGTGCGTTGCCATTGCGAAGCACGTATATACATCTATATATTTCTTTTATCAACAAAACAATTAATTTAATACGTATATGTATGTATGTATGTGTGTGTGTTTGTGTGTGTGTGTGTGTGTGTGTGTGTGTGTGTGTGTGTGTGTAGACTGCATGACGCTGCGCAAAAGGCAGTTGTACAAGAAAATGTTTCTCAGTTGTTGATAAGAAAAAATTCGCGCACTTGACAAAAAAAAAAAAAACACAAAAAAAGCCGAGCACGAAATAATCAATTATTTTTGTATTTTTCTCATTTTATGGTGTGGTAGCACTGGCCCGTCGTATGTTAATTTGGTGAAAAATATGAGAGAAATAAAGCATTCGGGTTTGAACAGAAAGAAAGAGCACAATTGAAAAATATATAAAACTACACAAATTTTAAGTATATATACAAAAAGGAAAATGCAAGCGATTCGTAAAGTCAACCAAAGAGCAAAAAAGTTATCTACACAAAAACAAAATGTACAACAATTTTTTGGGTAAATATGTTCAAGATATATAACACTGGAATTCACCAACAAGATTATATGGTCTATTTCATACACAACAATAATAAAAAAAAAAAAAAAGAAAAGAAAACAGCAACTTATCACACAATTTATGAAAACAGATGCTCAACTGTATAAGCTTCACGTTGCCAAATATATTCTTGCTTCTACAAGGTTACTTTGGAGGTTTTATAGCGAAAAGCTTTTGCTCGCAATCAATTGTTATCGATAACTTAAATTTGCCTGACTGCAAATCGATTAGAAAAACAAAAACAAGCACATCAGTAGGGTAAGAAAATTGGGAATAAGAATTCCAATTTGACGAATTTTACTAAAAATCAAGATACCCTTTTCACATTATGAGCAGAGTATACCTTGTATGAAAACAGATGTTCAACTGTATAAACTTCACGCTGCCAATTTTCTTGCCGTACAAGGTTACTTTGGCAGTTTTATAGCGAGGAGCTATTGCTCGTAATCGATTGTTATCGATAACAACGACTGCAAATCGATAAATTACATTTAAAAGAAGCAAGAACTTCGATAACAAATGATCATAGGGTAATAAAATTGGATTCAAGTATTCCAATCGGACGAATATTACTCAAAAACAAAATACCCTCTTTTTACGTATGAACAGAGTATACCTTGAGCATCTATATTTGCTTTAATATCAATTTTTCTAGTTTTTCTTGTTGTAAATTCCAGTTTATCTATGTACTGACAATTCGGATGAATTTTCAATATTTTTGATAGTCAACCGATTTGTACATTTAAACCCTTCATAAACCTAATTGTTAAACAAATATCAAACTAATATTTTATATTACAAATTTAAGTTAATTTTAGTCAGATCTATGGTGTATATATATATTTTTTTTAGATAAGTAACAAAAAAAAACTCACCACCAAGTTCACCAATAATATGCTCAGCGAATTCACCCTCTGAGAGATCGTCTTCTTCCTCGTCGAAATCTTCTTCAAGATCGTCGTCGTCGTCGTCCTCCTCGTCGTCGACGTCCTCCTCTTCGCTGATTTCGTCCTCTTCGGCAACAATTTGGGCGTCCTCCTCGTACGATGAATCCGCCGAGTTGACTATCTCGTAGAAACCCACCTCCTCCTCCTCCTCTTCGGCTTCCACTTCCTCTTCCTGGTCTTGATCTTCGTCTTCGTCTGGCTCCTGTTCGTCCTCCTCGTCGACCGAGTTGTTGCCGCTGGCGGCCTCAAAGTCTAGGTTGTTCGCCTCCTCCCGCTCGTCTTCTGCGGCACCTGTTGCTGTTTCCTGGTGCTGCTGCTCCACCAAGCTGCCGTACGGATGCTCCTTGTGCTCCACGTGCGCGTCCTCCTCCGCGCCGGCAATTTTGTCCGCTGTGGCGTCAATTCTGGCGAGCAGCTGTTGCTGATAGTTGCGTAAACTTTTCCGGTACTTTGTGTACTTGTTGCTGCTGTTGCTCTTGTTCTTATCCAGACGCTTCACAGCGACGTTGTTGTTGCTGTTGACCCGGCTGTCCACCTGGCTGTTAACTTGGGTGTTGCTGCTGGACTCGTGACGCGCTGCGTCAATGGCGGCAGCGGCTGCTATAACCGCCGAGCTGCTGGCCTGCAAGCGCGCGTTGCCAATCAAATCCTCCTGTTGCTGCTGCTGTTGTGCTCCAGACGTGGGCTTGGCGCGCGTGTGGCTCACCTTGCGCGTCTTGCGGTAATAGTTGAGCAGGTTGCCTCCGCCGCTGCTGCTGCTGTTGCCGCCGCCGCCGCCGCTGCTTGTGCTGCGTGCTGCTGCTGCCCGGGCGGCTGCTCCACGCTGTGGCGTCGCTCCAATCACGTGCTGGCAGCTGCTCTCCGTATACTGTTTGCTGGTGTTGTTGTTGTTGCTGCTGTTGTTGCTGCTGTTGTTGTGGCGCGCTGCGGCCGCGCTGCTGGTGCTGGGCAGCTCTTCGGGCGTTAGGGTTTTGGAGCGTGTGCGCTGGGCCACACAATCGCCGCCAGAGGTCAGACGCGGCGTACTCTGCTGCGTAGCTTCGGCTGATGCAGTTGCTCCAACTGCTGGCGGGACGACCTCCCCGACAACGGCTGCGACTGCAACTGCAACTGCAACTGTTGGTGGTGGCTGCGGCTGTTGCTGCTGCTGTTGCTGCACGCGACGCTTCTTCAGCGGCGAATTGAGCTCAACGTACTGATCTCCACCGGGCGCAGCTGTGAAGGACATGATGAGCTTTAGTTGCGAGTGTGTGCGTGTGTATATACTTTTTTGTTTTTTTTTTTTTCGATTTGGGACTTGAAGTTGGGGGTTGGGTGGGTGGGTGATTGATGGGTGGGTGAGGGGGGTGGGTTGAAAAACTTGCTTATAAATTTGACGATTCGAGTAACCAAAAAAAAAACTTGGCAAAATTGTTTCTAGTCTTTTTTAGTTTAGAATATTTTTGATTTTTTGAAGGGTGTGGCGCTGCTGCTGCTGATGACCTTTACAATTTTGAGAAACAAAATAGTATGCCGTACCGAGAAGCAATAACATTTCTCACTCTCTCGCTCTCTCTCTCGATGCCTACGAATTTGGATTTTTAGCAGAGAGACACAAGTGTTTCAACTTTTTAGGCGAAGATGAGTTTGCGATAAATGCACAACTAAGTATCGATTGGTAAATGGCACGACTAACTATCGACTATCGATTGGTAAATGGCACGACTAACTATCGACTATCGATTGCTAATTGGCACGACTTACTATCGACTATCGATTGGTAAATGGCACGACTAACTATCGACTATCGATAAATATGTAATATGAACTGGTCACTATGTAATTTAACAGTTAGTTTTCTATTGATAAATCAAATTGAGTGTTGCCAACTGCACTTTTCAAATATAGCTAAATCACACGATTCAAATAGTCTAATTAGCTTTATGATCCCAAATTGTTAAGCAGGCAAAACTAGAGATGGACGCAGTTCTAGATAACAAATATCGCGCCTATCGATAGACTGGGCTCTGACTGGATTTCTATCGAAACAAATTGGAATACGATATGATTAAACCTCTCTAAATGAAACCCATTTACTATGACACATTTACTTACATTGGCTGTTGTTGCGATGTTGTTGCTGCTGGTTGTTGTGGTTGTTGTTGCTGATGTTGCTGTGGTTGTTGCACTGTTGCTGCTGTTGATGCTGACGCTTGCGACTGCCTGGCGATAAAGACGAATCGTTGGCGTTGTTGTTGCTTGACGAGTTGGCGCTGTTAATGGATGAACGCGAGCTACTGGTTACGCCCCCAAATGCTGTGGAGCGTCGAGGAACGTCAGCGCTAGCTGTCGATTTCTTGCTGTTCTTGCTGCTGCAGTTGCTGCTGCTTGTTGTTGTTGTATTTGTATTTGTATTTGTTGTTGCTGTTGTGAGGCTGCGACCCTTGCTGCGGGAACGGCGTGCGGGGCTGGATGTGGCGGCAGTTGTTGCCGCTGTTAAATTGCGTTTCTTGCTGATGTTGATGTTATTATTGCTTTTGCTATTGTTGTTATTATTATTGTTATAACTATTGTAACGCCTGTGCGTATTGCCTAAATTTATTGCTGTTGCAGTTGTTGCTGCTGTTGTTGTTGTTGTTGTTGTTGTTCTACCGTCGTGCTGCCCCTCCGTCAATGCAGAGAGCGTTTGACTTTTAACGGACTCGGCCATAGACGACACTTAACCGCACTGGCATCGAGCACACTTAACATGCCAACTTCACGGAGTATTGTTTGCAATTATAATTTGTCTTAAATCTAAAATGTTTTTGCTAATTATTAAGTAAACCACACTTCTTTTGTTTGTTTTGCTTTGTTGTTGACCAAGTGCTGCGCCAAGGATAGCAGAACGCCTTGGTACAAATTTGTTATAGATCAATAATATTATTGGTTGGTTGATTTTCACACACTTTTCACTGTTTTATCAGAGGACTTTGTTTTGTCGAGTTCTGCTGAGTGCGCGCGGCGTTAACAGTTTATTGCGGGCAGAGCTGAGGAGTTTTGTGCTGTAATTGAAAAAAATAATAGAAAGCACACAATTTATTTAGTAAATTTGAAGTAGACAAGTTTTTTATTATTATCTATTTCTACAGCTTTGTATTTGCTGTCGTTTACACACAGTTGTGTTTGGCATCAATCGATAAATGTTTTATGTTGCCAACTTAACGAAAAATGTAAAAACAAATCGCGGCGAATTTAAAAATAAATAGGTAAAAACTTGAACGCTGACTGAATGCATGTATGTTAATTAACAGAAAAGATCATAGGGGTTATGTGTGTGTGTGCGCGTGTGTGTGCGGGCAGGCTTAAACAAGGAACCGGCCGCTGTCACCAAGGGTAGTCAGAGATTTGCTGCCCCTTTCAGACAGGTACACGCATGTATGCAGAAATCATGGGAAAGGCAGCAGGAATGAAAATTGATAAGCAGCCAGCAGCGAGCAGCACAAAAGAATACACCACCACCAGCAGCGACACACAGACTTACACCAATACAATCACACACACTCACTCACTCGCACGGTCTGACGCAGTTGAGCACATTTTAACAACATATGTGCGCAGTAAACACACACAAATATGTAAATAAATTAACAGCTGTTTGCAGCAGCAGCAGCAGTCACCAACACGTGCATATATGCCCAAGCAAGAGAGCCTGAGTGAGCGAGCGCGCATACGATTGTGAGCGAATTGTTTTGAGTGAAAACTGTTTACAGCGCACTCACTCGCGCACACACACAACCACACAGCACACGAGCTTACATAAAGTAAGCGCGCACATGCTGCGCTGTTAATCAGCTGTTCTCGGCCGTTTTGTTTATATTTTGGTATTCGTAAGCAGCGCTGCGCTGCGCTGTTGGCTGACTGCCCCTTCTTCCTATGTATGTGCGAGCGAGCGAGCAGGCAACGAGTTCGGACTCGTTTGTGTGACTTGTCATGCTTGTTTCGCTGCGAGAACGCAATGCACGATCCCGCAAATACATACGCACGAACACACACACACACACACATACATACGTATAACAATACAATAAGCACACGCGACGAACAAAAAGAAAAAGCAAAACAACCAAAAGGCAATTGTAGCAGCAGCAGCAAAACGTGTTGGCGGCGGCAGCGACGTCAACAGCGCCCTTTGCAACGCCAGCAGCGACGTCGACGGCGTCGTCTTTGCTACACTATAGAAAATAAATGCGTAGTTCATGCGATGCGTGTGCGCCCCCCTCATATTTAGCCGTTACATTGCCAGCAACTCAAATCGGACATGAAACCCAACAAAACCAACAACTGTCAATCACGAACAAAAAAAAAAAAAAAATCAAATTCAGTTCAAGGCCGCTTTAAATGAAACCAGCAACGCAGTCAGCGTCGACATGAAAATTTGTTTGAATTTGATTTTTTTTCTTATCTTTTTTTTTCGCCAGTTTTGTCTATCTTGCAACCACGAGTTTTTCACACCAAAAAACAACAGACACAAAAAAATGTGCGAGGCCGCAAATGGCAGCGCCGTCATGTATGTTTATATGTACATACATACATACGTACATACATATGTATGTGTGTGCGTGAGCTGCGAGCATTTTCCTTGCGTGTGGCAACTCAAACATATTGCATGTGGTTGTTTGTCAATGCTGCTGCTTTATCTATCAGCAGCAATTGAAAAATGTAAAGGGCCTCGAGTTGTACATTGTAATTATGTACAACCTATATATAAATACACATACAGTAAAAGCTCTTATGAACGGACAGCTCCTTTAGCGGGTCAAATTAGAACTAAGCGAGCTTTCACTGTACGTTCAGATATTATAAAGTACATCTAAGCCATGTGCATTGTAATTACCTTTTGTCAACCCTGATGGCAAACATAATTGATAAGAATTTTTTTGTTACTCACTATTTCCATACCCCCAACCGCCAACAACAGCTACCCCTTACTTTATCTTGTGCGTATTGTTTGTAACTTATTTGTATAAACCCACACACACACACACACTCAAATGTTACTGTAAACTCAGTCGAGCATATGACGCCAGTGAACATAACGGACGGCCAACAGTGTTGCCCCATCAAGTTTTGTTATTTATTTTTTCATTTTGTATTTCTTGCTGCTTTTCTATTTTCTATTACGAAACTGCTTTTGTGGCCTACGCACAGCTGAGCAGCAGCCGCAGCAGCGCTCGCCGAGTGTGCGAGCGAGAGCACACGCTACGAAAGTGGGGTGTGTGTTACTGGGTTTGTGTGTGTGTGTGTGTGTACAGCAGCAGCGCTTTCTACAGGGCGGAAGGGGAGACAACACAATAATCAAAGGGCCCGTCGTCACTGTGGCAACTTAACCGTAAAGTAAATTGCATTGGAAATTTTTCGTGTCGCGCTGCGACTGCGACGCAGCTAAAACCAGGTTGAAACATTAAAAGAACGCAATAAAGCACTCGAAATATTTCTATGTACATATGTATGTACATACGTATTTATATGGCAGCCCTGGCAAGCTAAGTGCATGCAACAATTAAGCAGAAACCTTGCCATTGTTATTGTTGCGGTTGCCAAGCAGTGGAAGGTCTGCGGCAAGAGTTGATATTCGAGTAACGCTTACTAAAAGTTTTATTCAAATATAAAGAATAACTTGTTGCAAGGCGTAGTAAATACATACGTCATTGATGGGCACTTACAAAATGCTTTACATTGACAAACGTGCTATATAAGCATTCGCACACACGCACACCCTGTAAACTGTTATACACACAAAGATTCTCTCTCTAAATATTACTCACTACCTATAAATTTGCTTCATTTCCATAGAGGAAAAGGTTAAGACGAGTTTTCTTAAAATCTACACAAATTTAAATTTAATCTGTGTTTCCCTTATTTACTTTTCCTTTAAGTATGTTTCTGCTTCCTTTGCTGACGACTAACTGTCGATTTCCAGTTACTAAAAAACAATACGAAAAGGGAGCACGGGCAGCGACGCAGACAGCGTCAGCGACGTCAAAGTTGTCGCTTGCCTCGGCCTGTGCATGACAGAGAACGCACGAGGGGCAAACACATGACGATGTTACACTAACACACACACAGCCCCAATCTTTCACACACAAAGGCATACACACTCAGGCGTATATACGTATACGTGTGTACATAACGCAAGAAAAGCGAAGTCAAAAGAATTGCTAGAAATAAACGAATGCATAAAAATTGATTCAAACAAATTTTGCATAGTTTTAAACTGCTACGTAATAAGTTATGAATGTACCTATTTTTTATTATATAAATATTTACTGCACCTTTGCTATACATTATGTACTCGCACACAGGTATATAGAAAAAATAACGTTTGCACGAACCATTTTGCAGCTGTGCACGCACTCAAAGCCAACTCACGACTGACGATGGCATCAGCAGCGACAACGTCAATGGCGACCCCGTGTGAACGAAACGAAACTAGTGAGCGAGCGAATGAGCGCAAAATGAGTGAGAGTGAGTGCGTCAGGCAAGAATACATTTGAAAGCATACATACACACACACAGATAATACACGTTAAATTCAATATTCTTTATATAGCGTTATTTATCAAGTTGAATAAATTGCAATATAAAAGACAATTTAATATCAATATCTAATTTAAATAGATGAGCCAACTGAACCAGTTCACACCAGGCAGCAAAAGCACTCAGCAGGCCGTTAAGCAGGTCACTCAACCCTTGTCGCTAAATGGCAATGAGGTCAACAAACCGACTCAGCCGCTGAACTAACGTACTTCTTTTTTTGCACTTTATAAAAAACGCGTGTCTAGTACTATTAAAAGTTGGTTTACTGTTAATAAACTAATATAAAATTACAAAAGATATAAAAAACCATTTTCTTCACTGCCAACGAAATTCATTTCCACTCAAAATGGCTGCGACTGAGAAGAGAGCGTAGCAGAGCTCTCTGGTGCTTTGGGGTTGAATGTGCACTCGCTACTCGTTGAAATTGTTTCCCTTTACCTGTGACTGCGCCCGTTCGAGTGAAATTTGTATTGACCTGATCAGCTGATCGAGAGAGTATTTGTGTATGTACATATATGTGTGCGAGCAATATTCTTGGGTTACACAAACAGCTGTTTATTGCAGTTTAACACACGAACACACGCACACACACAAGTACGTATAACTTGTGACTAATCTTCTTATAGGGTCTCTGGCTAGTGACCCGCCTACACACACACAGACAAGTTGTTTTTTTTTTGAAAAACGCAATAAATATAGCAGCCACGTAGGGCACTCACTCAGCCAGACAGGGACTGATAAAACGACAGCCACACATTTATTGAACTATAGATAACAATTTAATGATTTGTGTATATTTTGCACCCATTGCTTAAATGTGGCAGAAGCGTGCGTAACCAAAATGGCTGATGACCTGTGTTCAATTCGCAGTGAGCGCTATATTGAGCGGCCCACGCAGCGCAGTCGACGTCGCTGCTGGCCTACTTGAAAAGCTACTCACCTGCAAATGCAACAACACGCCTGAAATGCAACTGGCTGGCAATTGCGAGTGAGCAAACAGATGAGGTTGTAAAACCAGTAACAAAAAACAATAAATATGCAAGCGAACAACAACAACACACATACACGCACACAAACATACATAACAGGCAATGCAACAGCTCAACAAAGCGAGCGCTCCGCTCAGTCAGCGTTGCCGCTGCCGTTGCTGCTGCCGCTTCACAGCAAAAAAGAGGCCACGGCCTGCGCAGCCAAATTGGGGCGAACAGCAAAAGCAGCAAAAGAGCAAAAATAAAGAAAAAGTAAGATAAAAGAAAACAAACACAAATAAACTTTCGCTTATCGATGATTTGCTACCCATTTGCATATCGATATATAGCTCACGCGCAAATATCATGCATATCGATTACAGTTTATTTTCGCTTAATATTAGTTGTTTTTTTTTTACCGCTAAATGCAAACAGCTGGCAAAATTGAATGTAGAACGACTTGACTGCGAATATCCAGCTGCAAGCATATGCAACGCTCGTTATCGATGCCAATCATGATCTCCTCGTTGGGCAGCTGGAGAGCATTAAAGAACGCGGATGCCTTGCGTGTGTCCACGGAGCAGGACACCTCCGCCGACGACGACGACGACTGCGTCTGGTTGAGCTTGTGAAGCAGCAGGCGACTAAAGCGTGTTGTGATTGTGGCCATTTCGGACTCGGCCACCAGATTCAGTTCGCCCGTGGCGTTGCCATGGAATATGAGACTAGGTGATATATTCTTTAGCTTGTCGATCAGACTGCGCAGCAGACGCAGCGAGGGCACGCCCAGCACCAGCTGTGTGCTCGGCACCTTGGGCAGGACAAACGAGGGCCAATCGCTAGCCGGAACAACGGTGACGGGCACATCGTGCACCACTTCGCGCGGCTCGGCGGAACTGGGCGACACCACAGAGGCAATCACCGAGATGCAGGGAAATTGTATCTGCTTCAATTTCAACTTGCAGCTGTGCACGCTGCTGCTGGTGCCGGAGCGCAGCACGGCCAAGGCGCGACTCAGATGCATCGCGGACATGACCAGCACTATGAAGTCCTCGTCGGGACGGGCTGGCGTCATTTTGTATTCCGGAAAATAATCTTTGGAGCCAATGCTGACCCAAACGAGCGGCGACGAGGTCGAGCAATGCTCCTCGTTCACAATGAAATGCATGCGCTCCTGGCCCAATATCATGACGCAATCCTTGGCCAGCTTGGCCAACGTCGCGGCAATAGCCTGGAACTCGCGCATATAGAGCACGTCCAACATCTTGGCACGGAACTTCATGCTAAGGGGGACGCGGGTCGCGACGTGCGCCGAACGAACAAGAGAACGAAAAAAAAAAAGAGAGAAAAGAAAAATCAAACGCTGGCTGCCAAAAAAAAAAAAAAATACCAAGCAACAACAAGTGGAGGAAGAAAGGATAGCAAAACTACACGAATATCTAATACTCTATATTCGGTATTTAACTACGCAGTAAATAAATAACATTTAGTATTTTATTAATATATCGAGAAGTTGGTATTTCCAATTTCCCTAACTGAAAAAGATCATAAAACGAATATGCCACAAAACTGGCAGCAGAAAATACAAATGCAGAACGTGACAGACTTGCAACTCGAGACGTCTCCAGGAATAGGACAGAGCACTTGGCCTGGCACCCGAGTTCAATGTACAAAGGCACACTTGCACACAAATAAATATATATATACACACACACACACACACTCACATACATGCACACCTAGCTAACTCAGCCAGGCGATGGGCAGACAAAGCGCAGAGCAAGTTCGAGTTGTGTTTTGGATTTTTGAGGGGGCGAAACAGTGTAGAAAGAGTAAAGCAAATGAAACGCACCAATACAAACGCGCTAACCCTCACACACACACACACACACACACGCGCTATGCATACAAAGCCGCCGTCAGACACACAAACTCACACACACACGCGTAAACAACAGGATTTTGTTTTTATTCGCTGCACTGAAAAAAAGGAAGGCGTCTACACCACCAAATTGCTGCAGTGGCAGCATATTAAAGGACGGTAGCAGCTCCTCACTCTCGAAAACGGAAATCAAATTATGTATATGCCGCCTGTAAGCGGCGGCGGTGGCCAGGCAATTGACTGTTCTGCTCTGGCGTGTGTTTGGGGTCAAAATATTTTCCTTTTGCAGGTTAATCAACTTTCAAGGTTGAGTTATGCGACACGGCAGCGTTGCCAGATGGTTTATATGATTATGCTATGACTGCATGTATCTTCATTAATTTATAGCCAAGTCCGATAAGTTCAGTTATCGATATTTCCAGCACTTAACAAAAAAAAAAACATTTAAATATGACCTTGGGTTTGGCTATCGCAGGGTTTTCAGTCGTGTTATCCCAATTCATGAACAGCTTTAAATCGTAGATTCTCAATGACGTCACAAGACGCGTATGTATTTCATAAGTATGTGCAAGTATATTTAATTCAAATGCCGATCATTGCTTCTGCTGCAGAGCATTACTTGCAAAAATTGAACACGAGTTGCCAATCACCAGAACAAACCTTCAGCGCAACTCAATGCAATGTGACCATAAAAGCTACACAACTACTTACAAACGAACGAACACACATACACACACGCACACAAACAGCGAAGCACAATGCAAACTGAAAGCCATATAAAAAGCTGACAAGAGGCCAAAATTAAATACAAATAAAATAAAATACGGTGCGCATGAAATTCAACGTGACTGCATTGAGGGAGGCACACATCACACACACGCACATTTAGACGCTGAGCATAAATAAAAGAGAAAGTAAAAACTTAATAAGATGCTGCGCATCAGTCAGAAAAAAAAAATGAAGCATTCATATAGATTATTAGATTATGTGTACTACATACATATGTATACAGATAATAAGAAATATACACACACACAACACACAGCCAAACACTTGGTAGGGCACCCTACACTGACTGCGCCGATCAGCGTTGCCAACCAAGTTGAGAACGTTGACGAACACACATTCCTATTATCCAAATTATAATACGGAAAACTTAGAAAACTATTTCTACCAGCTTAATAGACATTTAAACTCTGAATGCAATAGAGCAGGCAACTTTCTTGGCGTTTTTAAGCAAAAGCTATTGTAAAAATCAATATCGTTTGCTTTACCTCACACACACAGTTTTATCGCTGCTCACTCTGTGGCACTGGGAATCGGCGTTTTTTTTGCAAATTCTCATGCACAGGTTGACAAAATGTTTTATCAAGTACTTGTTGAAATCAATAATTGCACACGAAACGTTTCCAAAATTGTCTAAAAAGCAATCAAAAATGCAAATGGTCGACATTTTGTTTTCTGTCTGTGTGAGACAGGCCACTCGCTGCTGCTGATTCGACGAAATACACAAATGTGTGTGCGTGTATGTATAAGCAATGTGTGTGTGTGTGTCTCGTTTGAGTGGCTAGCGGAGCACCAAGGAGCAAAATTGTGCTGAGTGATCGCAATATATCATATATACTGCATTTACATAACCGTTTAAGTGGCGATAGCTATGTATTCATATTACACTTACCTTTTGGCTATTTGTTTAGAATGATTTGCACAATTTTCACAGAGTTTTCTTTTATTAATTTCTACACGTAACAAAACTCCGACTCCGACACTGCTGTCAACAGCACAGGTCACACTGTTCTCGAAAACGGTGTTACCAAAAACCGCAAAGCAAAATATCATTAAACTGACTGCGTGTAATCGATATATCGAGCACAATGTGTTGCGATATATGGTTGCACTAGCTGGTAGCAGCAGTTGCAGTTATGCGTGACAATGTCTTCTCTGTTTACATATCGTATCGTTTCGTGTGGTGGCAATCGATAAATTATCATCAACCCTAATTATTGTAACTTGTATTATTTACAAGAAAAAAACAGCCCGCGCACAACGAAAACATTTGCGTAGTTTTATACCAAATCAAATTCAAGTTGTATATAAGCAAACAAAACACTGCGTGACATCGTTAAGCACACACATACACACACACGCACACCCTATTCTACGTGCAAGCAGCGACGCTCCCAATAAGAACACGCCAACAACAGCAATAAAAAGACAACAACAAGCGGCTTATCAGCAACAGCAGCAACGAGAACAGGTAAAGTAGCATTAATTACAATTGTAGAGTGAAACATCAGTAAGCTTAAATTTCGCCTCTCCAGTCAACGATTGTCGCGATCCGCACACAACGCCGTGTGCTGACTAATTTCTGTTGATTCTGTGACGTGTCCCAGTTACCACGATTGCAATGTGCGGCTCACCCAATATAGCTGCCGGCAGCGGCGCCCGGGCTCTGATCCTGGTGGGCGGCTATGGTACACGACTGCGTCCGCTGACGCTAAGCACACCCAAGCCGCTGGTGGAGTTCGCCAACAAGCCCATATTGCTGCATCAGCTGGAGGCGCTCGTTGATGCGGGCTGTCGTCAAGTGAGAGTTTTCCGCGGCGGCCACAAAAGTTACATAAACAAGTTTCTCTCGACTGTAGGTCATATTGGCGGTCAGCTATCGGGCCGAGCAAATGGAACAGGAACTGAAAGTGGAAGCGGACAAACTGGGCGTCGAGCTGATCTTTTCACATGAAAGCGAACCCCTTGGCACAGCCGGCCCCCTGGCCCTGGCCAAGCCCCTATTGACAGCCAGTGCGGAGCCGTTCTTTGTGCTCAACTCGGACGTAATTTGTGATTTCCCGTTCAAGCAGCTAATGCAGTTCCATCGCAATCATGGCAAACAGGGCACCATTGTGGTGACCAAAGTCGAGGAGCCCTCCAAATATGGTGTTGTGCTCTACGATGAGCTCGGCTGCATTAAGAATTTCATTGAGAAACCGCAAGAGTTTGTCAGCAACAAAATCAACGCGGGCATTTACATATTCAATCCCACGGTGCTGGACCGCATCGAGGTGAAGCCCACATCCATCGAGAAGGAGGTGTTTCCCGACATGGCGCTGCAGCAGGAGCTCTATGCCATGGAGCTAAACGGTTTCTGGATGGATATTGGACAGCCCAAAGACTTTCTAACCGGTGCGTTCCCCCTGCACCTGAATCATAGTCGTCAGCTATCTGCCGCTTGGCCTTATCAGCTGCAAAGTGTCTAATCAATTTTTGTGCCCAACACCAACTTTTATCTGATTTCTTGGAAACGGGCCGCAGCAAATGCATGATAGAACGTTTCTAATGAGCTCTATTAGCTGATAAACGGATGCCCTGTGGAGGTGTGTTCAGGGCGACAAGTTGAGCCGATCTCTTTAGAGACTCAAAATATGTTATATAGATTCTCGTATACCAGACGCAGAAGGAGTTCATCAATTACTTCGATATCTCCTTTAGAGACATGTTCTTTTAAAGCCCAATTTGAAGATTGCAATTCGTTTGTATATTAAATACAGATATCAGATATTGCAGGTCTAGGATAAGTCTTGCCCAGATCTTCCATAAATGGAAAAACACATTTTTAAAGGCAGAGTCTTGCCCACTTTTTAAATGTCAGACAAAAGTCCTTCAAATTTCATACTAAATACTGGAGTTTGTCAAGAAAGAATTCGCTTTATATATCATAGGGTATTCGTGTTAGCCCAAAACTGATTGCAGGGTAACTTCTGGTCGGTCACTTTCGACCATAACACACTTACTTGTCTTATATATATATTTTCCATTCTGCTGTAGGCATGTGCCTCTACCTCAGCTCGCTGCGACAGAAGCAATCGAGCAAGCTGTACACAGGACCCGGCGTCGTGGGCAATGTGCTGGTCGATCCGACGGCCAAGATTGGCGAGGGCTGTCGCATTGGACCGAATGTGACCATTGGGCCCGATGTGGTCATCGAGGATGGCGTCTGCATCAAGCGTTCGACCATACTGAAAGGTGCCATTGTGCGCTCCCATTCCTGGCTGGACTCCTGCATCGTGGGCTGGCGCAGCACGGTCGGGCGCTGGGTGCGCATCGAGGGCATCACCGTGCTGGGCGAGGATGTTATCGTCAAGGACGAGCTGTATGTGAACGGCGGCCAGGTGCTGCCGCACAAGAGCATTGCGGCCAGCGTGCCCGAGCCGCAGATCATCATGTGAAGCAGTTTCTCCAATTTGTGGCCTTTTGTAAATATTATTAATTATTTCATTTTCGTATGCGACATTTGCCTTGTCTCTGTTTAAATGTTTCCAACGTTTAAGACGAATGTTTGTCAATATTCTAAACACAAAAAGAACAACAGAAAAAAACAAAAACATTTCCATTAATTAGCCTGGCTAAAATAATAGGCTTAAGGACTTTGAAGCTGAATGAAGAACGAAAAAGAAAAGAAAAGAAATCCAGTTGAGTTAGCGGCATTTTGACCAAACAACTTTTTCACCAAACGAAGCAAAAGTTTCTTTTTATAATAATCTAAATTGTAGTCAAATATATATGTATTATTAATATAAAAAACTAAACAAAGTCTACTCTTGTTATTATTATTATTATTATCAATATTATTATTATTGATCATTATTATCGCCATCATCATCATCATTTCACCATCATCATCGCCATTATTATTATCATCATCATTATTTTTATGATTTTTATTAATATTATTCATTTTTATCAATATCATCATCATCATCATTATCATCATCATCATCATTGTCATCAGCATCATCGTTATCATCATCACTATCATCATCATCATCATTATCATTATTTCACCATCATCATCGTCATTATTATTATTATTTATTATTATTATCATCATCATCATTATTATTATGATTTTTATTATTTATATTATTATTATTCATTTTTATCATCATCATCATCATCATCATCATTATCATCAGCATCATCGACATCATCACTATCATCATTATTATCGTCATCATCATCATCATCATTGTTATTATTATTATTATTAGTTTTATCATCATCATCATCATCATCATTGTTATTATTATTATTATAATAAATGTGAGTATATCAAGACAAATATTCTGCGTGAAATTTACCGCTTAGGATCATCTATTTGAGAGTGGACCGACAAGCGTGAAGTTGCTGGTTCAAATCCACCATTTGCTTAGTTTCCCTTTTATTCTCAAGAGAAAAATCAATAATTATCAATTAAAAAGCAAACGAAATAATGATAAATGAATAAGGTTTGCAAAATAAGTAAATAAATAAAAAATTGTCATTTAGCTTAGTTAAAAATATACTTTAAGCCTTAAGTTGAGGGTTGACTTTTTTCATATATAAATCGCAAATCTGACATCCGTCTGCAAGGGTAAGCTCAAAGGTTGCCTAGTAACAACTGCCACAACAAACACCTGAGATTCGCTGTGGAAAAATGTTGAAAACTCTGAGCAAAGCGGATGCACTGCCGCAGAGTCTGCTCTGGGAGGATAAGGAAGTCAAATTTGATACACCACAACTGTAAGTTGGGCGCGATTTAATCAATCAATCATCAATCCTATCTGGCAATTACTTTTACAGACAAACGCGTCTTCGCAGCGGCGAGAAAATATTGGATACGATTTACCATATAGAGGACAGCAAGGGCAATCCTGGCGATACGGGTCGACTGCTGGTGACCAATCTGCGCATCATTTGGCACTCGCTGGTCCACAAGAAGTTCAATTTGTGTAGGTTTCTCAAGTAATTCCAGCTGGGACTGATTGATCGACTGAGTGATTGACTGACTGATTGATTGATGATGTAAGCACAGCCCAAATCGCAATAGCTGGGGCTGGTTACGTGTCTCAGGCATTTCCAAAATGGCTTTGAACCAGCGACCTCACGTTTCCAGCTCCATCTATTGCAAGCTGTGACTGATTGAACGACTGACTGACTGAATGATGTTATCACAGCCAAACCACAAGAGCTGGGGGTGGAAATGTTTCTCACGCTTTTCCAAAATTGATGCCTGCTGGATTTGAACCAGCGACCTCACGTTTCCGGCCCATCTATTGCAAGCTGTGACTGATTGAACGACTGACTGACTGATTGACTGATGATGTAAACATCGCCCACAAACTGCAAGAGCTGGGCTTGAATACGTGTTTCATGCTTTACCAAAATGGATGCCTGCTGGATTTGAACCAGCAACTTCACCTTTGTCTGTCCGACGTTTAAACACAAAAGTCAAGCAGGCTCCATGGAAAGAAAGCTTTAAATTTCTTCCTAGCTCTTCAGATTATGGCTGTGCTTCGCCAAGCCGAAGAGGCGACTCTCTTGGATATATATATAACCTATTGATTGCTCCATCCTTAGCCATAGGCTATGCTCGGATAGGCACCACCAACACGCGCCTGGTGCACATGCACACCAAGGGCCGCATACCCAGCCAGGCGCTGTATATTCTGGCCATACGAAATGAGACGCGATTTGAGTTTCTGTTCACGGACGTCTCCGGCGAGACGGCGCGCAGGGATCAGCCGATCTTTGCCAGCGTTTTCGATGTGCATCAGTGCGTGAAGCGAGGGATTTAGCAAACGTTTCCACACTAAACTCCATTTTTATTCCGCAGCTTGTATCAGCGCACCTTTCTCTACCGGGATCTGAAGCTGCGCGGCGCCATTGTGCAGGCGGGTCAGCTGATTATAATGCCGGATGAGCAGGTGTACAGCCAGGTGCAGGGCGTCTGGAATTTGTCCAGCGATCAGGGCAATCTGGGCAGCTTTGTGGTGACCAACATCCGGCTGGTCTGGTTTGCGGATGCCAACGAGACCTTCAATCTGAGCCTGCCCTATCTGCAGATCGAAGCCGTGAGTCGTCCTGTGCCCAGCACTTAACCAAGCCAAATCATTCATATTGGAGCACTTGCAGCTGCGCATCCGTGAGTCCAAGTATGGCCCGGCGCTGGTCATCCAGACGGCCGAGACGGCCGGCGGCTATGTGCTGGGCTTTCGCATCGATCCCGTCGAGCGTCTGAATGCGCTCTTCAAGGAGCTCGGCTCCCTGCACACCATCTACACGGAGCAGCCGAACTTTGGCATCCACTACGATCCGCTGGACGCGCGCAAGCGTCAGGCCGCCGCCGCCGCCGAGGAAGCTGCCCAGGCGACGCAATTCAAAATCGAGGATTATCAGGAGCTGGACGAGCGTCAGGAGCGCGAAATAAATACCAAGCTGAACAGCTACCTAGCCGCGGGCTCAATTTCCGGCACGGAGCATGCCACGCCGGAGCCCATCTATTGCAGGGAGCTGGGCTTTGCCATGGAACGCATTCCCGAGGGCTACAAGCTGCAGGATTTGTGGAATGTGATGCCCACGAAAATGGCCACGCTCGACGAGTGAGATTCGAAATAATCCTGAATAATTATTCAAACAGTTTTGAAGCTGGAATTCCCAAGTTATTTTCCAATTTTCACACTTTGTTTAGGACATTTATTCTTGATTAACTCAGGGGCTTAAGGTCCGATCTTTATGAAGAGACTCTGCCTTTAAAAGTGTGTGTGTGTGTTTTTTTTTTTACAATTTCAGGGCGAGGTATACACAACGTGAAACATTTATAAATTTGTATTTAGTCTATGGGAAAGCACATAACAAGTTTGATGTGCATAGCTCTTATAATCTTCGAGTTATGCTTAAAAAACCATGTCTTATGATCGATATTTATCGATAATTTCAAAATCGAAAAGGATATCGGCAAAGGATAAACTCTTTCTGATATACGTATATATATATATCGATCATTTCAAAATCGAAAAGGATATCGAACAAGTATAAACTCTTTCTGATATACGTATATATATATATCGATAATTTCAAAATCGGAAAGAATATCGAACAAGTATAAACTCTTTCTGATATACGTATATATATATATCGATAATTTCAAAATCGGAAAGGATATCGGCAAAGGATAAACTCTTTCTGATCTACTTGAATATATATAATGCATTTCAAGTCAATAGCTTTTGAGCCTTCAAAGTTTCACCTTTAGACAAACAAGGTTCAACTTCCTGATCAGGATTATATACATATACATTTTATGGGCTCGGAGCTGCTTCTCTCTGCCTGTATAGCTCTTATCGATATCGATATTTATCGATAATTTCAAAATCTGTCTGATTGATAACTTTTTTTTTTAGTTTCGGAGCAGGACGCCTTCACAGACGTGCAAGGATCAGCTCAACTCAGCTCGTCATCCTGATCAGGAATATATATATGTATATATATACTTTATGGCCTCGGAGCTGCTTCTCTCTGCCTGTTACATTCATTTAAACCGAACCCTTTGAGCTCAGGGCACAAGAATACTTAGAATAGAATAAGAATTTAAACTAAGCTGCTGACTTTTCGATTTTCAAAAAAAGGAAAAATCCGCCTACTCTATATACATTTATAATTTTAGATGGTTTTTATTGTGTGTTTTGAGTAATTTGTTGTTCTCTCTCGTATTATCCATAGACCGATATTTTGTTGGAATCAATCGAAACTTTGTCCTTAGCTTAAGTTTAATACATGGTTTGTCAGTTTAGCTGTTCGCCCGATTCGTTGGTATCTCAGTGCTTAGAAATAATTTAGTTGTATATTAATTTTAGTACTTATTTTTGTTGTGTTTTCTTTTTTTTTTGTTATCTTGGTTGGGAGAGAGTTGTTTTTATTGAAAGCAAAACACGCATTTTGCTGTCTTTTCTGCTCTTTTTCTTCTTTTTTTATAAATTAATTCATATCACAACACACAGTTGATTTTACCGGCATGCACTATAATCAGATATATACTATATAGTTTATACATATATATATTTGTTTTATTTTTGATATTTGAATGAATTGTTTACTTTGTTTCTCTAGGCTATAAATTCAAAGAAACTTAGAAAATTAAAATTAGTTGTGGCGTTTTTCGGTGTTTTCTTATTTTGTTTTTTTTTTGGCCTCAAAGGCAGTCTGAAAAGAAAGTTTTTAAGAGCCTAAGAAAAATTAATATTTATGTAGCTATGTATTTAAAACAAAATATCAGGAATGGCTTAAATTACGATTTCTATTCTTTTCTTGTTTTTGTTTTTTACATTTTTCTTAACTTGTTTTGTTTTTAGTTTTTACTACCATTTAATACTTGTTTGCTTACTTTTTAAGTTTTGTTTTTTTTCTTTCATTTTTTAAATTCTTAAATGTTTTATTTTTGTTTATCTGTTTCAGTTGCCCTTAAATGAGTGGTTTTTCTTTGTAATATTCGTTTAGTTTTTCATCAGTCTTGAAGACCAGTTTATATTATTATTATTATTAAATATATATATTATATTATTTTAAGACGTATTTAGCTGAAGCAAGTGAAGTTGCCTCGGCAACTGTCGACCAAAGTAAACAAATCAAATGTACAAGAATTATAAACATAAAATATGATAAATTTAATGCTAAATTAACAATTAGATATCAGACGCGACAGAAGAACACAAATAGGGGAAAAACGACTAAAGAATAAACAAATTGGTCTCGGCCGTCTGCCATAAACAAATGCAAATGCGCAGCTCCAATTTCTGGGTAGGGTAGAAATAGCTCTTATGATAAACATTTGCTTTGAGTCTTGGCTTTTGGCTGTTGTTGTTGTTGTTGTTGCCATTTGGCGCTTCACTTGCTTCGGAAAACAATGGAAACGCGTCGCTTACAATTAAACAGTAACTAGAACCAAAGACTTAGGATTTGTGTTTGTGTTTACACATTGGATTGGGCATTGGATTACAAAACAAGCCTCGATGGGCGTTCCAATGGCCAAAAACGTGCACATAGACAGAGAGACGGGTATAGGGTTGGGGGTAAGCTGCTCAGTTGCTGCTGTTGGAGATCTGTAGACGCGCTCGCTGACGTGTCATGGGCGGCGAGCGGCGCATTGGCGATATGGAATTGCCCCTGGCGGCAGTGCGTCGCTTCCGCTTGGGCGCTGCAGCAGACGCTGCGGCTACCTTGGCTGCTGGAGTTGTTCCGGCTGCTGCTGCTGCTGCTGCTGATCCTGTTTTGCGACGTCTTTTGGCCGTTAGCAGCGGTGCGCGGCGTCGACGCTTTGCGGCCGCTGCCTTCGGCTTGGCTGTGACTGTGACTGTGACTTCGCCTGTGCCTGAGGTGAGTGTGTTGCTGCTGTCCTTGGTGTGGCCCTGTGCTTGAGTCGGCTCGTGTGGCACAAAAGCGGACGCGGTGGCATGTTGTGGCAATGTCAGTGTGCTGCAAGAGCGCAAATTTAGAGTGCCTTAATTTAAGCAATCCCGACAGCTTACCTGAGTTTTGGTTTAAGTGCCTGCTCCTGCTCCTTCTGTGCTGGCTCCTCTTCGTCCGCCTCCTCTTCCTCCTCCTCGTCGTCGTCGTCATCGCTGTACACATTTGCAGCGGGCGGCATAAATTTAGGTCGCTTCAGTTCAAAGCCGCGTGCTTTGTTGCTAAAAAAAAAAAGGGCAGACATTGTTATCGCTGAAATGAAATTGAGAAGATTACTTACATTTTGATGGGTGTTATGGGCATGGGCCGTATGGGCTTGAATAGACACAGATCCATGAGTAAGCTGTCTGTGCTGGCATTACGTTTGCGCGCCGTTGCCGAGCGATGCAGCATCGAGGGCGCCACCGTAAACTGCCGCAAATAGGCAGCCGTGGGCGCCACATATGGCTGGCTGAGCACATGCGGGCGATTGCTGCTGCTGCTGGCGCTCGAGCTGGAGCTTGAGGTGGTGCCCGAGCCCGAACCCGAACCGGAGCCGGAACTGGATACGGTAACAGAGCTCATGATGCCGCCGGCGCCGATCAGCTTGCGTTTCAGGCTATGGCTATGACTGTGACTGCTGCCTGCCTCTGTTGCCGGCGGTGCTAAAACTGGCGTCGAGGCATTCATGACCAGCGCCTTTTGCACCGTGTCCTTGATGAATTCGGTGCCGCGATGCAGGCGCACTGAGAGCGTTTTCATCAGCGCACAGGCCGCATTGCTGGCTATGCTGCTGGCGGTTGTGGGACGTGCCGCCAGCGTGCCCGCTGCTCCAATTGTTTGGCTGGGTGTGCTCGTGCCTGCGCTGACATTGTTGTTGCTGCTGCTGCTGCTGCTTATGTTGTTGTTGTTATTGTTGTTGTTGTTGTTGTTAATCTTGCGCGACGCGCTCGAGTCGTAGGTATAGGGCGCTGGTTGCCCGGCTGCCGCCAGCAACATTCTTATTGCTGGTTAAAGCAGCTGCCCACAGCTCCTCCTCCTGCTGCTGCTCCGCCTGCTTCCACAGCTGCTGCCCCCTCTGGTTGTTGTTGCTCCGTCAGCTGCTGCTTTGCTGGCGACTTTAACATGCCCGGCGTTTGATTTTCCTTTGTCTCACGCACAATTATTTTATCAAATTATTTCAACATTTTTTGTTTTTGTTTCTGTTTTTCTTTTGTTTTTAGCTATTTTCACTTGTGTCTGTGTATTTTTTGTGTTCGTCGCGCTCTTCTTCTTTTCAGTTTTGCCAGTTTCGGCTCGCACGCTGTTTCGTACAACTACACACTACTACAAATTTATTCAACATACTCCTACTACTACTTTGCCTTCCATTGTGGCTGCCTTTTTTTTTGCTTGGCATTTACCGGTCCCAATTTTATCACTATTTTATGCACAATCGCTTTATGCTCTTGCCGTTGTTGTCAATTTTGTTTTCACAGCACTGTTTTCACTTTGTTTAATGTTTATTGCATTTGTTTTGTTGCCGTTTTTTGCCAGAAACGAAGAAATTTTTACGTTTTGCTATCTTTTACACCTCACTACTGCATGTTCATTCATCAGCAGCTGTAGTCTCTGGCTGTATTCACCACACTGGGCTGATGGCTTGAGAGCTCAACAGTTGCGCCGCAGAGGACTTTGAGCGCTGCGCAATGAATATTACCGCACTTAAATATTGCAGCAGGCCGATTGGTGTTCCTTAAACATTTAATGAATTAACCCTTATTTTACCTTATTTTGTTATTTCGTTAATGCGTGTATTTAAAATTTGACAAACATCTGCAGGCTGAGCAGATAATATTTAATTTCAGTATGCAGTGTGTGCACACTGGCAGCTATATTCCAATATTCCCTCAACCTGGGTCGTAAACTCTTCTTTCTAATATCAATTTAAAGTTTTATATTATGCTTGACCAATTTAATTATTTATAGTGCATTGTAACTGATATTTATTTGTTTTGTGTGCTTTTTTTGCTTGTTTGCCTTTTCATAGCGCGGTTTTTTTTTGAACATAATGAGTGTGACCAAATTTAGAGAATACAAATTGGGCATGCTTAACTTTATTTCAACTAGGTGGCAGCACTGTCACAATGCTACGCAGATTTAAAATTGTAATTTTCGAGAAAATTATTTGATATAGTTATCGCAAATGAACCAAATACTTTGATAGAGACTAACATGTTGTGCCCATTTAAGCTGCTTTTACTTCATTTCTTTGGTTTCTTTGACTTGCCGCCGTCTGCTGTGCTGTTCAATAAACATTAAACTTCATTTGAAATAAAATAATTGCAGCTACTGTGCGCTGGCGCAAAAGCCAATCTTAAATCATAGATTGCGCATCGGTATCAAGTTTATTATGGCTAAATAATTGCCAATGCGCATGCGGTGCACAATTTACGAGTACGCGCAGTCACGCTTCGGACTGGTTCCTCTCGATACCACCTACGGATGCGCCGCAGCACCCGCTGTCGCTGTCGCTGCCGCTGCTGCTGCTGCTGCTGCTGTTGCTGCTGCTGCTGCTGTGACAGAAGTGTTTTTTGGCATGTCAAATGGCCGTTGAGCTGCACCCGTTTCGCCGCCCTCTCAGCCATTGACTGGCCTTTAATAACATTATGAAAACGCGTGTTTTACAGCTCATCAGAGTCGAAACGAGACGTTGCCGCATTGCTTGCATTTTATCGTGCACTCTTTTTTGGCCCGTCCGTCTGTCCGCCGTCTGTTCGCCTGTTCGCCTGGCTCTGCCTGCCAGTTAAGAGTCAAGTCCTCGCACCGCTGGAGGTCGCTTGGGGGTCGTCGTCATCGTCGACAGCGGCGCCCTCCCATTGCGGCACCATGCAGCCACGCGCGTCGCCTTCTGCGCAACCGCAGCCACCGCAGCCACAAAAGCCAGAAGCAGCCACACACACACACACACACACGTAGGCATACTCATGTATATATCTGTGTATACATATAAAGCTGGACAGGCGTTGGCTGTGCCAGCGCAGGCTATAATTTTCCAATATGCAAATGTGTTGTGCGCGTTGCCTCAAAATGGCGCAGCGGATGCCGAACGCACGTGGGACGCAGCCACAGGGCAAACGGAAAGGCGGGAAACGCTTCAAAAACGACTGCCAAAATACCCTGTAGAAACACAAAGGGTCCTATGCGATTCTAAGTAAAAAAGTAAGTAAAAGAAAACAACCAACCAAAACCAGATTAAATAAAATTTACCAACACTATTTGTTAAACTGTTTTTTCATATTGTGAAAAGGAGGCAAAGCAAGAATCAAACGACATATAACGATAAAATGGCTCTAAAACTGTTAATTGCTGGCAGTCATCTTCAAACTTTTTGCAATTTAAGGCGGCGTTAATGGGCGTGGCTGCATATAGATTAAGGCAGCTCGCCTGCCCATTTAAGGGCGTGGCCAAGGCCTTATGAACCAACCATACAGTATACAATATACCCCTTTTCATTCGGCGAGCAGAGTATATAATAAGCAACGGCCAACTGGCGTCGTGCGCTCATTAAGGGACATCGAGAAGTTGAGGTCCTTCGAGCCGAGTGGCCAACCATTGACAATTATGCAATTTTGCGGAACGACTAAACAAATTATTTTCACTAAATTAAATCTTAACTCGTGCTGGGCGCACTTTTTTTTTTTGATTTGATTTGATTTTTTTGGGGGGAACACGTACACGCCTCCTAACCTCAATTATGGGCTATGAAAATCTTCAGGCGTGATGAGAGCCTGTGGATTGACATGTGGCCCGCTGCTGCTGCTGCTGCTGCCGCCGCTGGCTTCAAGATCTTGGGCGCAGCTGCGGCCGCGGCGGCGGCGGCGACGTCTCCTGTTGAGTTTGCCAAGAAGCGCGTGCTTAAACAAAGCGCCTAACAAAAAAACTTGACGAAAGCGCATTTGACATTAATGCAGACAAAAGCTGCGTGCTGTGAGGCTCAAGTAAGCGTAAGAACAGCACAGCGAATGCTAAGCCCGCCTCATTAAAGGCGAATTTAAAAGCCTTCTAATGAAAGTTGGTATGCGACATTAGCTTAAGCCAAAGAACATAATGGCTGCTAAGCATATGGGTGATTAAAATTAGTTGAACTCTTAATGATTTACCATTTGCAGCTAATGAAGCTGCGCGAGCCACGAAACTTTAACGATCTTTGCTTGTTTATAATCAAGAAATCGGAATGCACAAGATAAATGATTATTGAATATACGCTCGAAACAAAAATTTGTGCGCAACAAATTTAGCGCATTGTTTTCGTTAAACGAATTGTTCAATGCACAAATCGATTTTGATCTCTCTCTCTCTCTCTCTCTCTCTCTCTCTCTCTCTCTCTCTCTCTCTCTGTCTCTCTAGTTCTGTGGCGATTTCAATTACATTTGCCTGGGCCTCCACTTGTTCACAGGTGTGAATTGTGTTCTGAAGTGGGTTTTTTTTTTTTGGTAATGAAATAACCATAAATCATGGCACAAATGAAGTTCAGCATTTGAGTTTTTTGTGGGCAACAACCCTCGCTGCCATATTTTATTTCTCATCTATTTTTCGTTTCTTTATTGTAAAGTGTAACATTGATTAAGCATTATTAGCGTTTATTGTTGTTGTTGTTGTTGTTGCTGCTGTTGTTGTTGTTGCTGCTGTTGTTGTTCTATTCTCTCGACGTTCCATTGTAGACACATTGGCCGCATTCGCGTTGTTTTTCTGTTGTGCACAGTGGGACACTTTCCATCATCAACACTTTGGAATGATGGAACGTTTCGTTGGCCACGTCTGGCAGAGCTCTTCCCCCCTCTGCACACCTCCCTCCCTCAAGCGCCTAGAATATGCGCCTGCGCCATTTGGGGGGGCTCGAACACATTGATATATGTCTATTTGTAAATCAAAATTGATTTGCTTTATAGCATGGGATAATGAAGTTTTTTAATGAACTGATGGACGCGAAAACAAAGAGAAACCAAGTGTAGTTGGGTTTTGTATTTTAGTAAGAGGATTATGGGAATTATTTTCGTATCAAGCCCTGAGGCTGTTGCGGCTTTCGACCTAGTCATAAATTTAGATAACTTTAGTTTAGCCGGGCGAAAGTATTTTTTTTAATAAATTTCATATGATCTTGGACCAACAGTTTTCCACCCATTTTCCGGGCGGGTTTTGATTCTGTGAGCGTTGATCGTCAGTCAGTCAATCATTCAGGAATAATGGTCTTAAATATATGAATATAATGTTCTAATAGTGTATATTTCACAATACATCTGCAGAAATAAATACTGTAAAAATTTCAGCTGCCTAGCTTTTACGGTATGCGCTAAGCGTTGATCGTCAATCAATCAGTCAGTCAGTCAATCAGTCAGGAAAAATGATTGAACATATGTAGATGTGTTAATAGTCTACATTCTACAACAGATTTGAAAAAAGGCCTACTATGAAAAATACAGGTCTTACGGCTTGATCTGGACGTACATTATCAATCAATCAGTCAGTCAGTCAATCAGTCAGTCAATCAGTAAGGAAAATGTTAATATAATGTTCTAATAGTTTATAAAGTGTACATCTCAAGAAATAGCTAATACGAAAAATATAACTATTAAGGTTTGATCTGTGCGTACTTTATCAATCAGTCAGTCAATCAGTCAGGAAAAATGATTGAACATATGTAGATATAATGTGTTATTAGTTTACCCTTTACAAGAGATCTGAAAAGAGGCCTACCATGAAAAGTACAGGTCTAATACGGCTTGATCTGGGCGTACATTATCAATCAATCAGTCAATCAGTCAGTCAGTCAGTCAGTCAGTCAGTCTGGAAACATAGTTTTACATGTGCATAAACCGTTCTAGTACTTAAAATATAAATACGTGAGTCTTTCTACAATTTTATACCCAATTTTAAGCCCTTTTTTTTCCTTTTCGTTTATATGAAATGGTTCAAAAATTTGATTTCTTGCCTTGAGGCGAGTTTGGCCTAATAAATCATAGCCAAAATGCTGAGGAACAAAGCTGCCAAAAAGATGACAAAACAAATAATGCAAATATGAAAGAAACGGCCAAAAAGAGACGACGACAGCAGGGGCTGGGGCTGGGGAGGGGGGCAGCAGCACGAAGCGGCCATTAGTCAAAGCGAAGGGCAGAGTTGGCCAATAAAATTGCCGGAGAGTTGGCCATAAAATCGACGGAGATGGCCAAAAGGGGCCACCGTTCGACACAGTTGGCCAAAAGGCGCCACAACAACTCGAATAAAAGTTATGTGGAAAATTGATTTTGCGGTAGCCGGGGCAATAAATGTTTTGCCCAAATGCTAAATACGAGTTAAGCACGACGGGCGAGGAGGGTGGAGCAAGGGAGGGGAAGGGGGGGGGGTCCGGTCGAGAGGAGGGCACGCAAATCAACTGGGCAACTGGATTTGCGGTCTTGCGCAGTGCATGGAAAGCCTTTTGATAAAGTGAGAAATATGCATGGCAACAACCAACAAGGAGCAGCAACAATAATCGGCCAGGACACAGGACATATGGCCCAGAACGAGGGCCAAGAGTGTGGCCGAGAGACTGCATTCGAGGAAATATGATGACATATCGCGTCATAGTTCAAACGGCAGGGAATCCTCTGATCAATTTTGTACACAGCAAGGCGCCATCTTTTTGTTAGCATTGCATGAGGTTGGACTTTTTGATACCCTCTAGCTAAGATTGCCTAGCAAAGGTATTGTTGCGTTCAGCAATTGGCATGTAACAGAAAAGTTGAAAAAAGCTAAGCACGAAGTTCTTTTTTGAGAACTTTTGCTTATAACAAAATTTGTTAACTTACAGATCTTAAGAATTTTTGATAATAATAAAAGTCTTAAGCTATAAGATCTCAAGAACTTCTTTTTATACAAAAATTCCTTAACTTAAACTCAAGAACTTTTGTAAATAAAAAGATTCTTCAACTTAAAGAACTAAAGAACTCTTTCTTAACAAAATTCTTAAATTTAAAGAACCTAAGAACTTCTTTAACAAAAAAAAAATTCTTTAACTCTAAATACATTAATCAATCTCAAAACAAACTTTTTTATCTTAAATCACTTAAACTTTTGTTAATGATATAATTCTTGAACTTAAGATCTCTTTTAAGTGGGAAAATTCTTTAGCTAAATACAGTAGTTGTCTACAAGATCTTAAGCCCTTAAGACTTTTAGGAATTTTTCAAAAGCAAATGTATTTGATATTTTAGGCAAAATTTGCTATGAATTCTATTTCGTTTAAAGCTAGCATTTCAAATGCCCTTTTTCGCTCAGTGTAGTTATTACCATATCTATAATTTCAATATATCTTAATTCAAGGACTTTTAAAGCTACAGAAATATGAGTTTTTGAATATCATAGAAAAACGTTTTTATATCAAAATTTGCTCATCTATATCTTTTGTATTTTCACATATTTAATAAGCTTTATTCTGCAAACTTTTTATGCCATTTTTGCTATCCAAGTAAGCTTAAGTGCCACTTACAGGGTATCTGCTAGTCACATATAAACCAATTGTGCACTTTTTGCCCTTTTGTTTTCTGTGCATGCATTTGGCTTGGTCAGTGTCGTATTTTTCCTCGAGTGCGCCAAATCGTGGCCATAATTTTTTATTATCCAGACAGAGCCTCCGCCCTGGACCCTTCAGCAAACACACACACACACACACACACACACACACACACACACAGGCACACACACTCGTTGTTGTTGTGTGTGTTGGCTTCTGTTGGGGCTTCTTTTTCGGGCAGTTTCTTGAGTAGCCATAAAAATAATTAATTGGCTTTTATGTGGCAGGAGCCGTTGAAATTTCGACTTTGCCTTTATCAATGCAAATGCAATTTTGCCCCGTTTTCTGCTTTTTTTAATTAGTGCTATTAATTACGCTCATCATCATCATCATCATCAGCCAGTTGATCATCATCGTCATCATCGAGTGCATCTGCTTTGCGGTTACACAAAACTCATTTCCGTTTTGGCAGCCATTTTGGTTTTTCAGCCTTTTGGGGGCATGGTCACATTTGTGCCAAGCTTTCAGCTTTTAATTAGTTTTGTGGTCGACCAGCTTTAAATAGATTTTGCTGGTCAATTGCAGACAATTTTCATTTGTAATCATGCCTCTCCATATAGAAACCGAAAATCTGATTAAAAAAAAAGGCTAGTTTAACTTGGGTATGATAATTTAAATACTATAATAATAAGGTTCAACAAAATGTAAAGTTCCTGCTCGCATAATCTTTGAAATAAGGAAGAGTTAATATGTTAAGAAAAATTATCGATAAATTTCATTACTTTAACTATAATACAAAGTTGTTCTCCTAGAAGTCTCAACTTCTGGCGGAGAGTTTCTTTAAAAGAGCTGGAACATTAAATAAACTTATCTTTACTCTCTCCAAGGCAATAGACAACATAATTGGAGCTTAGAACAGCTCGTAATTGCCCAGTTTGGTCGAGAAACGAGAGTTTTTCAAACAAAAATTCCCTATTCATATATGTTGTCTACTACAAAAAGATATGTTGAATGATTTATAGTATAGAAAAGAGAAGCGAAGAGAAGTTCGTGAATATGTTGACATGACTTTCATCAACAATTTGCAGCTGAAGAAGTTGTCTCTCACCTTTCGTAAGATTATTTATTTTATGAGGCCAAAATGTTTTCTGGTTTTCACTTACGTCCAATCGTCTTCTAATTTCTTTTGAAAACTTTACATACAGCTTCCAACTTAATTAAAATTTCGAGAATTCCACCCGCAATTGCGGAAAATTCGCGGAAAGCCCGTTGCTAGAAACTTTTTTGTTTGTCAACTGACTTCAACTGACGTCAACTTGATTTCAACTTTTTATATTTAAAAGACTCCAATTTCATTTCCTATGTCGATAAAATATAGTTTGTAATTTGGGGGAAAGATAGTATGTGTGTATGTATGTATGTATGTATGTATGTATGTATGTATGTATGTGTGATACAGTGAAAACTCTTCTAACGGACACAGCTCTTGGGCAGGCACTCCTCGCCTTTTCACTTAGGCCACAGCCATGTGTACTCTCTCTTAAGCGGACAAAAATTACTAGACAATGTTTGCGAAGGAGACTTTTCAATGTAGCTCAACTTTAAAGTAGAGGAAGGATAGGAAGTACACACAAGTTTATATATATTACAGTGGACCCTCGGTTAACGTACACAATTGGTTCCAGCATCTTGTTCGTTATGCGAAATTTCGTTCGTTAAGAGCAACTTTTTTTCTCAAAAAAATGTGTTCGTTATGCGAAATGTTCGTTATGCGGGGCGTTCGTTAACCGAGGGTCCACTGTATATGAATTTTCAAGACAAATCTAAATGATACTTTAATTAGTTTATAATTTTGGGTAGAGTACAACTTGAGCTGTCCTGTGTATGGCATTTCCTGGCCTTTAAGTTATAGAAAACAGTTAAAGCTGGCTTTTCTCAGAGTTTTCCTGCGTTCCTGAAGTCCAATATCCACTCCAACTGAGTTAACAACCGCAGCAAAATTCCCTTCTCTTTTTAATTTCTTGTTAATGCACACATTTGTCATGTCTTTGTGGCTGCCAGCGGAATTTTCAGTGCATTTTCCTGCTTAATCATAAATTATTTTATTTTATTATATTTTGCTTTTTGCTTTTGCAGCGACAACATGGCGAACCCTTTCTTCTTCTTGGCCTCGCATCAGTATTTTCATTAATTTATGCAGCACAGTGTGAAGCAATTTTCATTTTTATACCCTGAACCCATTGAAAATGGGTAAAAAGGGTATATTGTATTTGTGCAAAATGCAAATGTATGTTACAGGCTGAAGGAAGCATCTCCGACCCCATAAAGTATATATATTCTTGATCAGCATCAATAGCCGAGTCGATCTAGCCATGACCGTCTGTCTGTCCGTCCGTCTGTCCGTCCGTCTGTCCGTCCGTCTGTCCGTCCGTCTGTCTGTCCGTCCATCCGTCCATCTGTCCGTATGTATGAACGCAAGGATCTCAGAACCTATAAGAACTAGAGACTTTAGCTGTAGGTCCTCATGGTGCCCGCGCAGATCGAGTTTGTTCCCGATAATCGATAACTTGCCCCTTTCCAAGCAATCGATAAAAATCGATATCGACATCTTGTTTTTTGAGCAATTTTGGTTAATAATAAGAGCTAGAGTCACCAAACTTCACATGTAGCTTCTAGTTCAGGGTATTCCCTAGTCGAGAGCACCCGACTAGAGCCTCTTACTTGTTATACCCTGAACCCATTAAAAATGGGTATAAGGGGTATTATGTTTTTGTGCAAAATCCAAATGTATGTAACAGGCAGAAGGAAGCATCTCCGACCCCATAAAGTATATATATTCTTGATCAGCATTAATAGCCGAGTCGATCTAGCCATGTCCGTCTGTCTGTCCGTCCGTCCGTCCGTCCGTCCGTCCGTCCGACCGTCCGTATGTATGAACGCAAGGATCTCAGAACCTATAAGAGCTTGAAATTTTAGATGTAGGTGCTCCTAGTTCCTACGCAGATCGAGTTTGTTTCCGATAATCGATAACTTGCCCCGTTTCCAAGTAATCGATAAAAATGTATATCGATATCCTGTTTTTTAAGCAATTTTGGTAAATAATAAGAGCTAGAGTTACCAAACTTGACATGTTGCTTCTAGAAAAGTATATATATATCGATTATCTTTAATTTTATACCTATCGCCACCTCCCCGCTACTCTCTATCTATAAGCGCGCGCTGCATTTGGTGTTGGAATATGAGGGTTCAGGGTATCCCCTAGTCGGGAGCACCCGACTAGAGCCTCTTACTTGTTTTTTTATTGTTGTTGTTGCCGTGCTGGAAAATACACCGCATAAACTGTGTGGAAAATTGTGTGGAAACGCGAGTAAATTGTTGTGGAAAATGTGCGAAGAAAGCTCGAAACGAGCGCCAAATTAATGAGCTGCAATAGCAAAACAATTTTAACAACAATCATCGCAGCGGCAAACCGAACAATAATTAACAAAATAACAACAATAAAAAATATAGAACAAGTAAGAGGTTCTAATCGGGAGCTCCCGGCTAGGGAATACCCTGAACCCTCTTAATGAAATTTTCTACAGTATATCTTATTGTACCATAGAATACTTGTGTATTCTCAAAAAGTTGGGCTATTAACTTGATTTAAAGCTCTGGGGTGGTAGCGAGGAGGTGGCGATAGGTATAAAATGAAAGATACTTGACATATATATACTATTCTAGAAGCTAAATGTCAAGTTTCGTGACTCTAGCTCTTATTATTTACCCAATTTGCTCAAAAAACAGGATGTCGATATCGATTTTTATCGATTGCTTGGAAAAGGGGCAAGTTATCGATTATCGGGAACAAACTCGATCTGCGTAGGCACCAGGAGGACTTACAGCTAAAGTCTCTAGTTCTTATAGGTTCTAAGATCCTTGCGGACGGACGGACGGACAGACAGACGGACATGGCTAGATCGACTCGGCTATTGATGCTGATCAAGAATATATATACTTTATGGGGTCGGAGATGCTTCCTTCTGCCTGTTACATACATTTACATTTTGCACAATTACAATATACCCTTTTTACCCATTTTCAATGGGTTCAGAGTATAATAAAGGTTAGAAATAAATGTGATAAATGATCATAATAAAGATTTTTGTGCAACATTTTGGCAGTTTGAGAAAAGTTTTCAAGTAAAGCTAAGTATTAAAATTATTCAAAATTATTTGTTTACATTTTTAAGTGGCAGTAAATTTAGGAGCTATTCATTCGGTCAGTTAGGACAAATATATATATTGATAAGCACCAAGAAACTTCTTTAAAAGTTGCTTTTTAAACTTACTTACATAACAAAAATTGGTTAGCAGTAAAGTTTTCTAAACTGTGTAAATATCTCTACATCATATGATATACATATGTGATATATGATATGATGTATCACATATGATATTTTCACACTAATTTTCTTTATAAAGTTGTAAGATTCTACATTTATCATATCACATACATATATATCATAGATATATGTGATGAAAAACTATTTTCTCAAACATTTTTCCACATTTTCAACATGTATATGGAGAATTAAAGCAAAGCTCCAGAAAATCAGGCTAACGACTATAAAAATCGTCCCACTTTTGAGACTTTTAAGTCTAGGAAAAGCATTTTCAATAAATTTGTTAACTGGACATATAAAAATTGCTTGCCTTTAGCTTGCCTAAAGGAAAACACAATGAAAGCCAGAAATGAGGGCACGGAAAGTTTTGTGTCTGAGAGCTATGCGAAGATTTAATGAAGTAAAAATAAAAATGAGATTCATGCCCGTAACTGTGTGTGAGTGTGTGTGTGTGTGAGGGGGAGGGGGAGGGGGGAGGGGGGGGGGTGGAGTGGGTGTGCTGCGGGTGTTGCAAGCGTTGCCATAAATAACGAAAGGTCTGAAAATAAATAACCCAAAATGAGCACTAATGAGTTTTCTGTAATTTCAAAAAGTACCACAAATTGAGCTTAAAAGTATTAATAAAAAAAAGTGAAAAATTAAAAATAAAATGCCGCTGAAAAAGGCAACTTTCGGCAATGTTTCGAAGCGAGCTGCGCAGTTTGCGGTGGGCACAAAAAACACGCCCCTTTTTCTTTAAATGCCAAATGCGAATTTGTTTTAAGGTTCTTTTGCGCGCCAAAAACAAAAAAAAAAAACAACGCACAATTTGATTGAGCTGGCAGTAAAGCAAATACACTGGAAGAAAAATACCCTCACAATTGGACGAATGTTTAGTTAGTTAGTTAGTTAAGTGAGATTTTTGTTTTAAAACCCACAAGTTTTCATAATTCTAGCTGATTCTAATTCTATTGAAAATGTTTTATTCTTATTTCAAGTATAACAATTCTTAAAATAAGTATTTTTAACTTAAGAATAGGAACTTCTTAAACCTAAAGTACGCAAGCTCTAGACACAAATTCAAAACTTTATCTATGAAATGATTATATTTCCTTTGATTATTCGAACGCTTCTTTAAAGAATACAAATTCTTTTAATAAGTATTTCTTAACTTAAGAATGAGAACTGATTGAACAAATCCTCAAGTATTAAGACTCTAGAGTCCTTGATTATAATTCATTTGAATATATTTGTCACTTATTGCAAGTACAGAAATTCTTGTAGTAAGTAATTTTTAACTTAAGAATGAGATTTTTTAAGGGCACCCCAAAGTTCCAAAATTCGAGACACAAATGCAATCCTCAATCTGAGAATCAATTATTCTGTCTGAAAATATTTTACACTTTTTCAAGTATACAAATTCTTGCAATAAGTATGACTTAATTTCAGAATAAGATTTTGTTAAATCCTAAATTTTCGATAGAGAAGTTCGTCTATGAAATGATCATATTTCTTTTAAATATTTTAACGCTTATTTCAAGTATTTTATTTTATTTTCTTACTTAAGAATGAGATTTTTATATAAAGAACCCTTGAGCTCCAAAACTCGGAGCCAAATACAAAACTTAATCTGGGAAAATATATATTTTCAAGTATGAAAAACTATTGTCAACGTATTTTGTGCTTAGTTCAAGGTTGGCGCATACTTTAGAATCAATGAGAAAACATCTATTTTAGCATTTCATGGCATTTTCTCCGAGTGTAGCCCATATGATATACCCATTTAGTTGATGTGTGTGCGGTTAATGAAGCGGAAATGCAAATCAGAAATAAAAGAGTGTACCACAGACCTTGAGCCTGGGCCGGGGCCAATTGTTCACTTACCGGCCCAACAAAAAGTACGTCAACGACGATGTCGTCCAAATCGGACCTGGTAGTGGGTCCATTGTTCCGCACGCATAACATTTCAATAAAAACAACAGAGCAGCGAGAGAGAGAGAGAGAGCGTGGAGGAGAGAGAGAAGAGGAGAGAAGTCTCTAAACTACTGCGTGCTGCTGCGCTTTTGTTTGTTTGCATTCGCTTTTTATGACCTCTCTGGAGTGCGAAAAAAACCAAATACAAAGACCTCGTGACGATCCCGAAAACAAATAGCGAGAAATTCGTGTGTGTTGTGTGTGTGTTGTGTGTGTGTGTGTGTGTGTGTTGTGTGGCATTAGTTGCAGCTCAATGCTCCTCAAAGGAACTATTAACCATATAAAACCGCATAAGTTTACGAATTTTTGAATTAGAGAACTGTCAAATGTCATAGGTTAAGCACGAGGGGGAATCAATATGACGAACAATAGAAATGAATTTCTGATAAATGTGTGCCCACATTGGAATCTCCTTGTTTTATTATTATTGAATATTAGACTGACCTTTTAAGCTGGGAGTCGAACCAGCGACTTTCTTTTGTAAATTTACTCTAGTAACTGAGCCTCACAATGGAGTCGAGCCAGCGACGTTCTTTAAAAAGTTAGCTTAAGTAACTGAGTCTTTTAGAAGGACTTAAAATAGAGTAGAACCAGCGACTTTCTTTTTTTACGGTTTCTATAGTAGTTCTGTGTTTGAGAGTGGCTCAAAATAGAGTCAAACCAACGACTTTGTTTTGTAAAGTTACCCTAGTAACTGAGCCTCGAAATAGAGTTGAACCAGCGACTTTCTTTTTCTACGGTTGCTATAGTAGTTCTGTGTTTGAGAGTGGCTCAAAATAGAGTCAAGCCAACGACTTTCTTTTGTAAAGTTACCCTAGTAACTGAGCCTCGAAATAGAGTTGAACCAGCAACTTTCTATGATAAGGCAGCTCGAGTAACTGAGACTTTTAGATTTACTCAAAAAAGTTCTATATATAAGTAATTAAAAAAAAAGTAACTAACTAATACAATGCCCAAATTCAACTTCTTAGGCGTAATTCAAAGCATAATTTCGCCCAAAATCGATTGAGAATAAGTCAATATCAATGATTCCCTTGAATAAACAAAGGAGCGCCGACATTCGGTAGAGATCTCGGTGTGTCCTGCGCTGTAATAGGAAAAGCCATCTGCTAATAGAGTTAACACATTGAAATGACTCTATAATAGGGCGCAAATGCGAGAAACCCCGAGAAATTATAATGAAAAATGTGGCAACATAATGAGAAGCAACATAAAATCGCAAAATGGAAAACAAATCGCCCATTTGTGCGCAAAAACTGAAAGGAATCGGAATGGGACTCGGATTCGGACTCGGTTCGCCGACCCAAAATGCAAACAGATGTAAATCCGAGCGTAAAACCCAATAACCAAAAACGGCTCAACAAGCGGCCGAGGCCAGGAAAGTGGCCCGAAAGACAGCAGGAGAAAATGAAAAGCACGGCATGAGGCACGAGGCATGAGGCATAAACCGTGTCAACGGGGGCGGGCAGCATAGGTCAAGTACGAATGCATTAGGAGGACATGCGTTTGGCCTCAAATAGAGCTGATTTTTATGATGATGGCAAAGGCGGAAACGGGCACAGTTGGCGGGGCCTTAGAACGGGCCCAACACGGACAACGCGTGCCAAAGGTGCGAACGGAAGTGCGGAGCAATTGTTTTGGTTTCTTTCCTTAAAATGCGGCCCAAGCCAAAAGCAGCTGGTCTGCTGCGACCCCCTCCCAACGCCCTGTGTCCGTCCATTCACAAATTATGCAATCAAAGTTCGCCAAGTTCTGCGAAATCTACGAAAAGGAAGCACGTGGGCTGCGTAAAGCCGTGCTGCCACCCTTTGAGCTGAAAAACACGCTGGTTTTAGCTGAAAAAATGGCTACAAAATGCTAAATAATATTTATAGCATAGCGAAGAAGTGTTTCCTCTCTTTGCATATGTTTTTGTACAATTTTTTTTATTATATAATCAAAGTATTTTATACTTTATGGCATTGTCTATGTTGCATGATATCGCGAGGTAATTGAAAAAGTGTTGAAAAAGGCTCAAATAAGTATTTAAAAGTCACCAAGCGATATAATTTGTATGTTGTAAATTAAAGCTAAATTTAGTTTGTTTGTCTTCATATTTTCTTTTAAAATTTATTTCAAAAAAGCCAAAAATAGCAGCAAAAAAGCCAAATCTAACGTAAAAGAAGCTAAATGGGGCAACACTGGCGCAAAAGCAGCATGTCCCGAATTTTTGCAGCTTTGCAGCCCTTTTTGTGTGTCCAGCCCTGTTGTGGTCTCCCGCTCCCCCCTCTCCCCCCCGCTCTCTCGCCATCTCAGTCACTCCTTTATTGTCGTCTCCGTGTGTCATTTTTACCGTTGCGCTGCGCCTGTCATCATTTCTCATCGTTGCTTTTGTTTCGCCGTAATTTGTCACCGCTGGAGCTCATTTCTGCGGCGTAATTTGTTTGCAACTCATTTTGGATTTATTTCCATGCAGCCCCCCTCTCTCCCTCTCTATTCACCCCCTCTTGTCAGCTTGTCTCTCTTGTTCGTACCTTTGTTTTTGTTGGTCTCGCTTTGATGCATTTAATTAAAATTATTACAGCTTGTAATGGGGCAAGGCTTGAAAGTCTGTGTGGGAGTGTCGACAATGGCATCTATGGATAGTTCGTAAGGCAATTATAACTAATTATATCTAATAAATGTTGAAATAGGGCGTAGTTACCACTAAATAATTAATTGAGTAAGCATGGGTAACAATATTTTGGAGATCATAGTGCAGTAAATCCTCCAATAAGGAGCTGTTGCTCTTAGGTTCAAAACTTTAACTCACGTTTACGAAGAATGTAGAGAAAAGTAGGGAAAAGGCTTTACTACCTATGTAAAAGCTCTCTCCTTCGAAAACTATTCCTTGAACTTACAAAATAAATCCAAAAATTGACTGAATCATATAATTTATTACCCAGAATATGTAAAGTTATGAGTACTTAAATAAAATGTTGCGTTAAAGTGTGAAGAAGCAGAATTATTAGTTAACAGAGGTATTCTCTATATGATTTATTGTGACCTGGTTATTTCTTTGACAATCTCCTTTAAGCGAAAATCTTTCTGAGTTGAACAATTAGAGCTGGACTTTCACTGTAAGGCGTCTATCTATGACAAAGGAAACCCTGTTGGGGCATTTAAATTTCATTAGTTAGAATTTAATAAAATGGAAAGCGGTAAATGTATTTATTAAAAACGTTTTAGTATTGTTTTAAGGGAAAACGCATTCTCTGAAGTATGCCGGGACCTCCCGCAAGCAAGCTCATCCAATACTTTTTTTACTCTATGAAACTAGCTTCCACTCACTTCACTGCCAAGTCAGGCATATCAACAATCCGAGCCACTCCAGAAAACTAATTTTCGAGCAATAGAAAGGGTCGGGAGTGTGTAATACTTGAGATTTTGGTGTGTGTGTGTGTGTGTGTGTGTGTGTGTGTGTGTGTCTATAGCTATTGTGATCGAGCATGACTTTGCTTTGAAAACATATTTGTAACGGCAAAAAGCCGACAATAGATCGACAACAAAAGCGGGAGAGAGCGAGAGGAAGAGAGAGGGAGAGATATACAAGTACACGCACTTTTAAACGCAATTACATGCATGCGTTGAACTTTGAATGAAATCAAAATGATGAAAGGCATTCATTATACATGCACACATACATATACATATATAAACACATATGTATACATAATATACAAAGCAACACTTTTTTGCCTAGGGCACAGCTAGGGAATTTTTGTATTTTTTTTCTTGGCTTCTTCGCTTTAGCACTTTTCAGCCTCGCCCCAGGTGAACCAGAAAAAAAAACAACGCAACGCAACGCAACGATTGCTGCTGCTGCACTCGCTCTCACGCGCTGCTTTTGCGCTCTCGCATTTGCTAGCTCTCCCGCTTGCACTCTCGCTCGTTTCTGCACTCGTGCCTGCAGCGCTGCTTTTCAGCAAACGCCATTGGGGGTTTGGCATTGAGCCTACGCATGGCACAGCCTCGCGCTCGCTCGCTCGCTCACTCTCTCACGTTAACTGACTGCGCTGCTCTCTCTCTCTCCCGTTCTGGGTGCCTGCGTGCGCGCGTGTGTGTGTGTGTGTGCGGCTTTCTATGCGTTTCCCTTTATTAGTTTGTCTAATTGCTTTTGGCAACTATTATTACTCTGTCGCCTTTGTTGTTGTTGTTGTTGCTGTTGTTGCTTATTGCTTGTCGGTTTGTCAGCGCAAAAAGTATCACAGATGTCATGTTTAGAGCCCGCCACTGACCGTTGCCGGGGCACAACCCCCGCGGGTGGCCCGAGCCCGTTGCTTTGATTTGACTCTTCACTTTTGGGTGTGCGTCTGTCTGTCTGTGTGTGTGTGTGTGTGTGTGTGTGTTGCCATGGGCCGTGCTCCTGTGTTCCAGTCCGAGCTCTATGCGCCTTCTAAAATACTCTTTTTAATAAAACGCTGCTTAAGAAGGCGTGAAATTTCGCTGTTTCAACATTTCCGTTGATCACACGCTGCGATTTGCGTCATTGCGCGAACGTTTTTGGCTGGGTGGCGGTAGAACAGGGGGGAGGGGGGAGGGGGGGTGCTTGCGTAAAGGTATTTATATATACATATATTTTATATTTATTAAATTTTCAAATACAATATTTGATCATTTGTAGCTGACGCGCAGCTGTCAAGGTTACACAAAAAAAAAGAAATAATTGTCGAGCTTTTCATTGTGAAGAGCTTTTCAGGATCAGCAGAGATTTTGTGCACGGTATATTCTCTATTTAATGTATTTCTTTAAATTTAGATTACCTTTTTTAAAGGTTCTAATTGCCTGCTCTATGATTGATTGATCTATGACCATTCTATCTAGTATTTTGGTAGGCAACTCAGGTCTGAATTGCTTAAAGAAATATATTTAAGCCAACATTCATGCATATAAGAAAGTCAGGCTTTACCTATAATTATTAAACTAAATTTACTCTATTTTCCCTCTATTTTCATCAGCAACTTGCCCCTTTTGATTTCACCTTTTCTGGTTGTTTATCCTGTTCCTAACCTGGGTCTATTAATCCCCAATTTAGTTTATGGTCCTGGGTCTGGAGAGCACACAGCAGTTGTGGCTCCCACATCTGGTTTATGGCCACTTTGCTGGCCTCCTCGCTATTTTTTATGGCTTTCAGTTTGAGTTACGTTATTTATCATTCGTCTGTGTAATTTTTCATATAAAAACTTTGCGTCCACATACGCTTAAGTTGGACTCGCACGCATCTGGGAGAGGGAGGAGGCAACCAGGAAGAACTGAAAATGTTGCCTCCGGTCTGCAGAAATACTTTTGCTGCTTTGCTTTTTGACATTTATTTGTGCCCTAAGCGAAAAAAAGACAACAATAAAAATTGTAGCAACAAGAAGAAGAAGAAGAAGAAGAAGAACGTGCGATATTATTAATTTTACTTTATTTGGCATTCCTTGGATAGAAGGAACCAGCGCCAGGGGCAAGCTCTTCCACAGCCATCCATCGCAATGGCTCCCAACCCATATCCATCCCGAGTATGTGTGTGTGTGTGTTTGTGTGTGTGTGTAGGAGTTACGTTTTGGCCACCTTCGCGTGTCCATTGGCTATAACTCAAAACGCATTGAGGACTCAGACGGGCGCACGTTGAAATAAATATAAATGTCAAAACTGAGTGGAGTTTTCGGTGCGAGTTGAACATAAAAAAAAAACGAAAGATGAGCGAAAAAATAAATAAATGAAGCATTGCACTTGGCCAACAAATGAATCATCATATCGAATGGACACTGTGCGTGAGAATCAAGCAACTGCCGGGTGGCACAGTCCCAGCTATAAAGACCAAAAGATGCTGGTTTGAAATAGTCGGAAAGTTCGAATTTGGGAGCATTTGAACTAAAGCTCAACTCTAAATAACTATAACATACATGATTATTGGTTATAATGTCAAGTAAACGATGCTGTTATTTACATACTTAGGAATGTTAAGTAGCTCTAACCTGTTAATAAGTTAACAAGGGTAAACAAAGAACCATCACATTAACATACTTGGGAATGTTAGAAAACTCTAAAATATTAACAGGTTATACTGTTAAGTAAACGATGCTGTTATTAATATGCTTAGGAATTTTTAGAAACACCAAAATGTTAACAAGTTATAATGTTATGAAAAATGAGCTGTTATTTACATACTAAGGCATGTTAGCAATCTCAAAAATGTTAATAAGTTATGATAGAAAAGCGGAGATTAACTAACTTAGTAAGTTAAAGAAATTCTAAAATGTTAATAAGCTATAATGTTATGTAAGCAACTCCCTTGTTTACATACTTAGGAATGTTAAGACACATAACTGTTAATGGATTAAAATGTTAAGTAAGTCACGCTCTTATTTACATAAATAGGAATGTTACAAAATTCTAAAATGTTAATAAGCTACAATGTTAATTAAACGGCTCTCTTGTTTACATACTTATCATACACTCATAAATGTTAATAATTTATAAAATTAGGTAAGACACGCTATTATTAACATTCCTAGGAATTTTACGAAACGATAAAATGTTAATATGTTAAAATGTGAAGTAAACGGCTTAATTTTTAACATACTTAGGAATGTTAAGACACTCGAAACGGTTAAATAGCTATAAGGTTAAGTAAGGCCGCTCTAATTAACATACTTGTGAGTGTTATGAACTTCTCAAATGCTCATAAGATATAATGTTAATACTCGGAAATGTTAAGAAACTGTCAAAAGTTAATAAGCTTTGATTTTTAGCAAAAGTCGATATTATTAAATAACTTTTGTAATGTTTAAACACAAATTAATAACATTTAAATTATGAAGAGTAGCTAGTTATAAACTTAAAATAAATGTTCTAGCATAAGGATAAGGTAAAGATTTATGCTGCTCCCTAACTTTATAATGAAGTTCGCAAGTTAAAGAGTCTTAAAAACAAGCAACATATCTTTAAACCCTGCAACATTCCAGATAATACCCAAAAGAAAACTATTAGAGCTATAACAACGGAGACCACCAACCGAGCCAGAGTTCTGGTCGCAGTGTTAGTCGCCATCAATCTTGCAGCATTACATGAGGCATCAACTGATGGTTTTTTGTTGTTGTTGTTGTTGTTTTGTTGTTTTTGGCAAAGCTCATCGTCATTTTGAGTGACTTAAGATCATAATGTCTGGGCGAACGATATTAACCGGCGTCTTATGGCGCCTGTCGTTTTAAATCGAAATACAATCATAAATAATACAAACACCAACCGTTCACAAGATGCACGAAAAATAACAACAAAATCTATATTTTTTCGATATTTATTAATGACGCACAAAAAGATTTAAGCGCAATGGCGCAACGGGCCACTTTTTATATGGCCAAAACTCGCAGGGAAAATATATTAAGAAACAACAGAAAAAAAAACCCAAAAAATGCATTAATTCATTCATAAGAGATGTTTGGGGCAGCACGAAGTGGCAGGGGCAGCACTTGAACAGATTCTTTTTATACCCTGAACCCATTGAAAATGGGTAAAAAGGGTATATTGTATTTGTGCAAAATGCAAATGTATGTAACAGGCAGAAGGAAGCATCTCCGACCACATAAAGTATATATATTCTTGATCAGCATCAATAGCCGAGTCGATCTAGCCATGTCCGTCCGTCCATCTGTCCGTCCGGCTGTCCGTATGTATGAACGCAAGGATCTCAGAACCCATAAGAGCTAGAGACTTGAAATTAGCTGTAGGTCCCCACGCAGATCGAGTTTGTTTCCGATAATCGATAACTTGCCCCGTTTCCAAGCAATCGATAAAAATGTATATCGAAATCCTGTTTTTTGGGCAATTTTGGTAAATAATAAGAGCTAAAGTCACCAAACTTGACATGTAGCTTCTAGAATAGTATATATAATTGCATTTGGTGTTGGAAGAAAAGGGGTCCAGGGTATCCTGTAGTCGGGAGCTCACGACTAGAACCTCTTACTTGTTATTTTTTGGTGTCTGCTTCAAATGTCGAACGTTTTGTCCCCAAAGAGATGTTGAAAATTTTAAGCGCCATCATTTATTATGTTTGGGCTCGTTGTTGTTGTTGCTGCATTTATGCACAAATTTATGTGATTTTTATGCGTAGACATAATTATAAAAGCCGCGCTGCAGCGCACTTCAGCTCCGTAGAATCTGAAAGCCAGAGCCCAAGTTCGAGACCCGGTTTCAGCCAGACTCTCGACTTCATTTGCTGGCCATATTTTGGCTCTCTCTACCTCTCTCTCTCTCTCTGTCTACCTGTCTCTCTCTCTCTCTCTCTGTTCAGGCCTCGGACTGGTGCGCCGGCGCTCCAGCTACACCTCGCATTGTCATAAATTATAAAACTTTATGCGTAAATTAATGACATTTTTTTTTTCATTCGTTTGCTCGTTTATTTGTTGCCCTTATGAAATGCTCTTCAATCTGGTTAGTTTATTATGGATTTGCAAACAGTTTTGTATCCAAATGTTTTGATATTGACTGTAAAAACAGTTCTGAATGTTCCGAGCATGAATTTGGTTAGAACAGAAAAATTTTGAAATTTCTCCTATAGCTATATCTATCTGATATAAATTAAAATTTGTCTGTCATGAGAAATAGAATAGATTTTGCTGTTATTAACAGAATCTTAATGAATGTTAAGAGACTTTAAAATGTTAATGAGCTATAATGTTAAACATGTGACGCTCTTATTAACATACTTATGTAATGCTATGTATGCTATGTAAGGCTGTAACATATATTGTTAACATACAGATGATAGAGAGTTATGTTAAAGTCTTTAACATACCTGGAACATTATGTAAATAAGCTAAAGATAAAATCAATAAAAATATTGTAGAACGAATACTAAGAAAGGATATGCTGTTATTAACTTTAACTGACTTTCAACTAGCATAAAATGTTAAAATAATTAGAAGTTACCTTTACTAATCATTTCAAAGCTTCAGAAGCTAACTAACTAAAGAATAAATTTCGTAATGTTCTTCTTCTCTTTAAAGGTAGAGCATTGCGTATTCGTGTTGTTTGCATCGCCGGCTCATCTTAACTTTAATCATAACATTTTTCCGTATTTCTTGCTGTCGCGCTGCATCCAATTTTTGTCATGTCTTTCGGCCGGCTTTAGTGTTATGGTCCCCTAAATTAGTTACACTTTGTGGTGCCTGAGGGTTTTTACCTGGACTTCTTTTATTAATTCATTTCATAGACTGTGACAATATTAATGAAGTGTCCCGTGACAAGTTGAACGTTTTTCAAAATCTATAAAAATGATATTCCATGCACTTTGAACCGTTTTCCAACTCATTTGCCTAGCTCGGATCAAATCGTTTGCATTGCCAAAGCAACCGCAGAAGCCACAAAACACAAACAGACGAAACAAAACCGCAACAATTGCAATCAACGCATGCAAAACCAAAAAACCTGGCATTTGCTCGACTAGCAGATACCCCGCAAGCAGCTCTAAAGTAGCCTAAAGCTGGTTTGTATCTTTAAATATGCAATTCAACATGTTTTTCCTATTCCAATCACGAGGTAACTGCAGGGTATATTTAAAATTTTGATTGTTATGGATTTGTGCAGGGTATACAGGTGTCTATGTACCAAAAAGCACTCTCGAGCGAGGTGCGCCCATTGATAGTCAAAGATGCCTTAGCTACGCATACTACCCTGTCTTGCCTAGCGACTACATCTACAGGGTATAGCTACATGAATAATTGAAACAACTTGAAATGAACAATTGCTTTTGATTAAACAAAAAGTCGCTATGAGACGACAATTCCCGCTCACATATCAACAAAATCAAATAAATTAGTCAAAATGAGGGTGGCCTTTTGATTATTATTATTGTTGTTGTTGTTGTTGTTGTTGTTGGGGGTAATATATCTCATATAAGCGAAAAACCGCAAAATGCGCAAAAATTGAGCTGAAATTTGTTGATTATGACAAGTTAGATGAAAAGCGCAATGCGCTACATTAATTGAATGGGGCATATATGTGGGAGGTTATATTTTTAAAACTGAAATAATTAAAGAAATCTGAACATGATTGGGAAAAAGAGCTGCCAGCTTAAATTCATTGATTATAAACAAAAAGTAACTCAATTTTAAGAGCATTCCATAGAAGGGTTTGGTTTATATTTTTGTGAGTTTGGCTTGCCTTCTTTCAGCTCATCACAAACCGATCACAAGACTTAAGCTCGATTTTCCTTTCACCATCTCTCTTTCTCTTGTCTCTCGTTAGACTCAACTTCTGCTTTCATTTCTATCGCTTTTTTACAGAGCATCTGGAGAAGCAAGATTTGCTACACTTTCATAATTCATAATGGGCTACTTATTGGGTTAAGTGCTCCGATTCCGACTGCGTTCAAGTGGTCTACGCAACCAATTTAAAAAAAATGAGTAAGAAAACAAAATAAAAACAAAAACACAATGCAAACAATCTGCAGGCTTTGCTCTGCGCTGCTCAATTTGTCATCAGCTTTCGCAGGGCCTGTAAGTCACTTAATCACACGCCTTCCCCCATCTCCGTGACGTTGATATTGTTTTGGGTCTAGAAATTCGCTATGCCGCATAAGTCTTACTTTATGGAGTGTCTCTGTCAGGGCATATTTTACATAAATATGGTATAAGCAGAGAGGGCAGTATTATCCCTTGGCAACGCACAAGGCTCGCATGACGTCTTGTAATACGTCAATGACGACGGGTTGTCTATTAGATTGTTTATTTTTTATACCCTGTACAAGTACAAAACGGGAATAAAGGGCAAACATAAAGTTGAGATGCTTTACGTAACAGGTAGTCGGGGATACTTTATCTAGTCTATATGGAGTCTATGTAAACTCGGGAACTATAAGAGCTAGAGTCATTAAATTTCGTATGTAAGTTCAAGTAATCCTTACTCCAATAAAAATTGTATAAAATATGGAGTACCTTCACCAGTTTTTGATTCCTATGAATCAGCCTATGTTTACTCAGGAACTATAAGAGCTAGAGTCTGTAAATTTGGTATATAAGTTATCGTAAGACTTACAATTACATAAATTATATAAAGCAAGGAATACCTGGACCCGATCTTATTTTCTATCCATCAGCCTATGTGAACTCAGAAACTATTAGAGTTACAGTTAGTAAATTTGTTATGTAAGTTCTCGTAAGCCTAAGAACATAAATTATAATAAACATGGAATACCCAGGCATGCTACAGTCCATCAGCCTATGTGAACTCGGGAACTTTAAGAGCTAGAGTTAGTAAATTTGGGTTTTGAGTTCTCGCAGGCTTAATAATTATATAAATTATAGCAAATATGAAATACCTACAATATACCTACTTACTATCCATCAGCCTAGCTGAACTCGGGAACTATAAGAGCTAGAGTCACTAAATTTGGAAATTAAGTTCTCTTGAGTCTTCCACAAATTGGAATTAAATAAAACATGGAATACCCACACCCGCTTATGTCATATTCAATACCTGCCACCATTCATATCTAATTACAGGGCATCTTGTAGTCAGACATTCTCTGCGTCAGCTTGCCGACTTGTTTTGATGAGTGCGTGTGTGTGTGCGCTTTTGCCTTTGATGAATTATCACAATTTGCCATATACTAGCCTATCTGGTATTTGGTATGTGGGCCTGCGGTAGTATGCAATATATATATATATATATATGTGTATTTATTTATAGCCCACAACCTGGGCCCGTCGGGGGCTATAAATTTTCACACGAAGGTGTCACATTACAAACAAGCGTACACGACACGTACGGACGCATGCGCGCCCGCTTCTCCCGCTTCTCCCGCTCCCGGGTCGGAACGAGCAACCGGAACCGCATTCGAGCCAATTTGTCGCCTTATCTTGTCAGCATTCGGCTCGGGGCCCTCTTCTGGTGAGGGTGCGATAAGGGCGGGCTACCAGTTGATAGCGAGAGCCGCTCGCTCTTTGGGCCTAATAAAGCTACTAAACGCACGTCGTCTGTCCGCCCCGTTAAACGCTGCCAATTATGGCCTAAAGATGGACTTGGCTTTAACCGGGCACATCAATCATGCGTGAGAGAGAGAGAGAGAGAGGGGAACGCGTGAGCAGGCGGATCGCACGCTTGATTAATTAAGTTTAAAATATTGCCTGCCATATTTAACAAAGACAGACAGAGACGGACAGCTCCATGATCCTTCACCTGGCCAAGACTCAAGACTCAAGCTCCGGCTGCTGCTGCCCTTTTTGGCCAAATTAATTAACAGACATCAGTCGAGGCAATCGGGATTGGGACTCGTGCTTGCCGCAGATACATATATATTTGAAATATGTTTGTTTTTGTTACTCAACCTTCGAGCGTATTTATCAGGAATTGTGTGAATTGAAAAACACCTGTTTTTCGTTTAAGGTTACCTTTACCCTCAGTTTTATTTTTATGTGCGGGGCGTTACGTCGTTTAATTTTTGTTGTAATTGTTTTGTTTTTGGTTTTTTTATTTACCAATTTGTAATCGTTAAGCCTGCGCATTGTGAGTGCCAAATGTGGCCAAAGTAATAGATGATTCAGTCAAAATATTTTCCAAGAGTTGCGCCATAAATCAGAGCAAGCGTGAAGCAATTGCATGCATAATATCATATAATCAAAAGATATATATATATATATATATATTGTGTAGATAATATCATAAAGTTAAGATATATGTGTAGATAATATCATAAAGTTAAAAGATTTATAAAAGTAAAAGTTAAAAGTATATATAATATCATAAAGTCGAAAGATATATATATATATATATATATATATATTGCATATATATCATGAGTTTAAAGATATATAAACAATGCTGAAAACAAGTCTAGATATAAACAAGTAAGAGATTCTAGTCGGGAGCCCCGATACCCGAACCTCTATCCAACACAAGCGTAAAGAGGGGGGGAAAAATTATTATTTTAAGAGGTTTTTTTTAAACAAACGGTTTTACTTTTGCGACGGAGATACGAACAACCGGACGACCCACCAAATCGTGCCCGCTCAGGAGCGACGACGACAGACGACGGGTCCGGATGTCGCATTATTTTGGGTCTGATTTTAGAAAGGATCTCTTAAGTCTTTGAAGACTGCTCTAGCGATAGCTTAACTTGATCATGCTCTTTATACACTTGCTGAGGGCATTTTAAAATTGTTAGGCGACATTTACGAATCCATAAAGTACATACATATATATATATATTCTTGATCCGTAGCAACCAACTAGATGATATGGCCATATCCTTCTGTCTATGCAGATGAAACTAGGCATAGATCAGATTTTGGACTGTAGTCAGTATATATTTCGTAGTCAGATCGTATAACGATATCATATAATACTATATCATATCGCAAATGTAATTCTTATATGAAATCGGATTATTGTATGATATAGCTGCCTGTAGAAAAAGTTGGTCGAACATCTGAACATCTTCTATAAAAACTCTTTTTATTTTTTCCAATATAACCCAACTCAACTTGACACGAACGAGACTCCTCTGCTTATATATAAACAAAATCCCATCAATATCGGATAACTATATCATATAGTTACCATCGGTAGATATAGAAATATAAGGTATATCTGATAAATTTCCACAATACATTTATTTGCTTATTTCTTTGGCATTTTCTGTCTTAAATTTTTGCGGGGGTTCGAACCTTTAACTTCATGTTCCAGCGATTTGCCAGCTATTCGTTTATAATACGTATTTCTTGTGACAAATAAATTTATATATGCTTTAAATGTCCCAAAACTTTCCCATAAATAATACATCGATTAGTGGGCCAGAGAATTCAATTAAATGTAATCGTCATAGTAAAGCTGAAGCCATAAATTAATAATAAAATCATATGATGATGCTGCGTATTACAGCCTACTTAATACTTAATACAATTAAATTGTCGCAGCCGCAAATAAAGTGGCTAAAGTGGGCGGAGGAGGGCGCAGGAGGGCAAATGCTATTAGAGTCAAGCATATGGCAGGCCGATGGATTTTTATTGTTTTTGTTACCGAGGAACAGGAAGCGAATCCACCCCCCTCCCCCGTCCCCCGTTCCCCTTGATGGCACAAAGGCCACCCACTTAAGTGTGAACAGCAACAAGAGCTTGAAACAACAATTTATATATCGAAAATCCACCCCCGAATGGCAAATGGCAATGAATTGAAATTGATACACCCCCAAAAATTTGAGAGAAGCCGCCGCAGGGGAGCAGCAGGCGGCCAGACGGGCAGACGGCCAGACGGGCAACATCAAAAAGGACAACAACAGCATAAGGACGAACACACACACACACAGAGAGAGAGAGAGAAAGAGAGAGAGAGGGGGGGGGATCTGGAGCCAGTTGGAGGCGTCGGCTGTGCCCCAGAACGCAATTGGTTCGCGCTGTTCGCGCATCGTTTTGGCCCCTGCAGGACGCCCCGCAGCCGGCGTATATCCTGTCGTCAGGCGGCGGCAGGCAGCATCATTGGCGGCATTTAAGCTGCCTTTTTTGCCCAGCGCCTTAATTCAATCAAATCCATTTGCCCCACGCCACGACCCGGCGTCATCGGGCCTGGGCGCGTTTGCTCCACGGCAAATTTAATTACCCCCTGTTGCAGGATATCCATGTGCATGCGGGCATTGGCAACGGGTTCCATCCCACCCCTCCCCTTTCACATTTACTGTTCTCTTTTTAAAATCCAATAAAGTGTCGCACAATTAAGTGACAAGGATATCCTGCGGAGCATCCAGACAGGATCATTGGTGCTCGCTTTGCGGCGTTTGTTTTTCGTGCCGCGGCATTTGTCAAATTGTAGGAACTCAATTAGTTAGTAATTCCGTATTAATCATAGTTAATTAAGAACTGTCCCAAAGGACCAGATACAAACAGAATTCCCAATTGAATTTGGACTTCGATAAGCTGTTGGAACTGGAGGTAGATGAGGAAACAGGAAAAGCACGAGCTACTGCAGCACTAAACTATGAAAAGGGAAATAGGATATAGAGTAAGGACCAGATATATATATATGTACATCGACTAGGCTGTTTATACTGATCAAGAATACATATACCTATGAAGCCTCAGGCTGCATATTATTCTGTATTTGTCTGCATACCAAATTTGATGTCTCTAGCTCTTATAAGTTCCGAGATATGATCAAAATATCAGAAGGTCGTGATCGATTTATATCGATTCTATGGGAATGCTGCGAGCTATCGATGTTTTGAAATAAACTTGCTTGCCACACTATTAAATGGATAGATGGATAGACATAGTTTATATAAATACAAATCCATAATACTCTTTTAACCTACATATATATTTACATACCTAGATATAAACAACTAAAGGAAATATCTTAAACGAGCCTGAACAAAAAGTTTCCGGTTTCTGTTTCCACTGGAATGCTCGGAATGAAACAATTCGTACAAGTTTCAGATTGAAACGAACCGAACTGAATATCAGCTGAAGTCGAGGCCTTTACTTTTATTTTGGATACATTCAAAATACTTCATAAAAGGCTTAAGAAACAGTCGTTCTAGGCGGAAAACTCAAAGCGGAAGCATAACTTAAACTAAGTCAGACTGCAAAAATCATGAAATTCAAATCCATTCAGGGAAAATTCATGCAAGCTGAAGGTTCAAAGCCCCATGCAGAACAAATGCGACTTGTTGTCGGCTCGCAAACAAAAAATGTGAAAATCATTTATTGAATGCGAACCCTGCGCTACGCTCGCGAACTTTAAGATTTTTACTTCATTGCATAAATATTTATGCGCTTTGAAAGAGGCTCAAGATTTGCCTCGAGTTACGACAAAAATATTTGACAAAAACAACACAAAAGGAAAGCGGCGCAAAATGTGTCAATGGCAGAAGGACTTCGCCGAAGGACCTCACCGAAGGACCCTCATTAGTGCAAAGAGCTGAGCAAAGAACAAGGCTGCGATTGTAGTACGACGATCTAAGGATATGCACAACAATGGCAGCGACAACGCCTAGCCCTGCCCTGCCCTGCCCTGCCTCCCCCTTGGGCTGGGCGTGTCGACTGACTGAACAATTACGATCATTGCCCGGCACGGCCAAGGAGCAAGGGTGTGCAGGATACGAGCCTTGGGCTTGGGTAGTGCAAGTCAAGATGCTGACATTTACTTGACTCCGAAATCGGATACTGCCGGAAGTTGGACAATTGGCTGCAAGCGCGTTAATGGGCGCCCGACTCTACGAGGCCCGCATCTAAAACTCCTACTGCTGCCCGGGGAGGAGGGGGTAGGCGGAGTACCAGGCCGAGCTGCGACGAGGTGTGTAATTATTTGCGGTGCCTTTTGCTGACTTCTTGTGACTTATGTTCGGGGCAAAAGCCCGCCAGAAAACGCAGCAAAACACAGCAGCCCGCGCAGCCAGAAAGTTTCTCACGCTCCAAACTGGGCGTGTGTGTAGGGTATATGCCTGCCTGCTTCCTTGGCATTTGACAACTTCCTGCCTTGCTTACAGTCATTCTCCTTTTTTGTCCTGCCGTTGGGCTCGTAATTATAGGCCCGACTTGCCGAAATGGCGAGGCACAGCTTTTTAGTTGCAAATGCGCAATTCCTTCACGGATTCGTTGCACATTTCGAAAGCCTTCCGTTCGAGATTTTCATTGAAAAGTGTTCAAGTGGAAGTCGTTAGGCTTTTCAGCATGGCTTTACTCCTTTTAGTCGCTAAGTGGCCGACAAGCGTTTGGCTTTTTGACTTATTCAACACTTTCCGCTCAAGTGGCATGCCTGGCAACTCTGGCTCCAGTGTTGTCAAGCACTTGACCGAGTCAATAAAAGGCAAGAATAACAGAAAATGTAACAATTCGCTTCTATTCTCCATTTGTATATACATATAGATAGAGATAGCTATAGAGATTGAAAAAGAGATAGAGATTGAAATATAGATATAGATATAGATATAGATATAGATATAGATATAGATATAGATATAGATATAGATATAGATATAGATATAGATATAGATATAGATATAGATATAGATATAGATATAGATATAGATATAGATATAGATATAGATATAGATATAGATATAGATATAGATATAGATATAGATATAGATATAGATATAGATATAGATATAGATATAGATATAGATATAGATATAGATATAGATATAGATATAGATATAGATATAGATATAGATATAGATATAGATATAGATATAGATATAGATATAGATATAGATATAGATATAGATATAGATATAGATATAGATATAGATATAGATATAGATATAGATATAGATATAGATATAGATATAGATATAGATATAGATATAGATATAGATATAGATATAGATATAGATATAGATATAGATATAGATATAGATATAGATATAGATATAGATATAGATATAGATATAGATATAGATATAGATATAGATATAGATATAGATATAGATATAGATATAGATATAGATATAGATATAGATATAGATATAGATATAGATATAGATATAGATATAGATATAGATATAGATATAGATATAGATATAGATATAGATATAGATATAGATATAGATATAGATATAGATATAGATATAGATATAGATATAGATATAGATATAGATATAGATATAGATATAGATATAGATATAGATATAGATATAGATATAGATATAGATATAGATATAGATATAGATATAGATATAGATATAGATATAGATATAGATATAGATATAGATATAGATATAGATATAGATATAGATATAGATATAGATATAGATATAGATATAGATATAGATATAGATATAGATATAGATATAGATATAGATATAGATATAGATATAGATATAGATATAGATATAGATATAGATATAGATATAGATATAGATATAGATATAGATATAGATATAGATATAGATATAGATATAGATATAGATATAGATATAGATATAGATATAGATATAGATATAGATATAGATATAGATATAGATATAGATATAGATATAGATATAGATATAGATATAGATATAGATATAGATATAGATATAGATATAGATATAGATATAGATATAGATATAGATATAGATATAGATATAGATATAGATATAGATATAGATATAGATATAGATATAGATATAGATATAGATATAGATATAGATATAGCTATAGACATAGATATAGACATAGATATAGATATAGATATAGATATAGATATAGATATAGATATAGACATAGATATAGATATAGTTACAGATATGGGATAACATGGTTCGCAGTTCGAGTATTATCTTGACAGGAACTCATTTTAAGTCGTCCTTCCAACTTCAAGTACATTTCACAATTTTCTTTTAACTAAAACTAAAAAAAGACTCTTCTTTTAAGTGATGCCCAGCAGTTTTTCCTTATAACAAGACGATCATTAGATGAAACATTTCAATTTGAGGAGGCGTTCACGCAAACTGCCAACAATCTTGGGCAGCTGCCAAAACAGAAATTGCTGAGCTCATCAGAGGAGTGCAGGAGTGTAATATTCACAGGTAAGACTACCTGAGCAGTGTGTGTGTCGAGTAGCGGGAAATCAATTTAATCCCATTTTCAAATCAAACAAGCAAAACATTTTTCCCAATTTTCGCACACGCCCAGTAAAAACAATGCACAGAATGGCCCTAAGCCGGGCAGGAGAGAGCGAGAGGGAGAGAAACAGGTCTCGCATATTTAGCAAGTGCCGTTAAAACTTAATTAGCTGAGATTTGCGAGGCAGTCGGGCAGCCAGGCAGCCAGGCAGACGGTACACAACCTCCCACTGTGCGTGCCGCAGGATAAACGCCCCGAGAGACAAAACCTTTATAGAAGTTGTCCCTGCCTCGGACTTGACTCGAAATGTTGTCAACAATTTCACGTGTTTACACTTGCCGCCGTTTGTGGTTGGTTGGGTTCTGGGTTTTTGGCCGGGCTGCATTTGGTTTTTTTTCGTTTTTCCCTCATCTCTCGTGAAGGGTTCTTGGGTTTCGGGCGGTGCCTTCTTTGGCCGCTATCTCAAAGCGCGCATCAGTCGATGAATTTCATTTCATTTTATTGATTACAAATTATGTCTCGCGGCAAGAAAATATCATCATATCGTTATATCGTTATATCGTCATATCGTTTAACTGTCTAACAATTTTATTAGCCCAAGCGACGCAGACGCCAGCTCCGAGCCATTATGATAAATTCTGTGTTCCTTTTTACCTGGATCTTTATCTGTTGGCTTAGTTAACAATTATTAATCGAGCATAACATTTATCATCGACTGTGCCTATTCTTGGCTCTGCCTCTTTAATATGTTAATTTTTCATATATTCTAATTTTATTTGTGTTTTTTCTTCTTTACTTTTTTTTTTGAGTCATTTTCCACTCTTGACATTTTTGTCTTTCGTGGGCTGTGCCCGAAACATTTTTCCAGCATAATTTTATGGCATAGTTTTTAGTTTGTTTTTCTTCCCAGATGCCACTTTGTAGATAGCTTTGTCTCTGCTGCCGACACGAGAGACAAACATTCAGATTTGTTCTCTTATGATATCATATCGTATATCGATATGAAATCAGATAGAACTTGAAAGTTTTGACGCAACTTTTCCGGCGGATATAAAAATGTGAGAGAGAGAGAGCCTCACAGAAATTGTCGTAGTCAACTGATTGGCTGTCAATTGCCAGAATATTCATAAGAATACCCTGTGCTTGTTCAGCGTGTCGAATTGGGGCATGTGCAACTAAACAAATTTGAAAAGTAGCAGAAAATAGCCAAATATAAATCAAATAATTGACATTTTAAGCTTTAATTACTAAAGTAATTACCAACTATAATTTATAATTACTTAAGTAATTAAACAATAATTCAAAGTAATTGAAAGGAATACGGAATAAGCTAATATGAATAATATAATGCACACTCTTAGCTATAATTACTAAACAAATGATCATTTATTATTTATAATTACTTTAGTAATTAAACTATAGTTAAAAGTAATTGAATTTGAGTATTTGAAGTAATTGAAACGTAACTAAAAGTGGCTATAATATAAATATAAATTAATTTTTCGCATTAATTACTAAAGTAATTACCAATTACAATTTATAATTACTTAAGTAATTAAATAGTATTCAAAAGTAATTGCATTAAGTACCAAATTTATTCTTTGGCTTTAATTACTCATGATAGTCCCTTCATAATTAATAATTACTTTAATATTGAAAAGTAATTGAATGGCATTATCTAGGTAATTGTGAGTATTTATTAATAGACTTATATAGACTGATTATAGCGCATCTTCTAGCCAACTATAGCTGGCACTTATTTAATCTTATCCCTGGCCACCTTTGGCTGTCAACAAGGACAATCAACTGTTTGACTTGACCCCCTCCGAAATGATGTGCTGCGTGGGTGTGTGTTTGGCAAATGTCAAAGTTATCTGTAAATTGAAATGAGCGGCACAATTTGTACAGCATTTGGGTTCTGTGTGTTGGTTATCCTGGCTTGTTGCTTAGGATCTGGTCTGGCTTTTCAGTTGCTTCCTGGGTTTTTGTGCACCCGCGGTGCGACTGCAATTTGCCTACAGGCCGAACAGTTGGTGGTCTCTTTTCGGGTTCTCAACTAGAGTGCTATCTGGAGTTGCCGTGTCCATGACCAGGTCCGTGTCCATTTCCATTTCCAATTCCATTTCCATGTCCTTGTAGGTGTTCAACTCAAATTAGTGGCTTGTCCATTGTTTGGCTCAGGTTCTGCTGAGGCCTTTGTCTGCCTCGCTGTTGCTGTTGCTGCCTCTGGACTTGGCTATGACGCAAATTACACAGTTAAGTATTTGAACCATTTTTGAAAGGCACATGTATTCAGTTTCACAACATTCGAGAAGTTTTTAGCTCAAAGTAAATATGTTTATTTGAAATCAGTCACAATTTACATAAAAGGAAGCTTTGAAAGATCTCGCTCTATCTCTCTATTTTTCCCTCTCCCTCCCACTCTCTTGCCTCTGCTCATTTTACCATAAGTGGTGGCTATATTGGTAGATCACTGGTTCAAACCCAGCAAAAACTTGTTCAATTGATGGATTTCTCTCGCTCTCTTTCCTCGTTCTTTTTTTATCACCAAAAAAGTTTAGTTGGCAGCAGATTTAGAGCAGGATTAGCTTAATGAAAAACATCTCGCCTGGCAATCGGCAGAGCGCCGGTTCGACTTCAGTAAAAACCATATTTATTTGAAGAACTTCTCACTTTTTCTCTCTCTCTCTCTCTCTCGCGCCCTCTCTCTCTCTCTCTCTCTCTCTCTCTCTCTCTCTCTCTCTCTTTTGGTAACCTATCAAGAAAGTCAGCATATTTCAATGCAGGAGATGAGCTTAGTGGCAAGCCGCTCGTCTGGCAAAAGGGCGGGCCGCCGGTTCGAATCCATTTCTTTTAACTCATGAATCGCTTAAGTAAATACATGCCATTTAGGCCTTTATTTTCCACAAAAAAAGAACACATGTCATTCGTTGACTCAATTTTAGTTCCAAAATGCTTGGCATCAATTTTGTTGTTACACTTCAGGGCAAGTTCTGTCGCTGAGCTTAGTTTTTGCGGCTGCAGCTGCTGCAATTCCTTTCAAGCATTTTGGCCGGGCCCAGTGGCCACTTTGGGGCCCAAAGTCGCGCTCATTAGTTATGATTTAGTGTGCGCATAAACAAAGTTATTAAATTTCCATCCACGCTTCGCCAAACTACTAAATTGTCTGACTTTCTGGCTCTACCCCGGCCTCTGGCTGCTGGCTGCTGCTGCTGCTGATGATGGCCCCAAAGTTGTAGCCATAAAAATTAAAACCATAAATTAAATGAGTATTTATTTACTGGCCTGGCCCGTTCGCTGCATTTGGCGCCCCAAACAAGTTGCCAGCCCCAAGACCGACTCGCAAGCCATGCAGAAATTTAATTAACGCTTCTGTGTACATGTACTAGACCCAGCAGGCGAGGGGTTGCTCGCCAGTGGGGGGTTGTAAGGGGGTTGAGAGGGAGTAAGGGGGGGCGTGGGGCGTGGCTAGCGCGCTTGTTGCATGAGCATAATTAACGATTAATTAAACAGCGCCGACTAAAAATGTTGCTGCAATCACGACCTTGCCGCATAAATTTACATTTCTCTTTTCCCGAACTTATTTAAGCCAATAAATTATAATAATTGTTAACCAGAGAGAACAGACATCGAAAATATATTGCATAAAGGCAACATTAAGCATGGCTATATAGATTATCGGTTATTGCTTGCGATCAATAAATGTATATACATTTATATGTGTAAGCTTTACGGGCTCGCAGATGTCTTCTTCTATGCTCTATACACTCTATGCCAAAACTTTCATTCCGTCGGGAGCTCCCGACTAGGGGATACCCTGAACCCTCATATTCCAACACCAAATGCAGCGCGCGCTTATAGATAGAGAGTAGCGGGGAGGTGGCGATAGGTATAAAATGAAAGATACTTGATATATATATAATATTCTAGAAGCTACATGTCAAGTTTGGTGACTCTAGCTCTTATTATTTACCCAATTTGCTCAAAAAACAGGATATCGATATCGATTTTTATCGATTCCTTGGAAACGGAGCAAGTTATCGATTATCGGGAACAAACTCGATCTGCGCGGGCACCATGAGGACCTACAGCTAAAGTCTCTAGTTCTTATAGGTTCTGAGCTCCTTGATATCCATACATACATACGGACGGACGGACGGACAGACAGACGGACATGGCTAGATCGACTCGGCCATTGATGATGATCAAGAATATATATACTTTATGGGGTCGGAGATGCTTCCTTCTGCCTATTACATATATTTACATTTTGCACAAATACCATATACTTTTTTACCCATTTTCAATAGGTTCATTATATTTTTTACTCTGCTTAAGTTTTACATAGATATATGAAAATTATATGAAAGTCCATCAAGAACTCAGCGAGTTTCCGCTCATGTTAGTCTTGTGTTAAGAATTTTGTAGCCAATAAAAAAACTTTCGTTCAATAAGCCTTTGAGCCGCATTTTGCATGCCAAAACAGAAGATTTTGAGAAAAGCGTATCAAATAAATTCTCACAAAGATCTTAGAAAACGAGTTAGAAGTCAAACAAGTAGCTAATTTTTGGCATATTTCCACAGTTGTGGGTGGAATTTTCAAAAGAGATGAAACGCGTTTTTATAAAGGTTTTTTTTATATAAATAACAAACAGATCCTAAAGCTCTGATAAACCAATTATAAAACATTCTCAATAATTGAATTTCGTGGGTTTCTAAAGGTAATGCAGGCATAAGAGACGAGTTATATACATACATATATGTTTTCTTTTAAAAACAAATTTCTCAAAACCCAAAACGTGATCAAATTTACTTGTTCTCATTTTTTTCTTTTGTAACTCTGGCATAGTTTAATGTGGGTTTATGGCTTGGTTTTATAGCCTGCGACTGCGAAAATGTGTTTTGTTTTTTTGTGCTCAAAATTTCCTGGACATTTGCCTTAACCCGATCGATTGTAAAAAGTCAGCTAAGGCCATGTATTTAAGCCGAAGTGGTCAGCATAATTGGCTCAACAAAGAGTTAAAGGCCCGTTTAGGCCACGCCCACGCGCCCGCTTAGGCAAACTGCATACCTGGGCACAGGTAGAGCTAAGGGCAGAGAACGCCCACCGAAACAACTTGACTTGGGCCGAATGTCAATGCTGTGCAGGGGCATAATTTACAAGCTGGCCAGAAAAAGTGCCACAGTCACAGCTACAATGCTAAAGATACACGGGCACAGATACAGATACAATTGCCGAAAGATACAATTCAAATGAAAAACTTGCAAAGCATTTGCGGGTCAGCTAACAGCTCATAAATCAGTCGGGGCCAAGTTGACTGACTTGGCCAACGTCTTGACTCCTGGCTCGACTACCTGTCTGTCAATCTGTGTGTGTGTGTGTGTGTGTGTGTGTGTGTGTGTGTGCATCCATAAACTTTCAAGGTCCGGCCGTGTGCGCATTCAATGGAAAATGCCTTGCGGAAAAAGGATGTGCCCTCACCTTGATTTTTATGACATGTAAATATTTATGGTTAACATGACCTTGTCAATTCCCGCTCTGCTCAAGCATCCTGTCACACACACACACACACACACACACACACACACACACACACACACACGCACACACACTTGCACACTTTTTTATGATTCGCCTGAAAAGAAAAAACGCAGTTCACTGGAAAAACACTGCAAAAATTTTATGATGCGCATAATTTTCCAAATGGTTTTCCTGTTCCTCTGCCGTTGCCCTCCCCTGCCCACCCCTGCCCTCCCCTGGCCCGTCTGGTTCCGGTTGCCTACGCGGCTGGCCATAAAAACATTGACTTTCTAAGCTGTATTTGCGCATTGCCGCAATTCGCGAGACCTGTTCCAGGACACATCACGCCCATTTACGAGCCCAGCTCAAATGCATTGCGATTCAATTCAATTCGCAGCAATTTTCTTTAGCATTTTATTTGTTGCGGGTTTTTTTTTTCGCAATTTCAGCCAAAAATTGGCAACTTTTTGCGCCTTACCTGGCTGAGAGACTACGCAAAATTCCTTCTTTGCTTGGGCGTGAGGCGGATTTATTTATGCTGAATGAAGTCTCAAGCTCGAATCAACTTTCAATGCCAACATCTTGGCACAAGTTTTAAAACCAATTTTTGAAACAAAGTAAATATTTTGATAAAAAATAAATATTATAAAAACAAATGAATATTTTGATAAAAAACAAAATGAAAATGAATAAATTTAAAAAAATAAAAATATATATTTCAACAATAAATAAAATATAAAATATTTTATTAAAACATATATATTTTATTCAAAATATTTAAATTAAAAACATATTAAACCGTTTTGTTAAATTCGATAAATAAATTTATTAAAAAAATAAAAAAAATATTAAAACATAAATTTGTTAAATGAGATAAAATAATTGTTATTAAAAAAAAATATATTATTAAAAATAAATATAATAATTAATCAATACTAAATATTTTAATAAAAAGTTATTTAACTAAAAATTAAGTTTTATAATATAAAAATATTTTTTATTAATAAAATAAATATTTTAATAAAGTTAATATAAAATAAAAAATTGAATAAAATATAAAATTACAAAAAATATTTTCTATAAACTTATTATATAACATATATTATATTATTATTATTATATATACTGATAATTTGCCAAAAATCATAATTTGTTCATTTTGTTTGCCGTGACCAAGCTTTTTTGACAAAAAAGTGTGTGACCGCGTTTTAGTTTGTACCTATTTATGCCTATTTTTGCATACATCTGGCAACGCTCAAGCTGACAAAGTTAGCACAAGCTCGCATACATGAGTCGACTCTGGTAAAAACGGTTTAAGCAGCTGGCAAATTGGCAATGGGGACTTTCCTAATTATATTATATTCTGTAAATATATTTTAAACCACAAATACCTTATTTCTCGAATATTTATTTGAGTAAATTGATAAAAAGTTTATAATATGCCAAATATAATCTAAATTACGTAAAATGGCAAAGCCTAGCTTAGCCTATATTTTCTTTTTCTTTCTGCTTCTTCAAACTCTTTTTTTTTTCCATACCGAGCCACTTAAATGATGCTAATTGTAATTACAAATTAATCTTGCTTCAATTTCTTATAACTCTTTACGATTTTTTTAACACTTTCCCTTCCCTGGACTGTGTTTCGACAAACTCCCACGCTTTCAAAGGCCAACATGTCGCAAACTGAGTCTCTCAACCGCTGACACCACTCACTCAACAGTCACACACACACACACACACACACACACACACATGCTAGGAGAGTGAGCGACACTTGAGTCGGAAAAAAAAACCCCAGGCGCAAACCCGTGCACGGCTGGTGATCGCGGCATGTGCCAAAAGGCGTCCCCGGGTCGTTGGTTGGCCCGTTTCGCTTTGGCTCGTGGATATCGTCGTGTCCAAGTCGATTGGGTCAGACGCACGGCCAGTGTTTGCGTTTTGTGGCCACAGTAGCGTGACCTTTCTACGCGCTTCTCAAATACATAACTTGGCTGTGCTTGCGAACTTTTGTCCAATTTACATTTTCCATTTGTTTCCATTTCTCTCGCTCCTGCTGAGCCATCTTTTTGCCCCTTCAAATATGCATGTTTATTTACATTTTTCACAATTCTAATTTGTTTGCTGCCTCGTTGCGCTGCGCGTGTTGTTATTGTTTTCTTTTTACAACAAGATTGAGAGAGAGGGAGAGAATAATTCTACTGCAAGTTTATTGCAGTTTTCCATTCTCAAGTGGCCGCAACGACTGCATTATTTATGCGCCTCGTTCGCCATGTGCTAGAAATCCACTTGGCCCCCCAACTCAGCCGGCAGCTCGTGTGGCGAAAGCTGCATCCCCCAATCCCCCAAAGTTTCCCCCCGCCAGCTCTATGCAATATGGAGCAATGGCTTCATTTCAAATGACAACTGCCGCTTGATGCGCCGCGGGTTGGCGACCCCAAGTTGTTGGACTAGTGCAATTTTTTGCTGCTGTTTTTGGTTTTTTATGGTTTTGCCCAGACCCAAAACGGGCAACGGCTGCCATTCGGCGCTGTTTGTTTTGACGTTTTAATAGCCGCATCGTTTGGCCACTTTGATGGCCATTGCCCAATGACATTTAATGTCACAATTTGCGCGACTTTTAATTGCAAAGTCGGCAGTGGCCAGAACGGCTCCGGAATAGCAATGATCTGCGCCGAGAAATGCAGAGCAAAATAAATTAAGAAAATATTGCAAAGCTCTTCAATATATATTTTTAACAGTTCGCCCAGCAGAGGGAAGGCCTTAGGCAAAGCTAAAAATAAAGTAAATCAATTAAATAATCGCTAACAATGGGCATCATTAACGGCAGCCAATTAGTTGAACCAGTTGGCTAAGCGAAAAGGCATTTGAGAATTGGCAGCGTGAAAAGGCAAACAAGAATAAATGCACGATCTCATGATCATAGATTAGAAGCTTATTTAAAATTCCATAAATTAAGTAACAACAAATCGTTGCGTTGCGGCGTCTAATGAAAATTGATGTCTTCATTGCGCAACAGCGAAAAATGGTTTTTCATTTCCAATTAAATAAACAAATGCCTTCGCATAGAAATGTGGCTAAAATCATTAAAATCAATAAAATAAACAGCGTTCACGTAATTTTCAGCTGCAACCTGACATGGCGCCAAAGATGCTGAACATAAGCCAGCTGAAAGCTAAGCGAAAACAAAATGGCCGTTGACATGCATGATGTATGTGTGATAAATAAGCGTGCAATTAATGCAATTTGCAAAGTTTCACTTGTTAGTTGCATACAGCGGGGCGTTCGATTGGCTGCTGGCCGCGTGGCCAATGACAGGCGGCGTGCATAGGGCGCATGTCATGCCACGCCCCAAGCGCCACTCACCCGCCTGTCCACCCACACGTGCGATGGGTGTTTCGTACTGTGCCTAAAACCGGTTGTGTGTGCGAGTGAAATGCCTACAGGCCAAACAATTCCAATTGGAGCTAGCTGCCCGAGCTGCACAGCTAGCTATGCTGCTCTAACACACTGAGCTGCGCGAGCAGCGCAGCCATTTTGTATATGCCATGCGCTCGCACTTGCGTGGCGTCGGCAGCTCACCAATACACCACGCCAACCGCGCTCACAGGGCAAGAGATTGAGAGAGAGCGAGCGAGATAGCCAAAGCCTTGCTGTTAACTAACAGAAGTCTCTCTGGGCTTAACAGTCTAATAAGAGGATCGCTTTTAAAAGCTGATCTGAAGCAAAATACATTAAGCTGAATTTATAATCGTTTCTAAGGCAGCTGTGTATATAAAGTCAGCTAATCTGCAGCAAATCGCTTAAGCTGAATTAATATGTTCATATTAGAAAATTAATAAGAATTCTATAAGTGAATGCACATGCTTGTTGAAGTAACATATTCCTTAATTTATTATGATATTATATATTTATTAATTATTAAAAACGAGCCTCTCTCGTATGCCCCGGCAAACCAGTCGCGCTTAACAGCAAACTCACCTGCCTCATGTTAGGCAAGCACATAAACTCACCACATCATGTTACTGTGCGCGCTCGCTCTCTCCTCTCTCTCGCTCGCTCACGCACACTGCTCTGCGGCATGCCTGGACACGCCTACGATTGGTGGTTGCTCTCGTGTATGTCTGTGCGTGTGTGTGTGTGTGAGTGTAGCCTGTTTTTTTTTTGGGCGCAGCCCAATGTGCGCACACACGCTGAGTGGAAATTCAGTTCGCGATGGAACTCTGAGCACTGCGTTACAATTCAGTCCTGCTGTGAATCTTGTGACGTTTAGACGCCGAACGAAAAATCGCGCGAAAGCAGAAAAAATAACATAGAAACGCGCGCGCGTTTTTAGTGCTACCAATAAATACGAAATATACGAGAAGCTGAAGCGCTAAATACATATAAAATATATATACATATATAAAAAGCTGGGCTTAGTGTGCATTGTGTGTGTGTGTTTGTGTGTGATGGGCGCTTGAGCCAGAAACGAAAGCGTGAAACAAAACTTGAGCCAATTGAAAACTTGTCGTGCGCCAAAAAATGATGATGAACGCATTTATAGAGCCCGCGCAGCATCATTTGGCCAGCTATGGGCTGCGCATGTCGCCGAATGGCAACAGCAACAATCAGCAGCTCGAGCTGCAGCAGCAGCAACAACAACAGCAGCAGCAGCAGCAACAGCAGCAGCAGCAACAACAGCAGCAGCAGCAACAGCAGCAGCAACAACAACAGCAGCAGCAACAACAACTGGAGGGCGATGCCACATCTTTGGCCGCGGCAGCCGCGTATCAGAACTCCGGCTATGGCCATTTCAATAGCTATGCCTCGCGTGACTTTCTGCTGGGTCGACGCGGCGATGCCACGGATTATGCTGGTGCCGCGGCGGCGGCAGCTGTGGCGGCGCCCAGTGCATCTAGCGCGGATTCGATGCTGTTCTCCGGCTTTCCGGCGCAGGCGGCGGCGGCGGAGCTGAGCAGCGGTTTTGGGCAGCATCCGTTTCACAGTGCCGCGGCGCATCATCATCATCAGCATCAGATGCGGATGGCGGACTATGCAACGCATCCGTATGCCCAGCATCATCATCATCATGGCAATTTCCCGTCGGCGGTGCATGCGGCCCATCATCATGCCGCCGCCGCCCATGCCCACGCCCATGCCCATCCGCATCATGCGATGTCCGCGATGCATCCGGCGGGAGCGGGCGCATTTCTGCGCTATATGCGACATCAGCCGGCATCGGCGGCGTCCAGCGTTAAGCAGGAGATGCAATGCCTCTGGATAGATCCCGATCAGCCGGGCCTCGGCCAGCCGCAGCAGCAATCGGCGCAGTCCGCGCAGGGTCGGAAGACGTGCAACAAGATCTTTCACTCGATGCACGAAATTGTCACACATCTGACCGTGGAGCATGTGGGCGGGCCGGAGTGCACCACGCACGCCTGCTTCTGGATTGGCTGCTCGCGCAACGGGCGGCCCTTCAAGGCCAAATACAAGCTGGTCAATCACATACGCGTCCATACCGGAGAGAAGCCCTTCGCCTGCCCCCATCCCGGCTGCGGCAAGGTGTTCGCCCGCAGCGAGAACCTCAAGATACACAAGCGCACCCACACGGGTAAGTGTTACCAGTCACAGTCGCAGTTAAGAGTCTCAGTCACAGTCACAGTTATCAGTTACCAGTCACATCACATGCGTGTTGTCTTCCTGGCACGGGCTTAACCGCCCGGGCAAATCCCAGACAACGCATACGCCCCCTGCTTACCTGTGCCTCGGTCCCTTTTACGATCCCTTTTACCACCTGTTTGCCGGGCTAAGCCTTTCGCGCAAATCCTCGACAATATTTTTGCTTCCCACATAGTCGTGCCCTCGCCGTGCGCCGTTAAGTCCCCGCGGGGCTTGACTTCGACTTTTCAACGGTTTAGCCAGGCCAGATCTGTGCTCTATCCGTTGACTTCCACCAACTGTGGCTTTCGGATGATCACAACTGTTCTTAAAAGAGTTCTCAAAAGAGTTAAGAGAACACATAAGACTTTGTACTCAAACGTTGGACAATTTTAAAAATATTTACAAGATATACTATTCAGAAAACAATACATTAGGGATATTCCTTTAAGGAAGTTCACAATACAATACGTGTATTCTTTCAAAATAATGAAAGTATATTGAATTAACGATATTTTTTAAATATATTTGAGTTATTGCTCTAAAAAATTTCACAATTTCTTAAGGCATACTTTCAAAATAAACAAAGTAGGTTATATAAAAGTTATTTTAAAAATATATTCAAGATATTCTTCTAAAGAATTTCTCAATACACTAGAGCCCTACTTTCAAAATGAGGAAATAAAATATGATATATTTTTTTAAAAATATTTTTAAGATATTTCTCTAAAGATTTTCGCAAATCTTGGAGGCATTATTTCTAAATAATGAAAGAAAGTTACATAACAGATATTTTTTAAATTTATTGAGGATATTCCTTATAAAAATTTCAAATTAAAGAAACACAAAATACCTTCGATTCTTCAAAAGTTGTAAACTGAAGAAAAAAGTTGTAAACTCTTAAAGTTTGGCATAAAAAGAGAAGTTGCCGGTTCAAACCCTAGGCTAGAGTATGAAGCCCGCGCTAGTTATAAATGTTAGCTTGATTCTCTAAGCGAATTGAATTATGTAAAATTGGAAATGTGAGACTATTAAAGTCGCTTTCGCGAGGCATTACTGTAGCTATTAGTAAAGCAAGGATAAAAGTGATAAATTTGCACTTTGTAGCTCAAATTAACATAGTTAATAGAGCTGTAAAAGCGAGTGCTCGAATTGTGTACAACATAATGTTCGAATTGTACAACATATATATTGCTATTTAGCTAGTTAAGTTGGTTTTTAATCTTGTTGTAGACGCTTTTCCAGTCTGTTTCTATCTTAATCCAGAGGTACTTAAATCTGCCCACTTCTAAATACGATTTCTTCAGTTAATCTTGTTCTTTTATTTGCCAGATTAAAGAGACAACACTTTTGTATAATTTTGCATAAATCTTGTCTAGTTTTGTTTCCCCTCCCCTCTTTTACTATCTTTGTCTCTATCTCCCCGCGCTTATCGAGCCATCTAAGTGTAACAATTGTTCGAGCCGAGGCTTTGTCCACATTTCATTTTGGCAGCTCGACGACTTTTGGTTTGTTCTCTCTCGTAAATAAATTGCGCACATATCAACGCTTTTGCATAAACTAAATCAAAAGTTTAATGTAGCATGGCGTCTACCCAAAATATTTACACACACCCAGGCACACACACACGGCACACACACACACACACACCCAAGCATCGCGCCCGCTTTGTGTGTGAATTGCGCTGATTTTTGTGATTTTACCCCAGTTTCGATTGGAGTGCAGGGCACGAAGTGGCTAGAAGTATTTCCGTGCGATTACAGGCGGAAGTTTTGACACGTGTCAACACACACACACTCGCACACACACACATGCTCAAGTGTGTGTCAATGTAATAAAAACAAACAACCAAACCAAAGAAACTTGAGCACATAAACCAAAAACGTAGCTCATTGAATTTTGATTTATCGAGAGAGACAGAGACAGAGAGAGAGAGCGAGAGAGAGAGAGAGAGAGAGAGAGAGGGAGTCAGAGATGGGGAGAGAGACATCAAGTCAAGTGCCGGGCCGGGGTTAAAGGTCGCTTCAAGACTCTAATGAAGTTGTGTCTTTGCCGTCGGCCACTTCAAAAAAAAAAAACCGCTCAAAAAAAACAAAAAACGAATCTCAGCCAATCATGTACACAATATAACACTTTTTGCTGCATCATCTCAAAAATTACTCAAAATTATAATCGAAAAAAAAGAGCCTAGAAAAAGTTCGTATACGCCCAATGTTTGTGCGTCATTCGAGGGTTTTTGAATATGGCGTCTTTTGGCCTCAAAATCGAATCAAACATTTTAATTACCTTTCGATGAGTGTGCAAAAGAAATTTGTCTGTTCGATAAATACAACAAAAAAAAAAAAAACAAAAATGATTTGTATTTCAATTGTGTATAAATTTCAAGCTCATTAACTTTTTGAATATTCATTTGTGCGTGTGGGGGGAAGGGGAAGGGGGGGGGGGGGAAACTATCTTTGTGTTTATTTTCGAGTAAACTTTGCATAAGAAAAATCTCTTTAGCTCAAGTTCAAAAGAGGGCTTAGCTTAAGCTTTAACCAAAAATAGCTTAAAGCTCTTCTCTTCTCAATTCTAGCTAATTTTATTTATTTATTAAAGCGCCTTTTTATGCCAACATTTCTTTGGGTCGCACAAAATTAATGTGTTCAATATTTTTTTGCATGCTTTTTTTATTTTATTTTTTGCCTTTTTTTTGCGCTCAACGTCAACACTTTGGATGAACATTTATTTTATTTTGCATGTTTTTTTATCTCAGCTTTTATTTATTTATCTTTTTAATCTGTTGAATAAAACTCACAAACTTTGTGACGCTAGCTTAGCGTTATTAATGGACTCATTTTCGATTGTTTTAAATGTACTCTGTAAACCAATTTGCAGTTTTTTGAAGCAGGCATTAAAATTGGCTTCTTACAATGTTTGCACTTGATTTGAGCATGCAAAGTTCTTGCGTTTTTTCTCTCAGTGTAGCTCGGATGGCAGCATGCGCCGCGTGCTCAGCTCATTATGAACAGCAAAGTTGTAGTGTCTCTGGCGGGCAATTAAAAACAATTAAACAAGCCATTAAAAACACTTATTGCATTGTTTTTAGCGAAGAACACAACCGCGTGCGAGCGCAGTCGCATGTTAGCCGAGTGTCGAACCCAAATATAATTGCTTTAAAATTGCACCACTCGTTTTAATAAACCAAACACAAAAGCGATGTAAAAAAAAAAAACAATAAAGAAAATGCAAAAACAACAGCTGCAGCAGCAGCAGCAACAACAACAAAGCTTGCGCCAAAATGAAAGCCAAAGCAACAAGAACAAACAGCCGCAATAACATAACGGAGCGCGAGGGAGAGAGCGAGAACACAAGCGAGAAAGAGTGGGAGTCGTATTATCCTTGTTTGGCCTTAACACAGCCTTCGTTTATTAAAAGCGCGCTCTGCATACAAACAAACACAAAACACACACACACACATAGAAAGCAGAGATTACGGCCTAGGGTAGGCAGCTAGACAGCCAAAAGCAACAACAACAGCAACAACAGCTACAACACGTACGCACAGGCCATCCACAAAATGGCGTTTATATTGCTTGGCATATTTTACACAGTTTGTTTGCTTTAATTTTAGCATTCGCTTGCCCCGCCACCTCCCGCACCTAAGCTGAGTGAGCTTTAACAAAAAGCGAGCAGTTTTTGTTTTTTCGGAGTGTCGAAGATTAAATACCCTTGCTTACGTATGTTTAGCAGGTTGGCGGTAAATTTACTTTTCATAAAAGCCTACAAGTTCGACCTACTGTTCCTATGAAAGCTTTATATTATAGTAGTAACTGATTTTGCATATATGTTTATATTTTATGGACTAACAGATATCTCCTGCAATGCGTTACACAACTCAAGTAAAACATTAAACTACCCGCCACGAGAGTATAAAAACTTTTTTATTTAATATTTTCGGCGGCTTTTGTGGCATAAGCGTAAATATGCGTAAATATTTTTATAAATTGCATTAAAATATTTTCATTAAGCGCTGGTCTTTTGGTTATTATTTTTAAATGTGTTTATTATCTTTTAACTTTGGCATAGTTCATAGGTCAGTGCATATTTTGTGTCTGTTTTGCAGTTAAGATAAATTGTGTTTGAGCGTCAAGTTTATTAGTTTTCTATGGCCACAAGTTAACGGATTTTATGCGCAGCGAAAACTACGATTTATGTTTTTTTTTATACTTTGCATGTCACGCGTAGCTTCGGCTGGCATTACTGTAGAAAACTATTTGCAATGCACTGAGAGAAAACCGACGTTCGATTTCCTTGAAATAAACGTTAAACTTGTCTCGATAAAGGTAGACAAAGTTTTAGATTGATTTGAGTAAATTTTTGGATTCAGCTCTGAGTTTACTTTCCAGTAGTTAAAACTATCTTTTAAGCACTTCTGGCAACTCTACGCAGCCCTCCACACCTTACTCTTCACCTTTAAAAATGCCTTTGTGCTTCTGAACTTGCTATCGGTATTTCAGCCTATCGAATTGAAGCATATGCCCATCACTAACAACGCTTTAATCTTTATATATTATACACCCTTCGTAGAATTTTAGGTTTCTGCTGCCTATTGATTTGCAACTGTTGCCTATCGTGCAATCTTCACTTTTCTTTTTGTCATCTCTTCGAACTGCTCTTTTTCCACTAACTTCACCTCTCTCGATGTTTGCTTTGGCCATCACTAACAATGCACATCTACACATCCTCGTCTGCGCTCTTCACTTCTGCGGCTTCTCACTGTTAGCTTTGCACTTGTCATTTGCCCGCCGTCTGCATTCTATGTGCTCTCAGCCAGCAACAACAACAACAACAACAACAACAAGAAAGAGCAGCCAAAACAATCAACGTTTGTCTGCTTTGTTATTGCTCTGCCCGCCAGTTGACACCTTGCCCAACAGCTTTGCGTCTGTGTGCGTGCGTGTGTGTGTAGAGTTGGAGCTACATGAATGGCGTTTATCACTGTGTGCGGTTTTTACATGGCTCTCTCTGTACATCTCTCTCGCTCTCCCTCTCACTCTCTCGCTTGCTCTGTCCGAGCGTTTTATTTTATTTTTTTTTGCTGCACTCCTGCGGCTGCTACACCACAAACAACAACTTTATTCATTAACACCTACAACGCCGGCAGCTGGCCCCGAATGGCCAACAACTTTGTGGTTAGTTTTGCCGTTGATGCTGCCAGCCAAGCTCATTATGTTTATGTTGACTGTTGACGGCCCCGCAACTCCCCTTGCCCAACAGCTAGACTCCACCTCCTGGGCAAGTGCAGCAGCTCCTTGTTGTTGTGCATTTAACAGTGTCCTTGCCGCTGGCTGTGGACCCTTGTAAACGTTGATTAGCTGCTGCTTCCTGATTCCGCCACTCGATTTAATTGAGCTCAAGTGCTTTTTTAATGGCTCTTTTATGAACTCTCCTTGTAGCTGGCAAAAGAGCAACAACAACAAAAACATTTTATGCACTTCGCCTTGTTCCCTAGCATTTTATTTACCCACCCATTGATGGGGAAATACTTCAGCTTTCAATCAATGTATGAAGCAGGAAACAAGCACCTATATAGTATTCATATACATAAATATATGCCGAATCGATCTTACTATATCAGTCTGTTTGTCTGTCCGGCTGTCGATCTCAATCTCTTAGCTATGGTTCCCGTATTTCCATTTAAGCGAGTTATCGTTCATCGATACCTGGGCATATTCCTAAACAATCGATATGTATCGATATTTAGAGACTACAAAAGTTAGACACGAAATTTAGTATATTCGTTATTATATAGCATATAAGAGTCGAGAATATTACACTTCTAGCAAACTTAACCCCACTTTCCCACAAAACTGAAAAAGATTTAGAAGTTAAGCTTTGATTTTCGGCATATAAGCACAATCAAGGGGTAACTCCTAGTCAAATACACTCACAACTCAATTTTGTTTAGGCTAACAGCGCTGTAACAGCGCATACGGCTGTTAGTTAACAGCGCGCTGTTAAGTAAGTTTTTTGCTGTTCGCCTCGACTCGGCGCCAGGCACATAATTTTTCAAATGCGAGACAAGATATCAAAAACGCTGCAAATGTCAATGATTGATGACTTTATTGCCGGGTTCAACGATTTTCAAACAAACAAGGCACAAACAGTGCGACAAACGGACACAGAGACTGTCGAAAATAACTTTTTATATTTGCGCATAAAATGTTGACTGTTTGCTGTTTCAAGTTCTCAGAATTTGTTTTGGCTGAACAATGCGAAGGCACAAAAACCTGCGCTGTGCCTCGGGGACTGATTAGCTCACACACACACACACACACACACGCACACTACCTGCCGCCTACAACACACACACAGACACACACACATACACATGCAGAGAGACTGCCCCTTGGTCTACGAACTGTGCGTGCTCTGCAGGATCTCTCAGAAGCGTCTCGTGCAGACTTGAACCTTTCTCTCTGGAACTCTGAAAATCAATTAGTTACGCTCGAGGATTTCTATCTCTCTCCCACTCCCACTTCCACTCTCTCTCTCTCTCTTCGATCTCCCCGTCTCGCTCTCTGTGAATTTCCACAACGTTTTTGGCTAATGACGTAGGCATTTTTAGCCGGAAAGTTGCCATTGACATTCGTCATTTGGCTTGTTTTTCTGCAGCCCGGTTTATCCCTCGTGTTTGGCATTCGTTGCGCTCAATTAAAAATGTGCCAAACGCAAACAATTTAAGCACGACACTCGATTAGCTACAGGGGCTGGAATCGGAATTATTCAAATATTTAATTGTTCTTGTGACAACGCCTTTGGCAGCGGCAGATTTATGGCAACGAGCCCGAAATGCAGCCAAAATGTTAAAAAGTGTATAAATTTTATTTGTGGTTCAAGCATTTGACAGTCGACAGTCTGTAGACGGTAAAATTCTCAAAATGGCAAACTAGCTAACTAAAAAGTTGACTACAATAATAATTCTGCAAGATTTATCACGTTTACTCAAACATCTCGATTACGGCCTTGATATACAACTCTTTGCAACTTTCCTTTAAGATAATTGCAAGTTTTTTATTATTGTTGAATGAGTTTCTGATTTAAATATGTTATTTGCATCTTTAACTCTAGCTCTATTTTGTTTGCTTTATTTGAGCTGTATATTATTGCAATATTTGCTTGCTTTAGCTCTCAGATACTTAATTTTTCTTGAATTACTTAGCCAGTTTTCCAAAATAAACTAAAAAAAACACAAAAGTAAGCAAAATAGCTACTTAGCACTTACATCAATCAATCAATCAATCAGCTATACGTTTTATTTGATCTACTAATCTATTCATTTTTAGTTTTTTGTTATATTTGTTCTACTTCTAAGCGGAAAAGGGAGCTTCTGTAAAGAAATATAGCATCTCAGCTCTTAAGATTAGGGCTTTCCGTACATCATCAATCAGTCAATCAGTCACGACAACTATTTTATCAACTATTCTATTAGTTTTTGTACCACTTTCTATATTGCTTAGTACAAATGGAAGCTTTTGTAAAGTTAAAACTATAATATCTTCACAGTTCTTACGACTGGAGCTGTGCGTACATCATCAATCAGTCAATCAGCCAGGCCAAATAGCTTTACCTCTTTTAGTTTCTTGTTCCTCACTATATAAGGAAGCTTCTGTAAACAAATTAGATTCTCAGCTTTTACGATTGAAGCTGTGCGTACATCATCAATCAAGTCAGTCAGTCTTTACTCTTTATTTTATCATTTATTTTATTTATTTTATACTTTTTTATTTTTCTATTAGTTGGTAGTTTTTTGTTTCACTTTCGAAATATAGCTTCTGTACAAAAACTAGCTTCTCAGCTCTTATGATTGAAGCTGAGCGTACATCATCAATCCGTCAATCAGTCTTTACTTTCTCTAATTTTTAATTTTTATGTTTTCTCTGTTTCACAGTACAGTTTTATATATGTTTTAAGCAGTATTTTGTACTCCAGCGTAATTTAGATCATTTATTTTTTGTTCTATGGAAATTATTAGCCCTAGTTACTGCTCATTAACAAGAAGCTGCCTGCTCGACCATTTTGTCAGCGCCTTGTGCAATACCTGCCATTTTGCAGAGCTAATGGCTCTATAAACCTATTCCCATTGTCAACGTGGCACCCAACGATCTATGCATATTTATTAATCTAGCAAATGCATGCATTCTAATTAGCAACACCCTTTTTAGAGCACCAACTGCCGCTGCCCGCTCACCCTCTCCCTCCCTCCTCTCTCACCTTGCTCCCTCTCTCTCTCTCTCTTTGGGATGTGCAGCCGTTCCGCTTAGCGAGCAGCTACTTTACCCTACTTTATTTGATATGTGTGGCAGAGGGGTTGTTGGGCATAATGCGAACTATGCCACGCACTTTTTTGAAAATGTCAAAACAATTTTATATATGGGCATATATCCTGCAAGTGTGTGTGTGTGTGTGTGTGTGTGTGTGTTGGGCATTATAATTTCATTTAGAGCTGCATATTAAGCGGCAGGGGTTACATTTTTGCCTACAATTTCTTTGACAACCCTTTTTTTTTTTTTGGGTCTCAGCTCTATTAGCTAAGTAGCCATTTTGTATGATAGTTATGAAGCGCTCTGTTCTCCAGTTGTTGCATAATGTCGCCCGCTCTCTCTCCCCCCCTCTCTCTCTCTCTCACTCTCTCACACTCTCTTGGGCACCCTCTAGATGATGGTTCAGTGGCTAAGCAGCTTATTTTGACGTGCCGAGCGTAGAGCTAGTTAATAAATGAGGCTTATTTTAGCTGGCAGCCATTGTTGTTGCCCCTTTGTTGTTGTTGTTGTTGCTGTTGTTGTTGTTGTTGTTGCTGTTGTTGCTGGGGCAACTATTAGCACACACTTGAAATATTTTGAAGCATACGCTAAGCGCGCTTTTCGGCATAACTGCCGCTTAGCCACGCCCATTTGTCATAGAAGTTTGCGCTCAAATTAATTAAATTCCTTAGATGCCCCAAACACACACACGCACACACACACACACACACACACACACACGCGCGCACAACAACTGCCGCACATTCCCCAAAACTCCAGCAGCATGGGCAGGGGGCAGGGGGGGAGTGTGGGGGACAGTAGGGTGTCCAGTCCAAGCGAGTCGTGCAAAATAAAAAAAAAATATAAAAATAAAATTTCAACGCATAAAGAACTGATCAGCAGCAGACAAACCATAAAATTAAACTGTCATCTTGCATATTTTTTATGCCAAGCATGCAGATGATACACACACACACACACACACACACACACACACACACACACACACACACACACACACACACACACGCGCGCACACACACACACACTGCGCACAGGTAGTGCCTCGGCGAGCTCCGCTTTTCGAGAATTATGAAAGCAAGCCTGACTAATCCTCTAAATCGCGCCAAGGGCCCCACATGCCCCACATCCACTTGTATAAATTAGCTTATGGGAAAAATGAAATCATTATTCATATGCAGCAAGGCAAAAATGTTAAACAGACCCAAAAAGCAAAGAAAAAAGAAACGTATAGCGGGCAGTGCTCGACTAGGCATTACCCTAAACACAGCTTTGAGCTGCAGTTAGAAACATTTTTGGTTTTCCTTTTGCTCTGCGCGCATTCGGTGCTTGTAGTCCGATCTTATTGAAATTTTCTGCGCTTAAGTAGGTTATGTCTTTAAAAATGGATTGAATGATGGAAATGGAAAAGGATCTTTAAATTACACACATTTTGCAGTTCGAACAAGTTAGCTTTCTTTTAACCCTGGGCAATCTTGGTTAATCTTCGGTGCTTGTAGTCCGATCTTATTGAAATTTCAAGCGCAACCAAATGTGTGTAGAGCGCAAGGCTCTATCTTTAAAAATGGGCTGAATGTGTGGCAGGTATTCTAAAAATGATAGATTGTTAAGCTTTTTGACCTTAATACCTTGTATTGCGATTTTCAAGTCTTTAGCTTTTGTAGTTGCCGAGTTCACACAGTCGACTCAGAATAGATAGACTGAGCTCTTTATTCAAAGCCAATATACCCTCTTTAGACATTTGCATCGGGTTCAGGTTATGAAAAGAAGCTCTGAACAGCGTATGCTCTTCAAGGTGTTATAATAATTAAGCTGAATATCTGGAAGAGTCGTTATAATAACGAAATATTTGTGCATGGGGTCTAAAAATAGAGTTAAGCTAAAAATGCGATTTCTAAGCATTTGAAAGCCAAACAAATTAGGGAAGCTTCATATAATATATGATAACAAGAGCAAAAAATGTTTAAATATGCACTAAGAAAGTGCAAGAATGTTATTAGACAAGATATGAGAAGAAAATAACCGAGTTAGGCGCTTTTTAGACCAATTTCAAGTTTCGACAAGCCAAACAAATCATAGAAACTGAATGAAATTTAAATATATGTGGTCCCAAGGCATAAATACTCGAGCGAAGTGAGATTTCGAGGCAAGACAAAGGCAGTTATTTGTCAAACAGAAATTACATAATTGCTGTTAGAGTTCATAGAACTCTTCAGCAAGCGTATGCAAGAGGCTGAACTGAGACTATCTTGTATATCTACCTATTTGTATATATATTTTTGTATATTCATATATTTTTATATATATAGCTATAAGCGCGCTTGTCAAATCCGCTTAAGTTTTGCGGTTTGCACACACGAGTTTCTCAGGCATTTCGGAATTTGTAACAGACGAACGCCTCGGAAAGTTTATTTAAGCATAAATTGTGATTGTTTTAACCCAAATGCGTGGCGCGCAATTTATTGTAAAAACATTGTCAATGCAATTAGAGGCCGAAATAGAACAGAGACAGCAAAAAATATTGGAAAGAAAACACAAATCTTGGCTGACAAGCGCCTGTCAAATGTTGTGAATGCTTTGACAGCCAGGCGGACACCGGGCCCGGCCCCAGTTTTGGCTAAAATTACAGCCGCCAACGCGGCCATTTGGCCAGATGACGCATTGCCGACGGCTCTCGACTGCGTTTGCGGCTACCGCAAAAAGTACTTGTATCTGACAGATACGCGCTGCTTGGCCCAGGCCCAGGCCCAGGCCCAGGTCCAGGCCCAGGCCCAAGCCCTGGTCTCTAGCTGCCAATTTACTGCTTGTTTTTTTTTTCTCAGCCTTCTCAAATTTCAAAATTCGGTGTGTTGTTTTGTTGTTTTTGGGCGCAACTCAACTGTAAGTCGATCGAGAACCAATTTGAGGCAACACTTTGTTGGGATACTTTCAATAGGTTCTCTCTGGGGCGTTGACCAATTTGCTTGCCATTAAATGATTTCTTCTTTCCTTCCTGGACTAGACATAAATGCAATTTTAGTTGCTGTTTTGATGTGTTCATTAGGCAATTTTGATGGCTACCTGAGGCGAGAGGTGTGAGTGTGTGAAAATTTCATGGCAAATATCATGCCATTTCATTCCATACGTTTCACGGCCTAGAAAACAACAGGTTAACTATTGCATTGACAAAATGTCATGGCATTTAGCATTATGTTTCATTCCGTTCGTTCCGAAGCAATTGAAAGCCAGTAGCAAGCTGGAATCTTACATACAGCCCAGTGGCAGTGATTTGTTTCATTCCATACGTTTCACGGGCTAAAAACAATAGCACAGCTACATCATTGACTAAATGTCAGGTGTGAGGGTGTAAAAATTTCATGGTAAATAGCATGCCGTTTCATTCCATTCGTTTCGTAGCATTAAAAAGTCAGTATCAAGCTGAAATTTTATAATCAGCGTAGTGTCAATGTGTAAAATGTAATAATAAAAAGCACTATGTTTTATTCCATACGTGAGAAATGAGAAATATTGCATTGACTAAATGTCAAAAATGACGCCATAAATATAAAAAATTCCATTCCATTGATTTCAAAGCAAGGAATATCAGCATTAATATGACTGTTTCATTCCAATCGTTCCACTTTCAAGTAACAGCATTAACTTAACAGCATTCTTTTCGATAACATGCATTTCACAGCAAAAAATATCAGCATTAAAAGCATTATGTTACATTCCACTCGTTCCTCCCTTAAACCAATCAAACCATCAAGTTCATTCAACTCTTAAAATTTGTTTCATTCCACGCGTTTCATGGCACATTTTGTTAAAGTAAAACATTTCTCTGTTTATCTCAGCTACCAAATCAATCGAATTCTTTCTAAATACCTCAAATGAATTTCTCTCCAATTCGCTGGCACACTTTGATATGTATGCCTTCGGCGAGAATATTGTATCGCTGATGTCATTGATATTTATCTGTAGCTCAAATCTTGTTAAAATTGACAACATTTAAACTTGAACAGCTTGAAGATAACGCGCTGAGAATGGTCCGAGAAGCAACAGTTTTCAGCAGTTGTCACATCAAATAACCAATGATGACAATCTCGATGACATTTTAATTTCTCACACTCCAAAAAGAGATTTTCTACTTGGCTGCAAACTGAAACAACAACAAACAAGCGGCTCACAAGACAACAGAGACTCAGATTAAAATCTTAAAGAGCGCTAAAAAAAAAGTAAAAAAGAAGAAGATATATAAGAGTCTCAGACAAGGAACCATCGAACTGGTCTAAATCCTCGGGACGGGATCATACAAAGCGACACCTCTTTGAGTGCCGTGCGGAAGCCGACGCCGCCGCCGACGCCGCCAACTTTTGTAAGTAGGCAAAATGTAGGGTGTAGGTAGTGCGGCCAAATTGTTGCCAACTTCATTCATGAGTGTTTGTTTTCAGTGCATCAGCTGCGTGCTTGAACTCGGGATTCAAACTGGGCTAATCCGGCCCAGGAGCGTCTTGTCTTTGTCAGGGACGAAGGGACACTCTGGTGTCTCTCTATCGCGCCTTGTTTGTATGCACTTTGGGCCGCAGACAATAGGCTTAGTGTTACTTTTGCTTATTGTCTACGCTTCGTTTGTCATTCGAGTGCAGTTCGCATGTGTGTGTGTGTTTTGTAATATTTGCGTCGCAGGCAGGCAACAAAATGTTGGCATATGCCAAACATGCCTCACAGCTAATCAATTAGCATATCCAGATGCTAAAAACCGCACAACTTACCGATTTTACAATGTTTACACCATGGACGATTATCGTGATTAGCATGTAATATTTAACTGAGCTGCTTTAATTGGTGTGCATTGATGCTAGGTAATAGTTATGCAAAAGAATGCTCGAAAAGAAATCGTTTACTGTTGCTGATTGACTGACTGATTGATGATGTACTGCCCAGATCTTAGTTTACAATGCTTACACGATGAACGATTGTCTCAATAAGCATGTAATATTTAACTGAGCTGCAACAAATGATGTGCCTAGATGGCAAGTAATAGTTATTGGTAATATGAAGCTGCATTTTTTATAGGAGTTACCTTATCTAATATGGGCTAACACTCAGACAGGGTCTTAAAACTTCCTCTCTAAAAATTGGTTTACAATGTTTACACGGTGAATACTTAACGTGATAAGCGTCAAAAATTTAAGTAAGTTCCATTACATTAAGTGCTTAGACGTCATTTGATAGTTCTGTTAATAAAATAATCTATTTTGGGCTAGAATATCCGAAAAGAAATCATAAATTAATCTGTTTCTGATTGATTGACTGACAGATTGATGATGTTCACACAGACCCAGATCTAAAGAGCTAGGCAGCTGCAAGTTTCTCTTAAATACTTCCTCGAGGAAATCCAAAACACCAAGCGAAAAAGCGTTGAAAGTTTCTAAGAACTTATCCAATTCATAATAAGCTGCACGCATAAACGCTAAAACTCCTTTAAACTTGAACGATTTCTTTAATGTTAATGTCTACAAATTTGCTGGCAAATCACAAAATGTTTTATGCTGCGCAAGCCACAAGGTTGCCAAACACAGATGCAGACATAAGATATATATATATATATATATGATATGTATATATATATGTACATGTGTGTGTGTGGATATATCGCATTTACATGTCTACAAGTCGTACTCGGCCAGACATCCAGTCTCTGTCTACACAAAAGTCGAGGGGGAGGCAAAAGTTTAGCAGCCAGCTCAAATGCAATTTGAATGCATAATGCAGTCGGGTATGTGCGAATAGGTTGGCATATGTATGCATACATGTTATATATACATATACAAATGTTTGTATATATATATTTCTATGCGCATTTAGATATCTGTGTGTACACACCTCCGGAGCTGCACAAGGCGTTCTCTGCGCCTGGCAAGCTTGTCGAAAATTTGTTCGCTGAAAAACTAAAAACAAAAAGAAATAAAAAGAAATAACAGACATTGGAACTCTCTTGTGGCAGACAAACTGGCCCATGTTTGGTCGTGTTCAGCAAGGCTGTTGCCTGTCATTGTTTTACTAATAGCCCGTTGTAGTTGTCTGGCTCATATGAGCAATCGCATTGTGTATACGCAATGTGGTGCGCCACGAAGCTGTTGTTCAAGAGGTTTGCCAGGTCTTGAAACGCTTGGTATGGAACACGTGCAAGTGAAGTGCAAGTAAAACTTAACATCAATTTAGTTATTATTCAACTTCAACAAAATCGTCCCAGTACGACATGCGCCTGCTTATTTTGAAACAAATGGAATGGATCACACTGAATGAACCTAAAACAGTTGAAAATGTTAATAGATAATAATAGATAAATCAAAATTTAATTGTTGATCTATTTAGATATTATTCAACTTTAACAGAATCGTCTCAATAGTTCGCACATGCGACTGCTTATATTGAAACGAATGGAATGGAACACTATACGCTCTGAATGAACGTAGGAACAGTTGAACATGTTAAAAGATAGTAATAGATAAATCTGAAATCAATTTTACAATGTTACAATTTAACATTTGAAACGATTTGAATGGAACACGTGCAGCTTCGAGTAATTACAAATTTTGGTTTAGTAAAGGATTGGTCAGAAACAGATTTGAATTCTACAAGAAACCTTAAAGAGCATCGATATATCACTGCCAACTTGTTTTTCAACAGAAAAATTTAAAACGAGTGGAATGAAACACTCAATTTTATAAAAATGAAAGTGAAAAAAGAAAAATAATTGATCTAAACAAGTGGAATGAAACACACACTACATAAGTTTTAAAATAAAACAAAGAATTTGGTGTCTGATAAGAGCTAAGTACGCAAAAATGGCGCTGCCAACTTGTTTTGCTATGAGTGAGTGTGAAACGTTTGGAATGAAACACGCACTGCCACAGTAATTAAGCACTGCCAACTTGTTATATTGTTCTGAATCTCTGTTGATCTGTTTTCTCCTCAAAGATCTTTCAATGCTCGTGCCGCACTCAAACCCAAAACTTCACTCGAGTGTAAAATTTGTTTTGTTTCACAGTTTCCGAAAAAAAAAATGATATACAAAATAAAATGTTCCCATTTACGTCTATTTGGCTACAATAAACCACAGGCAAAGACGGGCTCGACTGACCCCAATGTCAATTATTAACGTATCACTTGACAGCGACCGAGAGCAAAGCTGCAAACAACAAACAAACGCGAAAATGTGTTGCGAGGAGCAGCTAACCTCGAGGATGGGTCAGCCAGCAGCGATGGGTATTATTCGGGGGTAGGGAAAATGCAGAAATCATAAATCATGACAGACATTGCGCAATTCACTCAACGGTTTTTGTCAAACAAACAAACAATAGAGCCGCAAAAGAGCCGGAGACGAACTCGAGGCCAGGCCCAGGCCAGGCGAATAGGTAACTTTATTTTTAAGGGCTGCAAACTCTGCTCCTGAGTTGAGAATAATAATAATGATGATGATGATGATGATGTGCTTAGATAATGATGATGATGCTGCGTGTCCGGCTCAGGCAGCAGGATTTGGCTTGGCTGCGTATTTGGCTGTTGACAAGCAGAATTCATTGCGTTTAAATTATTATTTTATTATTATGATTATGAGGCATAAATAATGAGGCAATGTCTGCCATTAATATGCTCTGCTCAAATCAAATGCAGGCAAATGTTATAAATATTCATCACGAAAATTGAGAATTCAAGAGGAAAATTATCTATGTGTGTGGGAAAATAAAACTAGCTCTCAAATTGAATGCAGTTGTGAGTATTCGAATTCAAGATAGAATTCTTTTAAATAGGGAAATCTAAGAGCTTAAAAAGAGCACAATCTTACGATAGACTAGCTTGCTTGAGGCTTGTAATTCTCAACAAGTTAAGTCTTCGATTAGGGTAGAGTCCAATTATAATGTATTAATAATTATGTTTATAAGTTGCACACTTTTATATTAATAATATATGATTATCAAAGTAGAAATGATAACTGAAGACAGTTTATAAAAATCGATGAATTTTCTCAAAACTAGGCAATTTATAGAACTTGTTAACTGTATTCACTGCTCTCAACTTACTTAGATCTTGTCTCAACCTCCTTAACGACTTCTTAGCACACGTCTCTATCGATAACTCGAGCCCCAGAGCTATCTATCTTTCATCTCAATTACTATCCGTAGTCCCATCTTGCATCTGATTGCTCAACAAGATCACGCTGGCTTGCCACGTGAGTCAATATATGAGCAGGTGCTTGGCGGGCTAGGGAAGACGTCCTGATTCCATTTCCATTTCCATCAGCAGTCACTGCCCCCTAGCTAAAAACCAAAACAGAGACAGTCGCAAAAAATAGAAATGGGCAGGCGAATGGCGAAGGGGAAGGGGAAGGGAAAAGGAAAAACCCAATTCGAAACTAGGGGAAGCAAAATTGCCCATTGAAATGTAAACCAGGAAATCGGGGTTTGGCTTTTTCCGGCTTTACAAGGAACAAAAGACGCACAGAAGAAAAAAATACAAAATATATCTATATACAAAACAAAATACAAAGAGCAGAGGTTTTTAAAAAAAAAGAAAAAAAAGTGTCAACAACCTAGCGTGAGTGAGTGAGATGGAGAGCTAAGCAGAGTGAGCGCAAAAGAGACAGCCACAAGTAGGGAGATAACAGGACTCGGGCAGGCAGGCAAAAAGTAGCTGCTGTTTTGTTATTCTGTATTGTAAGATAATAATAATCATATCGCATTGCATGTTGTTGACACATGAGCAATGATGATGCCGCTTATCGCAGCTATCTGTCTCGCTCGCTCTCTCTCACACACTCTCTGCCCATTTGCCGCTGCAATTATTCAACGTATTCAGCGTAATTGATGCGCCGGCTCTCTGTTAGCGCTAACAGCGCTCTGTTAACGCGCTGTTAGCTGCCGCTGCTTTTGGCATTTTAATTAATTCGCCTGCGCCAGACAGTTGCATTTAATATGCGCCGCTGCGGAAAATATGTTTTATTCGATTTTCATTTCGCTCTTTTTATTTATATATGTATATATTTGTTTTTCGTTAATTAAAAACCTGCTTCAGTTGCAATTAATCAGCGACTGTCAATGATGCTTAATTTGCGCCTGCTCTGCCCTGCGGGGCCTAGGGGGCCTAGGGGGGAGTGGCAGGTGCATGTTAAATGAGGCACAGTCTGCGTCAGCCAAGCTTGTTGCTTCCTCAATGTTTGGAGGAGAAGTGGGCGGACTTTGTACTCAATTTATTTCTTTATTAACCAGTCAAATATTGAAGCCTGTACAGTGAAGCTTGCCTTAATTGTGCATAGCTGTTTTTTTGTGTATCAGGTAAATTGCAAAAGTCAAAAACAGATTTGTTTTGTTTTGCATTTATTTGTGCCTTGCTTAACCGACATCACAGTGAAGCTTGCCTAAGCGAGCATTGTTTACTTAAATTAGTGCAAATGTAAAAAGTCTAAAACAGATTTTGCTTTTGGTTTTCACATTTCAACTTTAGCTTTAGCGTGAAATACGTGAAAATGTGTAGCATATTTTGTGTGTCGTAGCATATTTTCAGTGCTGTACAACAAAGAAAAACATATTGTAGGCATTTGCCCCAGCCCGGGGCGAAGCACTTAACAGACGTTTAGCAAAATTCAATTTTTCTACTATTTTTTTTTCTCTCTCGACAACTACGCCCAACACAAAACCCCCTCGTCGAGCAGAGCTGGCAGCAGGAAAACAACGCCCCAAAAGTAAAACATACACAACACACACACTCGCACACACACATCCTGCACACACACACTGTGAGACATTGAAGAGACCTAGACATAGTACCGAAGCTGAGTTCCGAGCTGCGAGCTGCGAGCTGCGAGCCCGGCCGTAACGCTCGACAGTGTCTGCAAATGACAGCAGCTTTGCGCTTATATAAAAGCCAAAAACATGTGATATGCTTTTTGTGCACATAGCCAGCCTTTTATGTAAGCCACACACAATATATATACATATATATATATACTTACCCCCGAGTGGAACATTTCTTGGCTAAAGCCACCCACAAACAGATTACAAAGCAATGCCAACCCCCGAAAACGAACCAACCAACCCCCAAGAAAAAGGCAAAAAAAAAAAAATGAACATAAAAACGCGGCTGTACACGAGAACATCGACGCCATGACAGGCCATGTGCCAATTCCACGCGTTCCGGGCGCCAGGCGTCAGGCGTCACGAAATTAACAATTTGGGCCTCGGTTAATGGGGCGCGTAGGCGCCGCAAAATATGCAAAGCACATTTCTAAAGCGGCCTATTTGAAAGTTCTGCTGTTGCTGCTGCTTCTTCCTTCTTTTATGTACAGGCTTGGGATTTACTTTATTGAAATATTTAAATAAGTTTGGCAATGCGCACAGCCTAAATGGGATTTGCATGGCCCGGACGTCCTTTGAAAGTGTGCGTGTGTGTGTGTGTGTGTGTGTGTGGAAATGTCTTTTGGCTCTGAAATTGACATTTTATAAATGGGGCTACGATTTTGGTTGCCTTTCACCCTACTCCCCCCTCCACCCTACCCTCTACCAAGTTCGAAACTTAAAGCAATAAAATATTTAAATGCTCGTTTTTTATTTTTTAAATGTGAAAATTATGCGTATTTTTTAGCGAATACACAAACCCCTTTCTCCTGCCAGGCGCGTGTCGCGCACTAACACTCTCCTTCTGGTCGGCCTTCTCCACCTCCCCCCCGCTGAGTTTCGACCGCAAAGCGCACCAGGAGCTGCCCATATGGGCTATGCTCTCTATGGCATACGCATAGTACATAAAGCGACTCGTAAAAACACAAGGCACAAAACTGCGATGGGGACTGATAAGAAGCGTAGGAAAAACAGCGTGAGATAGCCGGGAAAAACAAAAGGAAGAACTATGAAAAAGACAGCTGCCTGTCGAAATTTATGTAATTAGCCTTTTAAGTAGCATGGAAAATTTTAAGAACAGATAACACGTTGTTTTACATAAGAAAAGTGTGTGCTGATAGCATGCAAATAAATACACATTGAACTAGTTTAGCAATTGGGAAGGTTGCCGGTTCTAATTGCCAGTCTTGCGAGCTGGCCGCTATTCAAGAACTAGATTTGATAATCATATTTAATACTAATAACTACAAGAGCAATTATATTATTCAGGCTGTCCAAGCGTCCCAGTCATTCAGGGAATTGAAAAGGGAGGTTGCTGGTTCAAATCCCCAGTCTAGTGTTTTGTTTCTTTATAATCTTAGCGCTATTCAAACACTAGATTCATTTGTTTATAATCATATTCCATATATTAAAACTCTGAGCTGCCCAAGCGTCCCAGTCATTTAGGCATTTAAAAAAGAAGGTTGCTGGTTCTAATCCCCAGCCTCATGTTTGGTTTTTACATGAACTTGGCGCGATTTTAAGACTCGATTAACCATTTGCAATATTACAGTAACAATAACATTATCAATTGTCCATGGGACACAGTCATTCAGGAAGGTTGCTGGTTCTAATCCCCAGTCTCTCGGGCTGGATGCTGTTTAAGAACTTTTTTTATTTGCTGATAACTATATTCCATACTAATAACTACAATAGCAATTACATTGTGATCTGTCTAAGCGACACAGTTATTCAGGCAATTTAAAAAGGAGGTTGCTGGTTCTAATCTTCAGGCTAATGTTTGGTTTTTACATTATCTACATGCTATTTAACTTTTTACCTATAACTATGTTCCAGCTGGGAGCTGTAAAAGCGACCCAATTATTCAGGCAATTGAAAAAAGAGGTTGCTGGTTCTAATCCCCAGACTTGTGTGAATAGCTAGTGCTAGTTTAACATTTTATGCCCATATTATATACCGTAATTAGCAATAATAGTAACAAATTCAAAGTAAACGCACTTCAGCTACAAACTTCAATTAAAATTCCATTTGTAACCTTAAAATAGGCGCCTTTTACGCTCATTTAAAAATACACATGTAAAGCCGACACTTGACATTTTAGCCCCTACTCCACTCCCTCTCCAGGCCAACAATGGATAAATGTTGAACTGTTTTGTAGACCTTCTGGGATCGCATCGAAAGGCATTCGCTGCGCTTGTTTCTCAATCATTTCGTGTCTTGTCTGTCAAAATAATTGAGCCAGTCAGTTTGGAGTTTGGCGTTGGATTGTTCGGGTAATACGCATATTTATTGCTCTTTAGTTTTGACAAATTAATAGAAAATGTCCGTAAATACACAAATAAATTAATAAAGCGACACGTTATTCACATTGAAATAACGTTTGATTTGAGTTTTGAGGCAAACTCAAAGTTTATGCAAATGTGCGTAATAAAGCACATAAATTAGTATTAAATTACAAGGCAGGCAGCCAAACAATAAACAATAAGAATGACAACAACAACAAGACGAATTCACAAAAAAAAAAAGTCCGACTAAAACTTGTTGAGCTTGTCCAAGAGCTCCGCTGGATGCCTTTTTATATGGCGCACACACAAAGCCCCCAAAGGGACAGATCATAATGCAGGTTTTCACTGTTGCCTCCTCCCTCGCCCCCCCCTTGCACCCAGTCAAGGGGCACTCCCCCAAATCAAGCAGACTGCCCCCCGTATAGTCCATAACTATGTCCGCTTTAAGCTCAAGGTGTGAAAATGTTCGATTATTGTCATCGTCTGTTTGGTTTCTGTGTGGGTCGCCAGTTCGACTCTGGAGCCGCATCTGTGGCCGGGCTTGTGGCCGGGTCTCTGCGTCCGACTGAGCCGCTTAGCTGCAATTGTCATGAGGCGATGCTTATAATGGCCGCTTAGCTGGCACATAAATGCCATATGCTAAATGGGATTTCACTTAACTTTTCGTTCACGAAGTGCTCGCACTTCTCTCCCCCTCACTCACTCACTCTTTTCTCTCACTCTCTCAGTCTTCATCACGTTTATTGAAACTGATGCAGCCAAAGTGGGCGCTTGTTGTGGTACATAGCTCTCACCAAATAGCTTTAAGCTTGATAACAGCTTAGAAAAGTCAAAAGAAACAAACATAAGTGTGTATTATAATTATGAATTCTGTTGATATGGTATTATATTTAGGCCACTTAACGTGTTTTACAACACTTAAATATACAACATTCCTACAATAAACAAATGTTCTTAGTTCAGTCGCTTTTTACCAAGCTTCATCTACAACCTGTAACATTTCTTAAATATGTTTGCTTAGTGTGTGAAGTCAGTTCGTGTTTTACAGCACTATATTTACAAGAACATTATTCTTTAAAACAAAATTCGCTTTAATCACCGCCTTCAAACCTGATCCAGTTCTAGGCACATTTTTATTGCATGCTCATATTTATCCGTTTAAAAACTGAAGCTATTTAAGGCATTTTTGGTGTTTTACAACACATAAATAAAGAATAAACTCGCCTTATTACACTTAAATAAAGAAGAACTCCTATGTTAACCGTTTTTTTTATAAGGAAATGTGGTTTAGTCCAATGATTCATTTTTATTTGAGGTTATTAAAGACCTTTTACGCCATTTACAACACTGTCTTTAGTATTTGATAAATGTACGTAAATTTGACTACTTTATAATACCTATTATACACATTTTGAAAAGGAAATAACTTTTACCAAATTTGTTCAGTTCTGAAAAGTTTTGAAAAGACCTGAACGCATTTAACAACACTACAGCTTCATTTACATACACAGAGCTGCAATTAAATAGATTTTTCTCTGGGTAACTATAATTTAGTCACGTTTCTTCGTGTTTATCAAGGTTCTAGGAACTTAATTAAATGCCTGCCTTTGATAAACCTTTCTATCTGCAGACATGAGAACAAATTGTAGCGCATATTTGCCAAATTATGGGTTAGCCCTCATATGTCTTATTATTTATGACTAGGTTCGGGCTTAATCCAAAAATGTTATCTTAAACACAACTCAGGCTCCTTTTCGACGGCAACTCTTTGGCCGGGCTAACACATAATTTTGTAATAAGCCATAAAATATCACCCAATCTTTAAATGTTTAGCCTTGGATTGTTTGTTGCTTGGGCAAGGTGTTATGGACATGGCTCTAATGCTTGTACATAATAGATAATCGTTAACCTTTTGACCTTTTTACGTTTCCAACCTATTTTGACCCATGGTCCGTTTAGTTTTTTTCACATGTCCCGACAAAGGACAAGAACAGACGGCCGCGACACAGGTGAATTTTTCCGCTCTCTGTTTTCTGTTTTCTTTATTTTTTTTTCCTGCATGAACGCGTCAGGGTCGGGGGTCGCGGGTCGCGGGGTCGCCGCTGTTTGATTTCAAACAATGCCTTGATCCCGCATAATTTATATGATTTTTCTCTATAAAAATGCTGGACAGACGTCGCCTTTTTCCCACCTTTATTAAATTGTATTGCCATTGAGTCTGAGTTTGACTCTGAGTTTCGAGTTCATAAATGGGCGTCTTTTATGGGCATATATTTATATTTTATGCGTGGCACATAAATAATGTCATTTATTGCCTTCGAATAGGGTAGGGGAGACGCAGGGCATATCTTTTGTTTAAACTGAAACAACAATAACTTACCAAGATTTTTCCTTTTCATTTGCCTACTTTCAGGCGAGAAGCCCTTCAAGTGCGAGCACGAGGGCTGCGATCGCCGCTTCGCCAACTCCTCGGACCGCAAGAAGCATTCGCATGTGCACACCTCGGACAAGCCCTACAACTGTCGCATCAATGGCTGTGATAAGTCCTACACGCATCCCTCCTCGCTGCGCAAGCACATGAAGGTGAGTACAATTCGAAGGGATTAAATCCGGCTTGGCCATGTCTTTAGCTCTAACTAATGCACCTCTCTCCTGCTCTCCCTCTCCCTCTCCCCCTCTCTCTCCCTCTCGTTCTCTTCTTGTGTCTCTTCAGGTGCATGGCAACATCGACGAGAAGTCACCGTCGCACGGCTATGACAGCGAGGGCGAGGAGAGCTCCAGCTCGAGCATTGTGACCGGCGGCGCACAGACGCCGCCGTCGACGCGGCTGGACGGCAGCGCGGGCAGCAGCAGCGGCGTCAGCAGCCTGAGCGGCGGCAGCGGCATTAAATCGTCGCCGCACTCGATTAAATCGGAGCCAAATCCCTTGCATAGCGTTCATCTGGGCGCCTCCAGCAGCGGCAGCAGCAGCACCGTCAGCAGCAGCGCCTCCCACCTGTTGCAGCAGCAACAACAACAGCAGCAACAACAACAACAGCAACAGCAGCAACAACAGCAGCAGCAACAGCAACAACAGCAGCAGCAGCAGCAACTGGGCCCACATCAGTCGCTGCATGCGGATTCGAAATCCTCGCCTGCGCTGCAGCTGATGGCCTCCTCCGCGTATCTGCCACCGCCCTTGGGCCCACCGCCGTCGCATCATCATCATCACCATCATCATCAGGTGGCGGGCAGCTCGGCGGCAGCAGCGGCAGCGGCGGCGGCGGCAGCAGCAACGGCGTCTGGCTCGCCGGGCTCGGCGGCATCGGCATCCATGCTGGCGGTCACGGGACATCATAATCATCATTTGCTGTATCATCCGGCGGCGCAGCATCATCCGCCCAGCGATTGGTATCATACGGCCGCGCCGGCGGGCAGTGCGGAGGCCATGAATCCATTGAATCACTTTGGCCACCATCATCATCATCATCATCTGATGCATCCGGGCGCGGCGACGGCATATTGAGATTGGGAGAACTGGTGGCCCGAGGAGCCGCCACAAGCGGCAACAGCCGCGCCGCCAGAGGAGCCAGCCCTCGATTGGATCTGTTGCCAGCGGCTGCAGAATCTGGCGCTTGTCGCGCAATGTGAAAACCAAATATTTCTGAAAGTTGAAGAAGGCACTTTAAACTTTTTACCTGATAATTGAAAAATTGCTGTTAAAAATAAACAAAAACAAAACGAAAACAAAAAAGAAAAAACAAAAATAATTATTATATTTAAAACTAAACTAAACACAAGAAAATTCATCAACGAGTTGAGAGTACTTTAAAAACCAATTATTATTATTATGTATTTTAAAATAATATACAAAAAAAAAATTGCCTAAAAATTTTTGCTATTTAAATGTTAGTTTTGTAGTTGCTTTTGTTTGAAAATTGTAAATTATAAATTTTAAATACCATAAATGTGTAAAATAACATAAACATAAATATATACATATACATATATATATAATGCACATTATATTAAAACTTACTTAAGCTTATTGACTATTTAATTATTAAGATTAGCAAATTTTTCAAGCTGCTTTTCACACTCACATTAAACTCACAAAATGCAACCAAAAAACAAAAAAATACCAGCTCCTCCAGCTTTCTAGTACAAAAAAAAAACTGAAAAAATTGCAAATACACTGAAAAAAAAACTTACATATACGTACGTGCATTTTTTGGCCTTAGATTTTCCAAGCTTAAGAGTACACAAAGTAAAAATATAAAACAAACAAAAAAAAAAAAAAACAACATCAACACACAAAATAAATATAAAGAAACTCTATAAAAAAAAAAAGATTTGATTTTATTTCCCATTGAGGTTAGTTAGAAAGTGCTGGGGTCTATATGGAGGTTTACCTAGGGACTTCTAGGGACTTTTAAGCCTCTCTCAATTGATTCTACACGCCCACAATCTGCCACGCCCATTGCCAGTTCGATTTGTTGAATTTACGTTGCATTCAATAAATGTAAATGAAATTTACATTTGAAACTTCAAATAACATTTCAGTTTTGATCTGTTCATTAATCGAGCCTGTTAACATTTGACGGAATTCCATCATGAATATTTATATAAACATTTTATACCGATTTTATTTGTTAATTTATTTTGATGCGGTTTTTTTTTTTGGCGGTGCCGAAAATATTTATGCGTATCCGATTTCGGTGGGCAGAGCCATCAAAAACTTTAATGGACAACATTACAGCGGCTATTAGCAAGCGCTGTTAATTAACATTAGCATAACATGGGCGGCTATTACACTGGGAGAATTAGTTTGAGAGCATAAGATATTAATGAATATATTAATATCCTATGAAAAACAGGCTAATAAACTGAAGAAGGATTGTCTTAAGCTATTATCGAGTTCTGTTAATTAACATTAGCATAACATGGGAGGCTATTACACTGGAAGAAACAGTTTTAAGAGTATAAAATATTTATGAATATATTAATATCCTATGGAAAATAGGTTAACAAACTAAAGGAGCTATTGTCCATCTCTGTTAATTAACATTGGTATAGCATAACAGGCAAGTACACTGGGAGAAACAGTTTGAGAATTATGTATATTGATGAATATATTAATATCTTATAACATATACGATCAAAAACTATAAGAGGATTATTTTCAGTTATAACCGAGTTCTGTTAATTAACATGAGCATAACATAGCAGGTCGTTACACTGAGAGAAACAGCTTAAAAATAGTTCATATTGAAGTAAAACTCTGCTTGTGACGATAAATAAGTGTATTTTACTACCAAACGCGAAGTAGTATTTTAATTTATGTGTAATTTCTATCTATAGATACCCGTATCTCAAACATTTTGCTCAGTGTAATGCAAACTGTGACCCCTATTTGTGTTATTTTTGTTTTTTTTTCTTGGCAAAACAGATTTCAAGTGATGAAAGGCCCGTCAAACCCGGCCACGGTTGTTAGCACTCCAGCGTGTAACAAAAATCAAACGATTTATGTTTTTTTAATTAACCCAACAATTTGTTACGTGCCTCAAACTGACACACACACACACACGCACACTCACATCTACCGCGAGGTAGGGGCAGAAAATAGCTCGTATAAGCCAAAGGAGAGGTAGCTGCTCCATCTCTCTCTCTCTCTCTCTCTCTCTCTCTGTGGCTAGTCAAGCTGTTAGCTGCGCTGTATGCGCATAACGAATTGATATTTTGATTTATTGAATAGAAATCGATTGGATTAATCTAAAGAAATTATATTGCTGCTGCCGTTGCGACGGCCTGTCTATGAGAATTCGCCACGACTGTGCCTCCGGGCTCTCGGCTCTCTGTCCGAACCCCCAAGGAGGAGCTGAGGCTGCTGCTGCTGCTGCAAGTGTGAGTTTGCTATTGAAATTAAAGAAAAACAGGCAGAAAACTGTTTTTGCCAAGCAATTAAATTTCGTATTTTTATTATTCGTTTTTCGGCCCCAAACTTCCCAAACATGTTGAAATTAGAAAATCGTAACAGGTTTGGTTGGCTTCGAATGGGTTGTTTAGCTGAGTTAGTTAGCCAGTGAAAAGCGCAAAAGGCGCCTGGCAAAAGTGTCTACAAAATTAAAGCTATTAAAATAAGTTAAGTGCAATTTATTTATGGCAGCTCACAAGTTTGCGGAAGAAGAGAGAGAAGTTTCTGATTAAAACATGAAATTGCTTAGTTATTTGAGACATCTATGCTTGCTGTATTTAGAAGAGTTTGTCCTGACTAACATTGAGCCAACAAGCGAGAGGTTGCTGGTTCAAACGCAGCAGCATTAATCAATTTTTATATTCGTTTACTTTTCCCTGGACAAAAGCATTAAAAACAAAAACCTTCTGAATGGAATAGACGACGGGCTATAAGATATTTGCCCAAGTCGAACCAATAAACGAGAGGTCGCTGGCTCAAACACAGCAGCATTGATCAACTTTAATATTAGTTCATTTAATTTTGGAATAAAAACAAAGTCTTTTTACAAGTAAAAGACGACAGATAACTCCACGAACTTTTCCTCTAGCTTAATCAAAAAGGAAAAGACAAAAGTTGCTCTATAATTTTGTTCATAGTTGAACTGTTTGTCGCCCAAACAACAGTAGCCAGCTAAAAACTGCTCAACTATCACTTTAAAAGTCAAATCTATTCCAATCTATATAGCCTAGCCTAAAAGCCTCGTGTTGTTTACCAGCTGCACAAAACTCTTTTTCCCAGGCCAAAGTGGACGGCAGAAACCTTTAAACAAATCAAGCTGCGACCACACAAAACCCAACAACAACAACAACAACAAACAACGTCAACAACTGACAAACATTTGCGCCGGCTTAGAGAACAAAAAAAAACAGTCAACAAAAATGGCCAAAAAGCGCCACAGACAAAAAACTTGTTGACACAAAGCTCTACACCCATTGTATCTGGGCTATATGGGCATGCCGGCTTGCTCGCTCTCTCTCTCTCTCTCTCTCTCTCTATCTTTCTCTATCTCTCTCATGTGCTCTCTCTCTCTCTCTCACACACACACACACAGTTAACCGTTCACTTTGTGTCGGCACAATTTAAGTTTCAATGAGCGACTATTTGTTGCAATTTAAACCGAACGCGTTTATAAATTGACGTCGGAAACTGGCGTCGAGTGCTCAGAGGAGGCCCCCATAGAACAGGTAACAAAAGGTGGAAGGGAGGGGGGGTATTTGGAGAGGGGTAGCGAGCGGAATAGACCAAATCAACTGGCAGTAGGCAGCGACTGTGACAGCGACAGCGACGCTGCCAGCTGAGGACAGGCAAACATTTTGCACGCTTTGTTGTGGTTGCTGTTCAAATACCCTGTACATATTGCAAAAGCCCAAAAAGGGTATGCTGCACTCGTGCCAATGTGTTTAACAGGCAGTAGAAAGCGTAGCCATAGAAAGATTTAAATTTATAAAAAAAAATTTTTGTAAATTCGCAGAGAAATCTTATCTTTTATCGATAACTCCTTCAATTTCTTATAATCGATAAATATTGATGTAAAGTCTGGGTTTTTTGAGCATATAACTGAGATAATAAAAGCTAGAAATGGACAGAGAGATAGATTGTGATCAGGATTAGATAAATATGACTTTATTAATACCCTTTCTACTTCCCGGAAACTTAATAAAACCCAAAAGGTATATACACATTTGAACGTCAGCCTTAAGCCCTGCAAATAGGACGAGGATATACGAGTTTATAATCACAAGTTTTATCATTAAATTTTATCGATAACTCTTATAATTTCTCAAAATCGATAAATATCGATGAACAGTCTGAGTTTTTTGAGCATATAACTGATATTATGGGATCTAGAAATAGATTGAGATAAGATATATCTGAGCTAGAGATGGATTAAGATATATCTGACTTTAAATACCCTTTCCCAATTCCCCGAAACCCAATAAAACCCAAAAGGTATAAACACACATTTCGACGTCAGCTTTGAATTGGACAAGGCTCAATCTATAAGCACAATGGTTATTCAGCAATGAATTTTTCCTTTAATGCAGGGTATATTTAGTTGATCACTCTTCGCTTTTATTGCCACGTCTGCTGTTGTTGGGCTGTCTATTTTCGGCCTGTGTCCAAAAAGCGACGTTTAAATAACATAAATTAATTTAGACTAGTTATAGTTATCTATAGTTATAGTTGTTTGGCTTTTGTGGTCAACTAATTTGTGCGGTTGGCAGTTTTAATTTACCTTTTGCGAAATTTGTAAATTGTTCGTTTAGTTGCGGACCGCAAAAAAAGTCAGTTTGTCAGCGGGCTCATAAATTTAAATATTGTGAACAAATTTTGCTCTTCCTGGAAAAAAACCAAAGCAATATTTACAATGAATACCATTTTGTTCATAATTTGAGCTCTACTTTAGCTTTGTATCTACCATCTATGCATAGATATAGTTTCAGAGTCTGAGTTTTCTGAGCCAAATCATAGCAAAGGATTTTCTTAGATTTCTAACTTCCTTAACTTGGTGAGATTAAAAAAAGGATTTTTTATTCATAGAAAAAAGGTTCCTAACTGTCTAACTTGATAAAAATTTTTACATATCTGAAAAAAGTTCTCAAATACAAAGAAGAAGATGCCCTTCTTTTATAAAATATAAAAAAAATGAAATTTTAAAGTTTTCAGAGTTCTCAAACACAACGAACATCTTTCTCTTAGGTTTCAAACTCCCTAAACTTGGTAAGATTTTAAAGTTATTAAAAAATTGTATTTAAAAAAAGATTTTGAGTTTTACAGGCATTTCTTCAATAACGAAATCTTTTGATTAAAAGAAAAACTTTACTAATTTTAAACAAATTTTGTTTTTTGTTCTTTAAATGAAGAAGGGTTTACAACGTCATATTGTTGTGTCTTGGCTGATTTGTTCTGTGGTCAAGATCTGTGGGACCGCCAACAAAGTTATCCTTGGTCTCGAGGGTAAGGGGGGGAGGGCTAAACAAAAGACTCGAAGTAAATTAAAAAGCCACGCAACTTAAGTTTTTACCCATTTGTTAAAGGTTGGCAACAATGGAACGGACAATCGCCAGACTCGATCGAGTCGAGGCAGACGCATTGGCACCACGATTCCCATTCGACTTAATGATGGATTTTACACTTGGCTAATAGTTTTTTGATACAAAATTTAACGCCAAAGCCAAATTACAACAGTCGGGCACACCTCCGCCCCGGCCACACACGCACACACACGCCAGAAACTTAATTAGTTTTCAAAGTGCAACAAACAAGAAAAAAAACGTATAAAAGGAAAATAAATGATAAATTGTTGATGCAAAGACGCGGCTGCTGGCTGCTTCCAAGCTGTCTGCAACGATCTGTGTTTCTGTGCCGATATATACATATATATATATATTGAGTTACGGTGCAGATCATTAAAATTACAGAGTTTCCCAAGTTCCCAAGAAATGCCAACAGCTGGCACATCGAAGAAACTAATAAAAACGAGAGAAAAAAAACTTTGTAATTTTTCAATAAGAGAACACAAAACTAAATTAGCTGGTTGCAAGGCAACCAGAGCGCATGCAAATTTCACAGGAATCAAAAACGCAAAATGTACAAATAATAAAAATAATAAAAAAGCAGAAGAAGAAGCAGAGGAGGCAGGTCTATATACCAAGCCCAAAAAGTCGTTGCAGAGCCGCGTGTGACTTATGACTGAAGCGGAGACTGGACTCTGGCTTTGGGATCTGGAGACTGCGACTGTCCCAGGGACTGGGACTGGGACTGGGACTGGGCCTGTGCCTGGGCCTGCGCCTGCGCCTGGCTTCGTGTGTCTCGTTTCGTTTTGGCCCATGTGCAGACAGTTGCGAAATTATATTTGCGCAGCGTCATGCAGCACCATTGTGTTAAGGAACTGGCGTCCGAGCAGGGACCGAACCGGGCAAAACGACTCCGCGGCCTATTTGTCAGTGCAGACGAATAGTTTAACTGGTCCGAGTGCTTTTTGGTACACTCAGCGAAAAAATAGGGGCGAAAATCAAGTTCAAGGCTTCAATCAAGTATGCAAACGAGGTTTGAACCGAGTTGGTTCGAACCCAAAAGCCTATTTTACATTTTAAATCTTAAACTAAGCTGATTGCTCAAGAAAACAGCTGAGCTGAAATCTAACCTATAGTTTTTTTCAAAGCCTGGTTTGAACCAATATTCCTTGAGGAAACTCAAACCCAAGGTTTGAACCAATATTTGACTTTATGGATGTGGGAAACCAGGTTCGCGAATCAAACGACATAACAGAAAGTTGATTCGAAACGCAAATCAAGCCGCCAATCATATTTTTGTGTTTTGCAGCCTTGATTTTAGCTGAACCGGTTCAAACCTACAATTTCTGGATCCAAACCTTTATTAAACCTAACAAAGCAGTTGGCCCAAAAGCAGCCCAACACTAAAATGTAAAATGGTTAAAAAGAATGTGATTAACCCAGTTTAGAAGCCACATCTTGATTTATTGATGCAGATAAACAGATTTTTGAACCGACGCACTGGTTCAATTCGTGAATCAAACGAACTAATTTTTTTCTGCTATAAAATGTAGCATGTTTGAGCCTTTATTTTAGAATATAAACTAGCTTTCTAAAAGGAAAACTCTGGCTATCAATTGGCATGGCAATTTTCGCTGAGTGTAGTTGCTTTTGCAGGTTGTTTTCGGCGTACACTGTGAGAGGCTGCCCTAGTCCCTGGCCAGACTACATCATCGTCATCGTGCTATTCAAACAAATGATTTACAAAATGTTAAATGAATTATGCATTCTGCATATGCGACTTGGCCATTTCGTGCCATTTTTCATATTAGCTCCAAGTGGAGAACCTGTGCCTCAGACTCGGGCCTCGCAGCTTGGACTCGAACTTGGTGTTGGCTTTAATAAATTGGCGTGGGGTGCGCCTCCAGCAATTGTTGTTGTTGCTGTTGTTGGCTGTTTCTCTTGACCATTTGTGGCACTGGGAATTCTATGCTGAGTCGAACGAATGTCAATGCCTAAGCAAACATAGCGCTGCTTTTGCCAAAGACCTTTATAATCAAGTCATATAAATTGAGTGCATTTTTCATAATAAATGAAGGGAATTGTCTAAATTATGCTCCTCACTGACACGGCCTGCATCGATGTGCGTGTGGGTTTGCAAACAGACTCCGCTTGAAGGAAAGGCGAATAGGCTAGTCAGATTCGGATCAAGACAGGTGCTGATTAAAGCATATCAAAAGTTGTCATAACGCAGAAATAATGTAAAATGTAAGGTGTGATATCTTTTGGTGGGAAGATTGCTTGAAGCTGAGAATTTTGGGCTATTCGTTATAAAGTACTAGCTGAAAGTTACTTGCTTATTGCTTGACTCGTGTTTTCTTATTAAAATTGTGAAAATTTTTTTTCCACCCAATTTTCACCTGTGAACGTGGATTTTACATTCCCTAACATTCGTGAATTGCATTTTGTGCTATAAAAACTTTCTAGGCAGGGCAATGTATTGATAAATGTTAAAGAAAAGACTTTTACTTAAGATTCCATCCATTTTCCACTCTAATGACTGGAACTCACAATATTTCCCCTTATATCAAAAGTTCCAAGTTTCTGCAGTGCATGCATCGATATATAATCAATATTATCTTTTGTTTTAAATATTAAACTGTGAAATCCGCTTATTTTAAATACTAAGAAAACCAATTATAGATTGTTCAAATTTAGACATTGCAACATAACCTGTAAAACTATCAAAAATGTTCCTAAGAAAACACACTCTCTCTCTCTCTCTCGTTCTCTCTCGGTCTATCGTAAATTATAAACATATCGAGCCGCACATCGTTATAAAATCTAGGCAAGGAATACAATCAAAATCAAGAGCCAAGTCAATGTCTGAATGTGTCTTCATTAAGCAGGTAAAATATGTTGATGTGCCTTAAAACAATATTTGCTCACTTTTGGCCCAATGCAGTGTAGAAATTTCTGTTTAGTTAGCAATTAAAGAGGCTCTATAGGTGGGGGGAAATGCTGCTGCAACAGTTGCAACAAGTGCAACACCCCCAGAGCTCCAACATAATGTCTATGCTGGCTGTCAGGGCTGATGTTGTAAACAACAGCGCTGCATATTTAGTATGTGTGAAGAAAATGAATGTGCAACATGGGGCAGCGGCAACGATCGCAACCAGAGACTAACAGTAGCCAGGGGCAGAGCTGCATGCCTAATTATGCTAGAAGAGCTGCCACTACCTCTCTTTGCCTCCTTGGATACCCTGTAACGAGGGAAGGGGCATATTGCCTTGCTATATCTAGAAACCTTCCTAATTTACTCTAAGTCGATAAATATCGATTTTCAGCCTTGGCATTTGATATAGCTTCCTCTCTTCGCCTCCTTGGATACCTTGTAATGGACGGGGCATGTTGCCTAGCTAGGTTATCAAATAATGGTCGCAATCGCTAAAAAATCTTCCACATATACTCAATCGATAAAAATCGAGTTTCGACCTTAGCATTTTTAACATATCACTTTATATAACTACCTCTATTTGCCTCCTTGGATACCCTGTAACCAGACATGGGGCATATTGCCTAGCCATCGCTAGAAATATTCCTCATTAACTCAGTCGATGAATATCGATTTTCAGCCTTGGCATTTTTAAAATATCCTCCAGACTCGATATGTAGGTTTTCATAAAGTTACATCGATAACTTCTGTCGTTGGTTTAAAATCGATACATATCGATTATTGAGCATAAATCAGAAATAGCCAGATTTGAAATGTATTTGCCCACATACTCTACATACTTCCAAATACCCCGTCGGGGAATGTGTCTAGGGTATCTCTTAGCTGGGCACTCTCAACAGTATCACTTTTACTTGTCCTCTCTCCATCTCTGTCGAGCACTTGAGCCTTCAGCAAGACCCTTGGCCTGCACTAAAACTGATTTATGCGCTATGCAGGGCCAGACTTGAAGGCGGCTGCGACTGCGACTGCCTCTGCCTCTGCCCCAGCCTGCTGAAAGTTTCAAGTATTTTGCGGCTATGAGTTTTCGTAAAGGTGCAACAGCCCACAGAACATAAATATCAAAATGCATTGCATTGTTTTTCGGTTCGTGTGCAATAAAACAAATTATGCCTTGATTTTTATAAGCTGAACTTTATGTTCATATAGAAAATATATGGGATATATATCGAAGATGTTGTGCTGTATCCTTTGTGTGTGTGTGTATGTGTGTTTGTGTGTGTTTATGTTTGCTTTACTGAAAGCTGGGCGCGATTAGCTTTAGCTGTTGTTGCAGTCGCAGATTGAACTGTTTGAGGATCTCCTCCCGTTTTATAACGCGCTTCGGCGTATTGAACTGCATTTCCGAATTGTATAGCATTTGCACCTTTGCTGCAATATCCTGTTCCAGCTCCGATTTCACCTGGACGCCCCTTTGGTAGTAGCCAGTACAAGCTCGCAGCGCACGCTCGGCTAGTCTGGCCACATGTTTCTCATAGGTGATCGGCGAAGTCTCCTCGTCCTCTTCGGGTAGCTTCAGGTCGTCATCATCCTCCGGCTGGGTGCGTCGATAGAAACGCTCGCTGGGCTGATAGCTGCAGATGCTGAAAGCGCTGCTGCTGCTGCTTGTCCGACTATCTCCACTTGGCAGCGAATTGCAGCTGATGTTGTTGGAGCTGCCTTCCTTCTTGGCATCAGTCCAGACAGCTGCCTGCAGCTTGGCCTGCAGCTGGAGGTCGTCGTCGCTTAGACTTATGTCCAGCAACTCATCCTCGTTGTCGAACACAATCGCTTTGCCCTTGAAATCCTTGGGCACTTTCAGCAGGGCCTCATCCAGGTCGTATATTTTGAGTGCTCGCTTCATTTTCTTTGACGGCTCGCCCAGCTCATCGCCGCTGGGATATTGAACTCCTTTCTCCTCGCTGGCTATGCTTGTGTGGGAGCATTCCTTGGACAACTTACTTTTCGTGGATCTCCCACTCTCTGGCATTTCCACAGCCTCGCCATCATCTTTGTCAACAACATCCTCTTTCATTTCTTGAATTGTGGGCGTCATTTCTAGCTCCATTTCGAAGCTGTCGCTTGGCTCGCTGTAGATAATCTGTATGGGACTACTCGCGCGATCCTTATATATCTTGGGCGCACTCTGCATAGATCGTGTTGTGCTTATTAGGGAACTCTCCGTAGTCGCACCTTTGCTGCTTAAATAGTAATCATCGACGCTAACTTCCTCATCTGCATACAACAGAGAGCTATCAGTAGCCTCAAGTGGGGACAAATCAGAATTCGTTGGAGATTGAAGCGCCTTTTGGCTTTTATTGGAGACCCTCTCGGATTTTATGAGCTGAGTTCTTCGCGAATTGGGCTCCTCAATCGGCTTCGAGCAGTCGCTTTGCTCACAAGGCAAACATCTCTTTTTCAATATCTGCGACTTGCGCTTTTCAACGTCCTTAGATAAACTCTCTGATTGCGAACTGGGTTCAGAGCTTCTTTTAATTCTGCTGACCTGAGACCTTCGCTCTTCATTGCGACTTGTTGAACTTTGGGCGCAATTTGATTCACAATTAGATGTTTGAATATACATCGTTTCCCGAGTGTGCTCATCAACTCCCATGGAAGAATCAAAAGAATCATTTGCTTTTAGTCCCTTATTGTAAAAAGCTTCTCGTGTAGCTATACTTCGCCGGGATTTCCGCTCTTCAGTAGGCTTTAAGAAACTTCTTGAATTATCTGCATCAATTTTTTCATTGCTAACACTTTTCTGAGAATTGCGCTCATCAACCCGCCTGGAAGAATCTATAGAAGCATTCTCTTTTAATTCCTTGCTATCATCCGCTTTTCGTTTAGCTATTCTTCGCCGGGATTTCCGCTCTTTAGTAGGTTTTAAGGAACTCCTTGAATTATCTGCTTCAATTAGTACCCTATTAACACTTTCCTGAGAACTTCGCTCATCAACCCGTCTGGAAGAACTTAAAGAAACATTCTCTTTTAATTCCTTGCTACGATCAGCAGACTTTGAGGAACTCCTTGGACTATCTGCTTCGATTTGTTCACTATTAGAACATTCCTGACAACTGCGCTCATGAGCCCCAATGGAAGAATCTAAAGAAGCAATTGCTTTCAGTTCCTTACCGTGATAAGGTTTTCGATAAGCTATATTTCGACGGGATTTCCGCTCTTCAGAAGGTTTTAACGAGCTCCTTGAACTATCTTCTTTAATTTGTTCACTTTCCCGATAAGTGCGCTCTTCAACCCGTCTGGAAGAATCTATAGAAGCATTCTCTTTCAATTCCTTGCTATGATCAGTTTTTCCTTTAGCTGGATTTCCCTGGGACGTCCTCACTTCAGTAGGTTTAGAATTATTTGCAGCACTTTGTTCACTATTATCACATATTTGCTCTAGGTCCTCGCTTTCTTTGTACTCAAAAGCTGAGCTATCTTGATGACATCTTTCGTCACGACCTGTGAAAAAAGCTTCAACTGGAATTCTCTTTAATTTGATCGAAGAACAAATTCTTTTATCGGTTGGCTTAATATGATATATATCACAATGTTCCAATTGCAGCACTTCTGTTTTTCTGGTGTCGTTCTCATTTGACTTAGACGTCTTTTGCGTAAATTCAAGGGAACAAGCTTTGCTGCTGCGCACTTCAGATGTTTTACTTTCATGAGTTTTCTGGTCTTCGGATGGTTTATCTCCTTGCTCACTCAAAGAATCCTTTGCATCCTCGTCCATCCTCCCACTAGCTGCCTGATCCCCATCAAAAGCCTCTGCCAGCTCACTCATGTACTCTTCAATATAGCTTTTATAGCCACTGCGTGATTCTTCCTGATAACGAGCTATGACATCCAATTGCTCTTGAATCAAATATTGATAATCCTCCTCGGTAAAACAATTATCATTCACCGATGATTGAAAGTATTCGGAATCCTTGTCGCTTTCGTTCGAACCCTCCGTCGAGTACTCGTTGGGAACATCGGGCTGACCCATATGCTCTACCCAACGCGCTGTCCGTTGTCTGGATTTGGATCTCATGTAGTTGTCCCTTTTCTCTTCCTTCCGCTTGGATTCTTTATGTGTATATACTCTGTAGATCTGCTCGGCTTTCTCCTGTCGCGCTCGTGACTCCTCGTAGATTTCGCTATAGATTTGACTAAAAGTTTTCGACTCCTCACTCGACGACTGCGTTAATTGACTTATATCCGTGTCAGATTGTTCCCGCGGGGTAGCTTCATTAGCCGTTAAGCCTTCCCTTGCGGAATGCTTTGCTTGTCCTTCAATTTCATTCTCAGCTAGGCCTTTTGAGAGTTCAGTGTTGCTATCGGTGAAGGTTTCTGGCTCAACTTTGCGTATGAAATTCCTTATAGGTATATCGTCCGGGATGTCATAATTGGCAGCGGCATCTTGTTCAGCTATAAACTGTTTGACATAACGTTCTGCCCGCTTCTGGCATTTCTTATATAAGCTTGGATCGCTATCATCCGAAAGGCAACAGTAAGCGGCAAACTTGGCTTTTTGTTTGGATTTTTGTTCAGGCCGCGGGCGTGTTTCCTTTTTACGCTCGTAGGACCCTCGATCCCATTCGGCATACTCACTGCTCGAATTGAAGCTCACATCATGCACTTCGGAAGATATTTCGGGACGCCGCTGCTGACCCAGATTGGAAGCATTTTGAGACATGGGCTGCAATAGGATCATAAGGATCATAAGTTAGAGTAGCAGCTGAGGCGCTTCTCAACAGCTTACCTGTGCTTTATTTTTGCGCAACTTCTTCGAGTAGCTAAGCGTGCCTGGTAACCAACTGGCTTCCAGTTAGGTTCTGTGTGTTGTGTGTGTGTGTGTTTTATGTGTTATTTGACACAAATAACACCGACAACAACTTACTCCGCACACTCACACATAAATTTCATCACAGTAATGACCTTTGCTTTCGGCACAACCATCAATTTTGGTTCCAGGGCGATGCCACACACAACAACTGCAACAACTTGGCAGCCAAAAGGGAGCCAGACCCGAGCGAGTAGCCATGTGCTAGGCCACAAAGCACACAGCGCAACAAACGCAAATCAATTAGCTGCAGCAACAGGAAAATTCAACAGCAGCAAAAAAAGATAAACTTGGGAAAAACGATGTTTGACTAGGCGAAGCCTGAATGCTCTAGGAAGGGTACGATAATGAAGCGATGGAAGGAAGGAAAGGACGCCAGGTCAGACTGCTCACAGCTAGATTGAGTAAATTCTTCTAGTATGAAACGAAGTAACATTAAAAAATATCGTCTCCAAACCGAGGAAAAGTCGTGGATACCCTAACAAAGGGCAAACGAAATGTAAAGTGGCATCAGCCCAAAAACTTAACTTGCCCACACAACGCGCCCGAAAGTGCAGCAAGTAGCATGAGAGGAGGTGGGGGTAGGTGACGGGGGAGGTGAGGGGCCTCGTTCTGAGGAGGTGCTGCTGGAAACTAAAGACCGATCCGTTGCCAGCAACATTAATGTCACTTAGCAGCTAATTATGCAGCGCTTGTGAATTACTTTTTAATTTGTTGCTGCGCGTGCTCCAAAAATAAATAAATACAAAAGAGAAGGAGTAGCCCCGGGAGGAGCTGCCGTGTGCTGCGGCCAACTACAAAACTTAAGTGGCAGCATTTTTCGAGTGGATCCCAGACAAAAGTTTGGGCCGCGGCAGCCAGCTTGGCTGCCGGTCTGCCGGTCTGTTGGCCACTTTAGACTTGGCTCCTTCTGTTCTTCCAAGTCTGCGGCACGTGCTGTGGGCGTTCACTTTAATTTAGCTGCCTACCGTAGGGCACCCGAGGGCACAATGTGCCCGGGCCAGGCCAACAGACGAGCCGTAGTTTGCTGCAAAATGGGCGTGGGCTTTTGGTTGTGGTCTGCCCATTATGTGGAAATTATGTTGTTCGTGGAGCTGCAGCTGCAGCGGGAAGAAGCGCTGGAAGCAGGTGGCACAAGCACCTTTTCGAGTAGGTTTAAGTGAGTAGTTGCAAGGAAGTTCCGGAGAGCAAATGAATATAAAGAGCTTAGGATTATATTCATTCCGTAAGAGCAGTTGGCTTTGGGAAAGGTGTAAGTATCGGTTGATTCTACTCTATTCCTCCAACGCACAACTTGTTTTGTGTAAGATCTCAATGGAAGGATGGACGCATTTTGCGCCCTGAACTTCCTCGTGGGAGAAGGTTAAAGGTAAGGTGTAGTTGTAGCCAGGTTTCTGGCCAGGCAATTGCTATAAACCAACAGCATAAGTGGAAGTTAATCTGGGCCTTAACAAGCGCCAGGTTCAACTCTCTATGCAGAGTTGAGCTCCTGAAATACCATGGACAAACTGTGATTAAGCACAATACTCTATTTTGCATGACCCTTTTCCTGTAAGCTGCAAGATCTCGATATAAGACATAAGCTCCCTATTTGGTATATTTCCAGAAATCCAAACTCAAACAATACAAGCTCGACAATCTTTAAGGCAAGTTTTAATTTCTGTAATGGCTGCAGCTAATTGACTTCTTTTGAGTGGAAATTCTTTCCTTTTGCTTCCAACTAACTTAACTGGTATTCCTATCGCTTCGTATACCTTTTGATCTTCACGCCTTCGGTTGGCACGCTTCGAGTCGCTCAATTCTCTCTCTGTGTTGCAAGTGTTAATTAGACAAAGCTAATTAAAAATTTTACGCACACACGCGGTCCAGCGCCAGGCAACCTGGCCGCAACGTAGCCCCAAAGTCAGACTCCAGCTACTAAAAACGTAGTTGCAACCGAGACGGAGACGCACTCCAAAAGCGGCGCAAGACACATTTATTAAAGTCGCTCAGTCGCTGCTCAGTCGGCTCGATTGGTTAGCCTGGGTAGCATAAATCGTTCGACTGACATGCGACAAAACGTGCAGGTTACATTTGTGCGGTGCGATTGAAGGAAGGACCAGAGACGAACAGCGATCAACGATCAACGATCAACGATCGACGATCGACGATCGTCGACGGGCTGACGGGTAATTAAAAATTGATCACGTTTAACAAAATGCTACCGAAACAATATATCACAATGCCTGGGGCAGGCACGAGAAGCAAGACGCAAGCAATGTTGACAAAGTCACAAAGACGATCGCAGATCGAAGATTGGACATATCGATCGGTTCGGCTGCCACATTAAAGTCAAAGCTACAGGTTACAGAGAGATATCTCTCTCTCTCTCTCTCTCTCTCTTTTTCTCTCTCTGTCTCGCAGTATTTTTTCGCTGTCAGTCCATCAATAATTCATTGCGACTGAGTGATCTATTCAGCGAACGATCGCCAAGGAGCTGCAGCATTCGAACGCGAGAAAAAAGATATTCCGCTTGTCAGCTACAGCACAAGTGTTTTTTTCCCTTCTCGCATTATGCCAAAACAAAATTGTGCCATAAATACAATAATAATAAGTTTAAAAAAAAAGGAAAGGAAAGGAAAGGAGAGCATAAAGAGCGCCAAGACAGCTACAATGAACGCGGTTCCGCTCATTATTATTAGCCGAGTTGAGGAACCCTTCAGAACGGGTGTTGCTTTTTCACAATGAACTCCGGAGCTGACAAAAGGAATGCGAATCCCAATCCGAATGCGAATGCGATGGGTCCTTTGATTGAAAATTGCCGCTGCAATTTTTGACAGCACTTCAGAAAATGTTATTAATGCGTTCAATGCGGTAGGCCAAAACATCTTTCCTCTCCTCCGTCTTCGTCTCCGTCAGTTTAGCTAATGGACTGCAATCTAATTGGCCCATTCAAGCTTTAACCCTTGACATGCGCAACATTGCGAGGTGTTGACAAAACATAAAGTTCGTGTGAATGCCAACACGTTGTGACAATTGTTTGACAACAACAACAACAACAATAACAATAACAACAACAGCACAACTATGAAAAGGTCCTCAGCATCATGACTCTCCTCCCACAGCTACATAAGTACGAGACCTGGCCCCAGAGCTGAGCTGAGTTCTGCTCCCAGCTACGTTGCCTCGCAATCATCGATAACATTTTCGCAGTTGTTGTTGCAGTTGTAAAACGTGCAGGCCGCGCGCGAACATTCAAAATATGCAAATGCCACAAGGAGAGCAACAACAATTGAAAAGAGCCAGACAAAAAAATACAAATAAATAAAGGTTATGTTGGATATACCGCAACTTGGATACCCTAAGCAATTGCAATTGCCTCCAACATGGTTCAAGTACTTTTGCGATTCTTCTTTGTGCGCCATCCTTAAACAAGAGATCAGCTGGCGCACTCTCTGGAGTTCATTCTCCTGCAGTTACGCTCTCGAAAGCTGTTTTGCGATTCTTCTTTGTGCGCCATCCTGAAACAAGAGGTCAGCTGGCGTCGTTTTGGAACTCATTCTCTTGCAGTTACACTCTCGAAAGCTGTTTTGCTATTCTTCTTTATGCGTCATCCTTAAACAAGAGATTAGCTGGCGCACTGGAGTTCATTCTCTTCAATCCTCCAAAGTCTTAACTACTGACACTTTGCTGATATTCAATTACGAAACACAAACAAAATATTCTCAGCGAGAGAAGTGGAATTTGAATGGAGCTCTAGAAAAGGAATGTATATCTCACCAGCTTGAGTTTTTACTTATCCAGTCAACTCTTTTATGTTCGATAATATAGTCAACGTATTTTTCATATTTTCAGGTAGGGTAGGGTATGCACAACAATCGTCTACTGCAATCATCATCATCATCATCGTCATCGCAGTCGACGTCGACCGCAGCGTCGCAGTCGCTGTCGCTTTGCTGTAGCTGCCTTATCGCCTGGGGGCATTCAAAATGTTTGTATAGGAGTCATTGCATATTTTCTGCTGGCTTTTTGAAATTCCGCGAAATGTTGCTTTTGGGCCATAGACGGCCAAATTGAAACTGGCTAATCATATTGACAAGCGCGACAAATCTTCAACAGCTGACAGACATTTCGGTTTCGCTTTTGTGGCAGCAGCTTGTTAAGCAATTAGTCATCGCTCGATAGATCCGAGACGGGTATATGCATATATTGATAAGAGTTCGACATGACAGACTGAATAGCGTCGGACCAGCAAGCGACAGTTTGCTGGTTCAAATAACTAAAAACAGGCATTATATAAACACTTCAGGCTTCGATAAAAGGAAAACCTCCTTAGAAAACAAATTTATTAGACAGAATGAAATAACTATTTCTCAGCTATTTTCTTTTAGGAACTTTGGCTGACAGAAACTTGCAAGTGCAAGGTGCATACTTAAATGATGAAAGATCATTTTAGATCTTCTTTGAAATTCCTATTCTAGCTTATACCCCTTGCCTCATCTTCCTATACCATATATCCCATATGCTCGCAAACTTTGAATACCTGAGCTGTGTTTTAAGCTCCTTTATTGTGCTCCCCCGCATGTATCTGGAACTGTTTTGCTGTTCAGCTTGTGCTTGTTCGGGGCAAAAGGAACAACGCCAGAGCAAAGCAAAAGCAAACGAGAGGAGAGGAAGAGGCAAAGCCAGAGCGAAACGAAGCGAGGCATATTGATATCGTGCATATTGATCTTGTTTGGCGATAAGTGTGGAGTCTATACTCGTACTCGTATATAAAAATATTTGCTACGTTTGGCTTAAGCCACTTCCATGGAAGTTGCTCGCATAAAAACCAACCAAAAAAAAAAAAAAAGGGAAAAAAGAGGAAAAGAGGAGCAAAAACAAAGCGCAGTTCCACAGCGGCTGCAGCAACTGGCATTAGACTCGAGCGATTTGGCCAGTAGTTGGTACGTTTTGGGGCTAAAATGCTTTTGCGCTGCGGCATCGCAGTTGAACCCGGGGTTGCGCCAATGGGCAAGTGAGCCGGGCCAACCAGGCGGTCGGGCCCGACCAGGCGGCTGTGTCTGGCTTTTTGGGGGCACATGTGGCCCAACACCAGGCACAGCCTCAGCCTCAGACCCAGCAACAGCCGCAGCAACAGCTATGGCATTCTCACACGACCCAAAGCGTTGGTCAGCTGTACGAGCAGAGCGCCTGGGCATTGGGCATGGGTTTCGGGCCAGAAAGCTGCGGTCTAGGCAGACCGCAACTATAAATTTCATAATGGCAAAACGGGGTAAACGTTTAGCTGGTCGCGACTGGGCTCCTCATGAAGGTCTTTGCATTTCTGCGAATTAATATTCGTGTGATTTTTTATCGTTATTTGATTTCTGCTAAATATATATATTCGCCTCACTGTGCGCGCGCGTCCAGACCTTAGAAAGAAGTCAAAGTGTCAGCCATAATTGTTATGATTGAGTGCGAGGCAAACGAGCTTTCTATGCGCTTCACACAAGCAGCTGCGACCTTTCAGTGTCATGCTCACATGCAGCTGTTGCCTTTCTATGTGATTCTCATGCATGCAAGTAGCTGCATTAGCAACAGAAATAGAAAGTAGGCACGCTTCAAAGGTGAATACATTTTAAACAGAATGGGAATTCTTGATATCTCTTTAAATTCTAGCACAACTGTTCTTTTATGAAAATGTTATGAAACGTTAAGCCTTTTAATTCTATAAACTGTCAACGTTCTCCAGAAAATGGCAGAGCAATTACCATTGCATTACACGAGCAATTAGTGCTCCAAAGCCAATGCTCAAGCATGTGGCCCATAGTCATTAAGCGGCCTCAACCTTTAACCTTTTTAATGAGCCACAATATTGTGGGCCACTCAGCCACGAGTTGAGCGTAACCCACAGGCAGACGGCTCACATAAAATCATAAAATCTGCTCACATGAAATTAGCCATGGCCATAAAAAGAGCCCAACATAAAATGCCAAACAAGAGCGCCAATGTAATTATGCAAAACAAACATTTCAATATGGATGCGAGAAGGGAACGAGAGGGAGATGCGGGACAGAGGGGATGGATGCGGGGGTGTACCTTAGCGGAATTAACTTATTAATTCTACGAGCGAGAATTTCAATTTTTGTGATTGGCCTTTTTTTCAATGAATTCTTCAAGTTTTTATGGCCAGCTGCAGCAGTCGCAATGTTTATGTTATTAATTTCAGAGCTGACGTCGCACACGGCGTATGCGGAATGTCTCCAAGAACAGAGATAGAAGAGCTGCTTGAGCGAAAGAAAGAGCGAGGAAGACTGATCAGAGAAGAAAAAAAAAGCAAACAGCAGCGCGTAATTTAATATTTCGTGGCGCCAGCAGAACTATAAAAAAAATCAATGCCAGAGCAACAGTTGCAGGCTCCAGCTCCAGCTCCAACTTTGGATTCAGCTTCAGCTTCAGCTCCTGCCTCAGCTTCAGGTTGAGTTCCAAAATGAAATGAGTTAAGCTGCGCCATTCATTATGACAACACGACGTTGGTTGGTTCCCTTTTTTGTGGCTGCTGCTGACCAAAGACAGAGCAGGGCGCAGACAAGGGGTTTGGCCAGGGGCAGATTGGTCGCATTGCTTGCAGATTTGCTGCTGCTTCATCTTCATCATCTTTTGGGGCAGGCACAACAGCAGCAGCAGCAGCAGCAGGAGCAGGCAGCAGCAGGTCCAGCGTTCCTGTTTCCAGGCGCAGGCGCAGTAAAAATGTCTGCGCCAAACACAAATTTTGTGTTGAGATTGCGATCATTTCACTGATATCGTCGCGTCGCATTCAGGCGTGTGCGCAGGCGCAAGCAGGCCTCAGGAGCAGCAACAACAAGTTGAACAACGCGTGACGCAAAAATACCAAACACAACATTTGACTGTGTGTTGTTGTTGTTGTTGTTGCTGTGGCTGCTGTTGAATATGGCATGTGACCCTTTCTTGTCACAGCCAAATGCACTGCAAGAAATTTGGCAGCAAAAAGTTGATCAAAGAAGAAGAACAAGTGTCTAAGGCAGACGTATTCTACAGCAGCTTAAACTTAGACCCTAGCTCGCCCTATTCCTGCTGCACATTCCAAACTAAGATTTGAACCAGCAACTTCTTTAAATGGCATTTAAGCTATCAAAGTAACATACAAAAGTTAGTTTACACTTATAGCACCAGCTACTAAGCTATTCAGCTTAGAATTCTAAACATTCTTAGCTGGGGTTTGAACCAGCAACCTCTTTAAGTGGACTATTGAAAGCCTAAGCTATTAAAGTTTCCACCTGAGCTCGGGAAAGATCATAAATGAGCACAAGCTTAGAAATATGGTGCTTATACCAATTCCCTTTCTTAACTGGGATTTGAACCAGCAACCTCCTTAAATAGCCAAAGGCTTTAACCTAGCAAAGTTTTCATTAGAGATCAGCAAAGAGTATCTATGAATACTGACTATGAATGCAAACAGTTTATATGAAGAAGCCTTTCTATGCAATTCTCAAGAAATTGAGTGACTCGAAACTAACCACTCAATCAGGTAACTATACGTAGTACACTTCTGATGACTCACAAGCAAACAACATTAAATGCAAATGTAATCAATTTTCACAAAGTCTCTACCCTCTTCATAGTTTATGATGCTCGCGAGCTTGATTCAATTTATCAACAATCATCAGAGCTGTCAAAAGTTTTGTCAGTGCAAAAATTCGCGCATCAAAGCTGCGTCAGTTCTTTGCATTATATGTTCAATGAATGATATTTTATGCCTTAGTTGCAAATCTGTGGGTTTGGTTTTTGTTTTTGTTTTTTTGTCCAAGTTTTTTTTTTACCTCAACGCCCGGTTTCCATAAGGTACGAGTAATGTGTATAAAAATTGTGAACATGTGGGAACTGTTTTTTTTTTCTCTCTCGATTTTTCGCTGGTTTATTTTCATTTGGAGTTTTATATGCTGGTTGCTTTTGGTCATTGGACAACATCGACGACTGCGATTCGGACCCGGACTGGGTTTGGAGTTGGTGTTGTTATGTCGTACTCATTTCATTTTTGATTTATGCAGCGAACCCTTTCTAAATAATAAATAAAATATGAAATATGTCGACTTTTTTTTGTGGTTCTTGTTGTTGTTGTTGTTGTTGTTGTTGTTGCTGCTGCCCGAAGGAACAGAACTTGGATGGCAGAGTTGACTGCAGCTCCTTCAGCGTGGATTGAATCTGGTGTCGTTTTGTTAAATGTCCATCAAAATCATTTTTGTGTCTCAACAAAGCTTAAAATGTATACATCAAATGCTCTGGCCTCATAAATTATATTTTTAGGCTGAGAACTGCACAAACTGTTTTTTGCCAGAAATTGAAAGTTCCCTTCGACTGCTGCCCGAGACTGACAAGTGAGTTTTCGATCTTTGATCTTGTGATCCTGGTTTGTGTGTGGTGCACTCTTGAGCCTGTCTTTTTTTTCTTATGGGGGGATGCTTAGGAGCTCCATGGCCTGCTGGCGCTAGTTGGCTGTCAAATTAGTAACCCGCTTCACGGTCCATGTTCAGGCATTGCATCATGCTGTGCAGGATGGGAAATATAAATTGTAGATCCTTGCCAATGATATCTTATGTGGATTACTCATAAACCAGAAGTTGAGTAGAGCGAACTTTAACTATTTCTTAGCTTTTTGTAATCTAATTATATACATGAGCTCGTCCTGACAGGCTCCAAGCAATCGACTCTTGGTGGTCTAAGCGTCGGCGTGTTTAAAACCAGCAATGTGAACCTACATCACATAAGGTAACTACAGTGAAAATTTCAGTTTCCCAGCTCTTACGGTTTGGGCTGTGCGTTGATCACCAATCAGTCAGTCAGTTAGTCAGTTAGTCAATCGGTCAATCAGTCAGTCAGTCAGATAGTGTGTCAATTAGTCAATCAGTCAGTCTGTTAGTCATTCATTCAGTTAGTCAATTAGTCAGTCAGTCATTCAATCAGTAAATCAATCAGTCAGTCTTTCAATCAGTCAGTCATTCATTTAGTCAGTCATTCAGTGAGTCATTTAGTCAATCAGTCAGTCAGTTAGTCAGTCATTCAATCAGTCAGTCATTCAGTTAGTTAGTCAATCAGTCAGTCAGTTAGTAATTCAGTCAGTTAGTCAATCAGTGAGTCAATCAATCAGACAGTCAGTCAATCAGTCATTCAGGACAACAGCTTTATATAAGTATATAGATATCTTTCAAATCATAAATACACTTGCAGCTGTATTCCTGGCGTATCTTTTCCCATGCGTAAACTTATCATTTGTTCACATTTCGCACATAGATATTTTATCATCCAGGTCTGCTTTTAGCTTCTGATCTCTCTAGTTTATGAAGCAACTGCGCTGCGAGTTACTTAGGCTGAGGACTTGGCCTATAAGCAGACCCAGTCAACTCCACCTTTCTCTCTGCCTCTCTCTCTCTTTTCCTTTAGCCCTGCAATTACCATAACATAAATCAAAGGAATTTTGAAGCGAGGACGAGATGTGGAAAGTGAGAAACGTAAATGTTAAAGCAACCGGATAAGCATAAAAATAGGCATTCAAATAAATAGACTAAACCGGATTTGCAACAAACGCGCGTCGTCTGCACCCACAACAAACGCACGGATATCAACCCCCATGGGCGGCACACACAACACACACACCTCGATATCCGCCCGTACAATACGACGCACTTCCTAGCAAGGAGCGACTGCAAGTGAAGTCTGCTGCCTGAAGACCCGGCATTATCCTTTCACACGCAGCCCTATTGTGCGGGGGTTGTTGTTGTTGTCGGCTTGCTCGGAAAAAGTCAATTAAAAAAGTTAAATAAATCATAAACTTGGCAGATGATTTGATTGCGGCATGCGCACCAATCCTCGCCTCGGCTACAATGTAACCCCGCACACGAGGCGAATGGAGCGAATGGAGAGAGCGGGGGGCGGGGGGCTGGTGGGTGTGGCAGCTCTGCCGGCTGTGGGTGGCGGGCGCTGACATTGGCTATGTTTGTTTGCTTGAGGCTTTTAGAGTTTTTGGCCCCGGTGCAAGAAATTCTGCCGTATTTACTTTTCGGCTGCTGCGGTTGCCAGCCAAGGCTTTGCTTCCTGTGGGCCGGAGGGGGGGTGTTGGAGGGGGGCACGTCCTGGGCGGACATCCGGCTGCTGCTGCTGCTGCTGCTAGTTGTTGTCGTTGTCGTTGACTTTGGCAATCATAACTGTAACTGTGCCTCGCTGCCAAAATTTATGAAGTGTGCCGCCGTTGACGATGACTTTGCCACGTGTCCTGCCCCTGCCCCTGCCCCAAACCCCTGCGCCTGCTCCTGTCCCGGCGCCTGTTCCTGAGTCCTTTGAGTCCTGGGCGTTTGCTTCGGCCTGTTTTACGTTCATTATTAAAATTTCTGTCCGTCCTTGCAAGTGATTTGCTTTGATTTTGATTTGCCGTGGCCTTAACTGGCATTTATCATATTGCGGCAAATGAATTTTAATGAAATATCATTTTTCCTTTTTTTTTGATAATTTATGTTGCCAGCAACATTTGTCGCATTCCCTCTGACATTTCTCAGAGATTGTATTATTTTTATTTTTTTTGGCAGACATCTTAAAGTTGTTCGCACCCACATCCGTTTCCGGCTTTTGGCTGCCCTTGCTGAAATAATGGAGCAGGCCCTCAAAAAATGTTCTTTGCTCCCCATTTGTCGCCATCCCC